>PVJD01000703.1:0-10706 GCA_004026545.1 Mormoops blainvillei
GGGCCTTCATTATACCCTCTCAGAGCACTGGATATGCCTTCTTAACCTCGCTCTAGTCTGGGTGTTTGATTAACACCCAGTTCCCACTTTCCTCTCTTGATCATAACTTTCGTGCAGGCAGGGATGGTGGCTATTTTAATTCACGTTATTTCCTCAGGGCTCAGCACGTGACACACAGTCGATATTCAATAAATGTTTGTTGGGTGAATAAATGATTCAATGAAGTTGGTTTTGAGAATCAAATAAGGAAGAGAGAGGAGGAAATGGGGAGGGAATTAATGTTTGGCAGCTGTCCACATGGTGCCATGTGCTTTGGCTGTATTGCCCTAACTTATGTTCTCCAATGGCTCACTCTACATTTGAGAAAATGGAGCCTCAGAGATATTACTAACCTTCCCGTGGTCCCCAGCTAATAAGTGATGGAGTTAGGGCAAGAGCAGGGTTTGTTTGGCTCCACCGTTCATGATCTCCCCTCTTACCCAGTCTGTCTCCAAGTTAAAAAAAGCGAAGGGAACGTATTTCACAAATCCTTAAGTTGAGGTAAATATTAGTCCTTTATGACCATCTCCAGAGCTTTTATTACCAAAATAATAATAGATGTAGAAAGAGGTGGGAGAGTGGCTAGAGAGAGAAACTTTCAGGGGCCATGAACATGCTACATACCTTGTTTGGGGTGATGGTAACACAGAGGTATATATTCTTTGTAATTCGTAGGCATGAACACCTAAGATCTGTGACTATCACCATGTGTAAATTTTAGCTCCATTTCAAAACAGCTATAAGGGGCATTGTTGGTACAATTGGGGTAATACAAATATATCTGTCAGATAATATTATTATATCTGTCAGATAATATTATTATATCACTGTTAAGTTCTTCAGTGTCACAGGTTAATCATAAAGTTATCATGTGACCCAGCAATTCACTCCTAGGTCTACACCCAAGAGATCTGACAACATATATCCACACAAAAAATTATACATAAATGTTCATAACAACATATTTAGAATAGTCCCAAAGTGGAAACAACACAAATGTCTATCAACTGATGAATGGATTAATAAAATGTGGTTTAAAAAAAATGGAGAAAGGACAGTAATAATTTTCAAAGACAAGTGAAATCCCAACCTGAAAATAAAAAGAAATGAAGAGCTGCAGTGAAAGTAGTGCTCAGAGGGAAATTGATAGCTGTAAATCCCTGCATTAAAAATATGAAAGATCTCAAACCTGTAATCTAACCTGTCCCCTTAAAGAATAGAAACAGAGGAACAAACTAACACCAAAGTGAGCATAAGATTACTTATAATAAAGATTAGGGTAGAAGTAAATGAAATTGAGAATACCAGAACTTGAGAGAATGAATGAAAGCAAAAGGTTTTTTTTTGTTTTGTTTTCTTTTTTTTGTCAAAAGGTCGATAACTTTTGCTAGGCTAACCAAGGAAAAATGAGAGAAGACTCAAATTACTAATATCAGAAATGGACACGAGGACATTGCTATCACCCTTGCAGAAATAAAAAGGATTATATGAGAATAGTATGAAAAATTGCATGCCAACAAATTAGATAACATAGCTAAAACGGACTCATTCTTAGAAAGACGCAACGTGCCAAAACTGAATCAAAAAGAGAAAGAAAATCTGAATAGACGTATAACTAGCAAAGAGATTGAATCAATAATTAAAATATTTCCCTCAAACCAAATCCTAGGACTAAATGGCTTTACTGGTGAATTATATCAACTGTTTAAGGAAGAATTAACACCAATCCTTCTAAAACTCTTTCAAAAAACAAAGGAGGGAACAGTTCCCAGTTCAATCTGTGAGGCCAAAACCAGACAAAGACATTATTTTTAAAAAATACAGACCAATATTCCTGATGAACATACATGCAAAAATCCTAGCATGTATGGGCAAACCAAATACACACCAAATACACTATGACCAAATGGGGCTCATACAAGGAATGCAGACCTGGTTCGACATATGAAAATCTATCTACGTAATACACCATATTAATACATTGAAGGAACAAGACTAAATGATCATCTCAACCGATGAAAAAAAAATTTGAAAAGACCCAAAATCTTCTCATGATAAAAACACATAACAAACTAGGAAAATAAGAGAATTTTTCTCAAGCTGCAAAAAAGCATCTATGAAAAACCCACAGGTAATATCATACTGCTGATGTTTTCCCCCTAAGATCAGGAAGAAGACAAGGATGTCGTCTCTCACCATTTCAACATTTTCATGAAGGTTCTAGCCATAACAATTTGGCAAGAAAAAGAAAGAAAAGGGATCCATATTGAAAAGGAAGAAGTAAAACTCTATTCTCAAATGACATAATCTTGTGTACAGAAATTCCTAAGGAACCCATTGAAAAACTATTAGAACTAGTAAGTTCAGCAAGATTGAAGGACATAAAATCAATATACAAAAATATATTGTATTTCTCTGCACTAAGCAATAAATAATTCAAAACCAAAATAAAATAATTCAAAAATAATTTGATGATAATTTATATTACTTGGGAATGAATTTACCAAGGAAGTATAAAGTTTGCACACTAAAAACTATAAAATATTTGAAAGAAGTTAAAGATCCCCTAAATAAATAGAAAGATATTCCATATTTATGTCCATGTGCATGGATTGGAAGACTTAATATTTATAAGACAGCATTATTCCCTGAACTGATCTACAGATTCAACGCATTCCTATCAAAATTCCAAGTGCCATTTTTGCAGAAACTGACAAGCTGATACTAAAGTTTCTATAAAGGCTAAAGGGATCCAAAATAACCAAAACAATCTTTAAAAAGAAGAAAATTGGAAGACTTACAATTCCTGATTTCAAAACTTACTACAAAGCTACCGTATTCACGACAATGTGGTACTGGCATAAGGACAGACATAGGGATCAATGGAATAGAGCTGAGATTGCAGAAATAAACCCATAAATCTGTGGTCAATTGATTTTTTACAAGTGCCAATACCATTCAGTGGGGAAAGTATAGCCTTTCACCAAATGGTGCCGAGATAACAACATCCGCAGGCTAAAGGATGAAGTTGAACCCTTACCTCAGACGACATATAAAAAATCAACTGAAAATGGATTAAAAACCTAAATGTGAGAGCTAAAACTATAAAATTCCTACAAGAAAACATAGAGGTAAATCTTTACAACCTTGGATTTGGCAAGGGATTCCTAGGTATGACACCCAAATCACAAGCAACCGAAGAAAAAAATAGATAAGTTGGCCTTCATTAACATTAAACATTTATGTGCATGAAAATACGATCAAGAAAATAAAAAGACACCCCACAGAATGGGAGGAAACATTTGCAAGTTGTATATCTCATAAAGGTCTAGTATCCAGAATGTAGGAAGAACTCTTACAGTGCCACAATGAAATGACAAACAACCCAATTTTAAAGTGGGCAAAGGACTTGAATAGACATATCTCCAAAAAGGTATCATGCATGTGGCCAATGAGCATATGAAATGATGCTTGACATCATTACTCGTTAGGGAAGTGCAAATCAAAACCACGATGACATACTACTTCACGCCCGCTGGGACGGCTATAATTAAAAAGACGGAAAATAACAAGTGTCAAGGTGTGAAGAAACGGGAACCCTCACACATGGCCTGCGGACATGGAAAACAGTGCAGCCGCTGGGGAAAACAGTGGGGCAGCTCCCCAAAAATGTAACCATAGAATTACCATATGACCCAGCAATTCCACTCCTAGGTTTATACCCAAGAGGACTGAAAATAATTATTCAAACAAAAATTTGTACATTGTTGTTCATAGTAGCATTAGCCACAATAACCAAAAAGTGGACACAATCCAAATGTCCATCAACTCATAAACAGGTAAACAAGTGTTTACCCATGCAATGGAATATTACTCAGTCATAAAAGAACGAAGTACTGTTCTATGCTACAACGTGGATGAACCATGAAAACATACACAAGGTGAAAGGAGTCAGACATCGAAAACCACGTATTATATGGTTCCATTTACATGAGATGCCCAGGTCAGCAAATCTATAGAGATGGAGAGCAAATTAAGGGTTGTCTAGGGCTGGAGAAATGCGGAAGGGGAGCGACTGCTTAATTGGTACAGGGGAATCGTCCCAGGATGATGAAAATGTCCTGGAACTAGGCAGTGGTGGTGGTTGCTCAATATTGTGAATTTGCAGGAAGCCACTGAATTGTGCACCTCAAAATGATTAAAATGGTGAATTTTAATGTAAACTTTACCTCAATAATTTTAAAAAAGAAATTAAATGCTGATATATGCTATAGCATGGGTGGACCTTAAAAACATTATGCTAAGTGAAAGGAGCCCTTCACAAAGGACCACATTTTGCATGAGTCCACTTATAAGGCATGTGCAAAATAGGCAAATCCGCAGAGACAGACAGTAGGGCTTGGGTGGGGGTGGGGGAAATGGGGAGTGACTACTAATGAGCATGGACCTTTTTTGAGAGTAACAAAAACGTTCTAAAATTGATTGTGGTGATGCTTTCACAACTCTGAGAATACAACAAAAAATATTGAATTATATACTTTAAATGGGTGCACTATATGCTACGTGAACTATAGTTTAATACATTTGTAGTAAAAAATTCTTGGCTTTTATACTCATCCTGTCTGCGTAGCAAAGTGTCTTGTTCTGCAGAAATATAGACTGAAGTATTTAGGGGTGAAGCACCAGGCAAAATGTCTGCAGCTTATTTTCAAGTGGTTCAGGAAAATAAAAGAATACATTTATGTGGAACCGTGCTGTCCAGTACAGTAGCCACTAGCCACTGTAGCTATTTAAGCTTAAATGTAAATTAATACAAAATAAATCTTGTAAATTTAAAATTCAGTTGCACTGGGCACATTTTAAGTGCTCGGTAACCACACGTGGCCAGTGGCTACAGTATTGGACAGTTGGTATAAACATTTCTTTCATCACAGAAATTTTGATCGGCCGGTACTGACATGTTTAGAGAGAAAGTAAATATGGTACGACGTTAGCGAACGGTAAGTTGTGGTGAAGCATATCTGCTCTTGTATTATTCTCTCAACAGAGAGATGGTAACATGGCAAAGATTCCCAATGCACATTCCATGGGGCTGAAGCACCGTGTGAATCCAAATTCTTTGGAAACTTCCAGATCCTTGTCCCAGCAACCTGTTCTGCTTGTTAACAAATACAGGGTGGAGTACAAGTACATAACGGTTGTGAGTACACTAAACACAGAGTTCATTCCTGTATTATTATTTATTATTGTATTCTTTTCCATGTGAACAACTATAAACCTACTTTTGCCCCCACCCTGTATGTGTTCCCAGGACCCTCTTCCTAAAGTAAAACCTGTACATAGTGTACAACGCCCTTTGGACCCCTGTGCCTCCATGCTTCTCGGGAAGGCAGCGCGGGGTTGTGATTTGGGAGCCAGATAGGCTCAAGGTTGCTCTTTCACACAGTTAGATGTATGACCTTGGACACGTTACTTAATCTCGGGGCCACAGGTCTCTCAGCTGTGAAGTGTGATTGAGAATCATGATTGCCTCGTGCATTATGGAAAGCACTTGGCTTTGGTCCTAGCCCTAAGCCAGTGTTTATTACAGGCAGCTAGGAGTATTCTAGGGTGAGGGAGAGAGTGGCTGGCGGAGGCTGCATGTTAAGCTTGTGTGGCTTCTTATCTGGAGGAGTTTCCGGTCCTAAATGGAGGTCAGCCAACTGCTGGGGGACCAAGATAGCTGTGCTGGCAATTAAAGGCAAAAAAAAAATTTTAAGGTGAAATTTAGCCAACAGGAAAAAAAGAGCAAGTGTTGTGACCGTTTAATAAAATTAAGTGTGTCCCTTTATGCTCTTCATTTCTGGGAAGATGGAACTGGTTTGCTGAGAGTTGTGGTTTTTTAATGCCCTTATGTGGCAATTCTATGTCAATCCTGAGTCTTTCGACACTGTGCAGGTTTACGAAATCCTGTTGATTGAATGATGGGTGTGTGCATGTGTGTGTGTGTGTGTGTTTGCATGTGAGAGAGGGAAAGAGAGGGAAAGGAAGAGAGAGAGAAGAGCACTGACTTGTCGTTCCACTTATTTATGCATCCATTGGTCACTTCTTATACATGCTCCGACCAGAGATAGAACCCGCAACCCTGCTGTATCGGGACAACACTCTGACTAACTTAGCTACCCAGCCCAGGCTGACGATTTTTGCTTTTAAAGTGTGGGGCAGGGGGCAGCTCTGCCTTCCACCATTACTTTTAAGGAAGGGATTCCTCTAGAATAGTAATGAGGGCTCAGTTGTCAGGCAGTCAACACCAACAAGAACAGGCAAAGGCTTCATAGCAGTCGCTTACCAGAGGAGGAGTCAATTCTACCTGAGCCTTAAAAGACGATCAGGTGTAGGCTGCAAGCTGTTGGTAAATGAATTCAAAAAGGGTCTGGAGGCTTTGGCTACCAATAAGTGGTAAAGATTTATTCAAGGGCCTTAGGGTTTGCAAACCGGAAATCAACTAGGCAACACCCAGAGTATTCTGAAGAAAGAAAAACGAAGAGTCCTTAGAGTAAAAAGGACATTCTTGAGAAGAATCAGTCCTACAGCCCTACATTCTTAGCCTCTAGGTGGATCCGAGATGGTAACCCTCTAGATGGTCAGCGATCTGGGTAATGGATGTTGGGTGGTCGGGGTATCTGGACATTCTCTCCTTAATCCTTCAAGGGGCCAGAGGGTTGCCTGGAGGTTTGATATATATCTAAGCATTGACAAGGGACTTGAAAGTTCAAAATTTAAAGTTCCCAGGCTAGTTAAAACAAGAAGAGAATTGTTTTCCCATACTGCAACCTACTTTTAGTAATTTAGCAGCTTGACAATAGTGATTCCATTTTATTTTGTCACTCTGCTCCTTGGGGTGATGAAGGGTGGGGGAGTTCGACCCAAGACAAAGACCTACGTGTCTCACTGTAGCGTGCTTGCTCAGTGACAGCCACTGAGCTAAACACTTTATTCTAGCTGAATCCTCAAAACTGTAGGTAGCAGGGGAGCTATTATTAATAGCATTTTTCAGAAAAGGAAGATGAGGATCAAAGAAGTTAGTTAGGTCAACTTGCCCAAGATCATACAGCTAGAAGGTGGCAGAGCTAGGATCTGAATGCAGACAATCTGACACCTGGCTCACATTCCCTGCACTAATAGGAAACAGGTATTGAATGCCTACTCCTATCAATTGATAGTGGCTACTTAGAGTCCTGTGTTGAGAAGGACTCTGAGGTTGTCTCTGGTATATAATGTAAGAAGGGTTATGATCAACTGAAGATGTCTTCTTAACAAATGGAACCTGAAAACTCAAAATTCACATATTTTCAGGTGAACATACAATGTTTATCAAAATTGACCAAATAGTAGCCCATAGGAAAGATTCAACACATTTCAAAAGATTGAAATTATTTAGACTGTGTTTTCCAACCCTGAAGGAACAAAACTCTAAATCAAAAAGAAAAAAGAAATCTAGAAAATCTCCAGTTGCCTGGAAATTAAATATAATTGGTCAAAGAAGAAATCAAAATGGAAATGAGAAAACATTTGAACTGAATGATAATGAAGATATGACATAGCAAAACTTGTGGGATGCAGCTAATGCAGTTCTCAGAGGAAAATCTGTAGCCTTCAATGCATATATTAATTAGAAAAGGATAAAGGTTTCAGAATTAAAGACTAAAGCATACATTTGAAGAAACTGACAAAGAAGATCAAATCAAACTCAAGGGGGAAAAAGGAAGAAGAAAACAAAGAACAGAAATCCAAATCAATGCTAAAACTTGATTCTTTGAAAGAATTAATAAAATTGAGTACATCATATCTGCTATAGGCAAGGTATTGGGACTTATTCTTGGAACTCTCTACCTTTTATATGATACACACTCATAAAAGTATTAGTTAAATTGAACTTAGCAAGGGCAGAGAGACACTGAATGTTTAAGGTATGATGAGTAATTCAGTTATGTTAGAGTTAAAATACTGTAAGGGAGATGAATTAGGATTCTGTTATAAATGACAGATTCAACTGGCTAAAGCCAAAAAAATAAAAAAGAGAAGAGTTTGTTTGCATAACTGAAAAGTCCGGGAGGAATTCTGGTTTTAGGGACAGTTGGCTCTAAGTGTTCAAATGGTGCTGCAGGATGGCTCTTGGTGTTTTTTCTCCTCTTCTTGGTGTATTCACGCAATTCTTGGGCAGGCTCTCCAAGAACGGCAATGGGGTCCTCAAGCGACCTTGTGATGGCAAAAGGAAAAGACGACCAACACAAGTGCATTTCAGGCATCTACATGACTCGCTTGCTAATGTAAAGAGGAGCATCTGGCCAGATTGCAGGGCAGAGAGGCATGGCGAGAGGCTGCACCCTTCCCCCAGTGGGGGAGGGGTTGGAAAGCACCAAAGGACTGGGCCTGAGCAGTTGCCCCAACAACAAACAACTGGACAGCATGGCCCTGCAGAGGGAAATACCCTCCTCTGTGCTTCTGGGTACAGAGGATCTTGGGCCAAACTCTATGAAGTGGAGAGCACAAGTGACCTTGATACCTTCTCACAATTAGATTCAGGTCATGCAACTTTGGCAGGAACACCACAAAGGCGGTGCTGCATTCTTCTCACAGCATCATATCAGATGGAACACCAGTTCAATTTGTCCATCACTAAAGAAGTTCACTTTGATCCCTTGACTAAGGTTGTGTCTGCCAGATTCTGCCACTGTCAAGTTACTCTGTACAGTGGTTCCTTAAAATTACATAAATACTCTATTTTAATCAAACTTTCCATTTATTCATGCATTTATTTATAGTAATATGGACTCATTTTTTAATTTCATTTAATCTGTTACTACTATTATTTATTTTGCCCTCAAATTGTCTCATTTTTGACTAGAGAGAGACTTTCCAAGTTGAACATGACCTTTTGACATGTCCCCATCCCTCTTTGAGCACATCCTTGTTTTCTCTTACAACAACATGATATAGGCTCATTTTCTGCTTTTTCTGCTCCAGTCCTAAGAATCAGCCTTTCATTCATGGAGACCTAGTTCTTTTTAGTGAGGAATGGTAGTTAGAAACCAGGATCTAAGTACTGAGTGTGCTCATTGCTGCTAGAGTATCACTGCACCCCAGGCCCTCTCAGCAAATAGAGCTAGAGACTGTGTACCACTCTCTTTGCCCGACTCAAGCCCCAAAACCCAACGCAGTCTGCCCCTCTTGCCCCTCTGCATAGATATTATCTTGTTGTACCCCATTTCATGACTTTAGGGTTAATTTTTTTTTTTTGTAAGGGAAAAGAAGGGAAGAGGAAGCTAGTTAGGATAGTGTTTTATTTTTTATATGTATTGTACTATTTTTTATATTTTCCAGTCAGTTACTGCCAATATGGGGAAATGCTACTATTTTTATAGGTAAGTCTTTTATTGCATTGGTTTTCTGCATATGTAACTGTGTAGTCTGCAGGTAAAGACAGTGTTACCTCTTTGAATCCTGACACATCTTTTGTTTTTCTCTGTAATGTCTCCCAGAGCCCCAAGGCTAAGTTAAACAGTAGCTGTGATATCAGGCATCTTTGAGTTGTTTCTTATCTTAGGGGCACCATTTGTCCATTAAGAATACATTTGCTCTAAATTTTTGGCATATAATTTTTATCAGATTATGTAAGTTATCTTTCTATTCCTGGGTCATTAAGGATTTTTGAAGACTTTTTAAGTCATAAATTATTGCTGAATTTATCAAAAGCCATTCGTGTGTGTATCCCTACAATGACATAATCATGTGATTGTTTCTCCTTCGGTCTATTAATTAACATAAAAAACTTAATGGATGAATTTTCTGATGGTTAATTCTCTTTTCTTATCTGAGATAAACTCAATTTAACCATGATTGAAAACAAATAAACGTAGGATTCAGTTAGCCAATTTAGGAGTTTCATCTTCATTGTTCATAGGTGAAATGAGTCTAAAATTTCCTTTTCTTCTCTTGTTTATTTTTCCAGTTTTGAAAGTAAGATGATACCATCTCATGAAATGTGTCAGGCTATTCCTCCCCCGACCTCCTGGTTTGTTTGTTTTTTCTTCTGATCCTTTAGATTTGAGACTTTGGTACCCAGACAGAGAGATGAATTTGACAAAGGCGACACAGTGAGTGACATTTTCTATCCTGGAAAAGATCCCTCTGGGAGATGTCCCCCAGTGGGGCTCCTTTGCCCTTGTCCGGCAGAAGCGCTCCAGCTGCTGCATGGTTATCTGCACTTAACGCTGCCAACCAGGGAAAAGACAACTTGGGGTCTCAGGTTCAAGTCCTTGCTTTGACACACGCCTTTGCCTCTCTGATCTTGTGCGTCGGTTTCCTCCCCTGCCGTAACATGGGGGCAGAGGGTCAGGCAGCCTCGAGAATGTTCTGTTCCCCACGATTGAGGTCTTTGTCATTCTCAGATCCCTTCCTGGGGCTCCAGGCCAAGCTTCGGGGCACAGGTAGAGGCTGGTGAAGAAGGGAAATGCTGGTCAGAGCGCTGTCCGCACGGACAGCCATGGCCTTGTTTGTGATCCTGTCTCAGCCGTGCTCACAGCCTCCTGCTCATGCTTCTCAGAGGCTCTGGGTGATGCATCCACGGAGACAACGGGTAGAGGTGTGAGGGACCTGGGAGGAGGCAGAAGAAGAGGCTGCTTTAC
>PVJD01000703.1:10806-369271 GCA_004026545.1 Mormoops blainvillei
TGCCGCCTGCTGGTCAGTCTGCTATAAAACACTAATGGCTTTCCAGGCAAATCCCAGGGGACTTTGTTCAGCCTTGGGACACTTGATTTGATTCTCAGCAGCACTTGATGCCGTTGGTCACCCCTCCTTCTGGAAACACTCCCTCAGTTGTAGTTCTGGCTTCTGGCTCTCCTCCCAGCTCTCGGGCCTCCCCTTTCTTGCTGACGGTTCGTTATAATTTGTCTGGCCGTTAAATGCTGGTGCCCAGCACTTGGTCCCAGATCCTCGTCTCCCTTCATCTCATTTTCTCTCCCTGGTCAATCTCACCTGTACCCACAGAGTTGCCAATGACCCCAGATGTGTACCTCTAGCCCAGGGTATCACAACCAGGGGCAGTTTGGCCCTTCAAGGGACATTCAGAAATGTCTGGAGACATTTGTGGTTGTCACAGCTAGAGAAGGGTGCTACTGACATCTAGTGGGTACAGGCCAGGGATGCTGCTAAACATCCTCCAGTGCACGGGACAGTTCCTCACAATACAGGATGGTCCAGCCTCAGATGTTAATAATGCCAGTGTTAAGGGCCTCCTTCTAGACTAGCTTCTCCTCTGAGCCCCGGGTTGGTCCATCCAACTGCTTGTACCACATCTCCACTTGCGTCTCGCAAACATCCCTCAAACGCAGCCTGTCCGAATCAAACTCATGATTTCCCCACCCTTATCCTCTAGCGGTCCTCCCCACCCGGGCTGCGCCCCGTTGCATGAGCTGCAACCCGGCATCGCCCTGGAAACCTCCCTCTCCCTCCCCTCGATATCCAGTCCATCACCAGTTACTGCCCGTGTCCTCTCCTCAGGATCTTTCCAACACCCTGCTCCAGCCGCTGTGGCCCTATGTCCACGTCTTCAAATACGTCCGTCTCCTTCCTGCCCCAGAGCCTTTGCATGTGCTGTTCCCTCCCCTTTCTGTCTCTGCTCCTTTCACCCGGTTAACTTCTGTTCACCCTTTAGAGCTCATCACAGACCTCGTCTGCTCAGGGAGACCCTACATGGCCCCAGAGTCTAGGTCAAATTCTGTGATAAACCCTCTCAAAGGGAGAGCCTCTTTCCTGCAGGAAACTTAGTTCAGCTTGTAGTTTCCTTACTTGTCCATGCGATGACTGGCTTAATGCCTGTCTCTCTACCCGACTGAGCGCCCATCAGGGCAGGACCACACCTGTGCTTGCTTACCTGCCTCTAGTGCAGGTCAGGCACCTAGAGGGGGTCCATACCACAGTCGAAGAACCGAGTGAATAAAATCCTACGTTTCCACCTGGCCACACAACAAGCCACCCGAAGAAGAAATGCCTGAGTCATCACCTTTTCTATGCCCCCGAAAGGCATCGCTGTCGTTCCTTCCTTATTATAAAAGAGGTCCGTGCGTGCAGTTGGAAAAATCAGAAAACACAGACCAGAGGGGGAAAATACAGTTCTACTGCACATGCTATTTTTACCCTGAACAATAAAACAGGAACAATAGGTCTAGATGAGCATCAGTAGCAACATTTCTGTAACATTGTTTTTCCTGTCGAACATCCCATTCTCTACAAAGAGCCCAGATTCTGCCTCAATAGATCTGCTGCCTTAGATACCTGGGAAGCTCTTTAAAGGACAGCTTGCAAGCCCCAGTCAAGTGGTTCAGTTGGTTGGAGTACTGTTCCGTGCACCAAAAGGTTGTGAGTTTGATCCCTGGTCAGGGAGTAAGTACCTGGGCTGAGTTTGATCCTGGGTGGGATGCAATTGATTAATGTCTCTCTCTCTCATCAATGTTTCTCTCTCTCACTCTCTGTCCCTTCATCTCTCTCTAAAATCAATAAACATATCCTCAGGTGAAGATTATAAATAAATAAATAAATAAGTACATCTTTCAGGCTCCACACCCAGAGCTTCTGATGTGGAAGGACTTGTGCAGATCCCAGGTATTGTTTCTTATGTCACTTCTCCTGAAGATTCTGGTGGGCCCGCCAGGGTTAAAAACCACCGATGAAAGCAAATCTTCTATTTTTGGCCACGAAGGGAACAGCCAACATTTCATTGCTTCTGGTTGTACAGCAATGCCCATCTTTATGGCTGCTCTAGCAGACATCCTGTATTTCAGAAAGCCGGTTCCCAGGGGGCATTGCGCACTGGTCAGGCCAACTGGACCAGACTGCCAAACCACTTTGAATTCTCTCCCCCTCCCCCCAACAGAGCTCTTCTCCTGAGTTAAGTCAATATTGACTTGATCTGGGAGCGAGGAGGCATCGGGCAGTGGGGAGGCATGAGGTTTATTTCTCTGTACCCTTTTGAATGGCTTGATTTGGGGAAGACTGGCATGTATTACTTTGGCAATTAAAAAAAGAAAAGCGAATAGGATTTTTGGGGAAACGTTGACTGGGCTTTGAGCCCAGATCTCATTTTCTGAGCTTCAGAGCCTGCTCTCCAGCTGCTCACTTGATATTCCCTCCTTGGTGTGGAGCAGACAGAATTAACACACATGAAAATTCATAGAGCCACACTCTCCTCCTCCCCTCTCGGGGCTGCTTCCCCTGCCTTGTCCAGCTCAGTCCATGGCACCTCTGTTCACCCAGCTGCTTGGGACTGAAGCAGGGGCCTCCGCACCCCCTCCCTCACCCCTGCATCCAACCTCCCCAAGTCCCGCGGGTTCTGACATACATTCCAGTTCCAATCGGCCCACTTCCCTCCATCCCCGCCACCATCATCCTGGTCTGAGCCACCTTCATCACTCACCCCCAACAAGCCATTCTCTCTGCCATAGCCAGAATGGTCTTTGAAAACCGAAGCTAGACCAAGACTCAGCCCGACTCAGGACCCCGATAACTTCCTGCCACACTCTGGATGAAATCCAGGTCTCAAAGGCAGCCCGCCAAACGCCATGTGGTCCGCCGAGACCGCCTCTGCCGCCTCACCCCCGTAGGCTTGGACAGCCCAGGCCTCCGTGCGACTCCAGGGCAGAGTGTCCCACCCGGATGCTTCACACGTCCCTGGAGATCTCTTCTCACCATGCCTCACCTTCCCTCGGCTCTCAAGTTGGATGCCCTTTTCCAGAGGGGGTTTCCTGGACCTCATCTAGGGTAGAGTCCCTGCCCATCCCCTCTCGCAGCGGCCTGTGCTTCTTCATAATCCTCAGCCACCCTTTGTCACGATATGTTTAGGTGTGGGAAACCGGCGGGGGCTTCCTGAGAGCAGAGGCAGAAGTGGCCGTTGGTTCCCTGTGAACCCAGCACTAGCCAGGCGCCTGACCCACGGTAGGAGGTTCTCACTACATACTCATTAAAGGGGGCCAAAGGAGCAGAGGTAAAAGTGATATTCCCCCTGTTTTAAGGGGAAGACAGCAGGAGTCTGAAGTGTACAGGGGCTTGATGTCGCCCAGCAAGTCAGCGGAGCTCAGGCACGTCCCGCCAGGCCAGCGAACCTTGGGTACAGTGCTCCCTCAAAATCCCAAGCTGCCCATCATTTGAACTCACCATAACTCTGAGAGGAAAGGGATTTTCTCCCCATGTCACAGGTGGCCCACCGAGGTCACATGACTTATCCAAAGGCACAAGGTTGACATAGAGAACACTGGATTCACACCCTGGCTTCTCCATCTGTTCTTCTTACTACCAAAAGAGACAGTCCACACATTTTTATTAAGTACCTACTAAGTGCCAGGCTCTGTGCTGGGAACTGAGGTGGCAGAATAAGCCAGAAGACACATCCCTGCCCCCCTGGTGCCAACATCCTTGTGGGGGGAGGCAGGAAGTAAACACAGAGAAAAGCCCAATTATAATCATGAATTCTGACATCAGCCTCAGAACCTTAGCAAAGTGTCTAGGTATCATCCTTGGCATTCCCCTGTCTCCAGGCATCTGGAAGTTTCTTCTGCCCCAGAGTCCTTCCGCAAGGCCTCCCTAGCTGGCTAACGCTGGCCCCTGTCCCAAGGCTGTCAGCCTCTACTCCATTGGCAAATGCTCAACCCAATCACCACGAGGGGGCAGTCGTGTTCCATCTCATGTTTCTACGAGCCCAGCCCGGGCCTCAGCTCCCATCAGAAGCTGAGATGGGAGGGAAGAGAAGTTGAAAGCCGGGAAGTGCCCGGGGCTCTCCAGCTCTGTCTAGACGTAGGGAAGAGTTTCTCAATTGTTTTTTTCTCCATTGTTTTCCTCCTTCTTTATTATCTTCTTATTCACTCCTCCACCCGTTGTTTCTCTCCCTCCTCAACGTTACACAACCACTACGGAATCTATTGGGCTGCCCAAAAAGCTGCTTTCGGGTTTTCCATGAGGCTGGGTCTAGCAGTGCTTCGTTGTCTTTAACGTCATTGGAAACAATTTTGTTAAATTGCATTGCGACAGCTGTCCTATCAGTGTGCATTTAAAAGGAACTCATCAAAATTGGAGAATTTTTGTGTAGCTATTTTAATATTGAAGATGGGAAAAAGTATGCAGCATTTCGGTGTATTATGCTTTATTATTTCAAGAAAAGTAAAAATGCCACTGAAACGCACAAAAAAGATTTGTGCAGTGTATGGAGAAGGTGCTGTGACTAATCCAACGTGTCAAAAGTGGTTTGCGAAGTTTCGTGTTGGAGATTTCTCGCTGTGATCAAACCGAGACACTAATTGAGAACAATCAATGTTATACCACATGGGAGACAACCAACATGCTCAAAATATCCAAATCAATAAAGTTATGGGTGAAAATGAAAAAAAATGTGTCTTTTATGGAAAAAACTAAACAGACTTTCTGGCCAACCCAATACTTTCTGTTGCTATAGATTTGCCTCTTCTGGAAGTTTCGTATAAAGGGAATCAGAGACTGTGCAGTCTTTTGTGACTGGTTCCCTTCAGGATTCATCCATGTTGTAAGACGGATGCTGAAAAATATTCCATTGTACGAATGAGACCACACTTTGTCTATTCATTAATCAGTTGATGGACATGGGTCTTTTTTCCTGCTTTTTGCCTACTATGAATAATGCTGCTATGAAGGTTTGTGTACAAGTTTTTTAACTTTTATGGTAATTCACATACCATAAAATTCACTCTCTTAAAAATATGATCCCACGGTTCTCAGTATACTCACAGAATTGTGCAACCCCCACCACTACCTAATTCCAAAACATTTTATCATCCCCAAACGGTGATAAACTCTCCGTCCCTGCAGCCCCTGGAAACCACTAATCTCTTCTCCGTCTCTGGATTTGTCTGTTCTGGACATTTCATATAAATAAAATCATATGATATGCGGCCTTTTGGGTCCAGCGTCTACTTAGTATATGTTTTTGAGATTGTCCATGTGATAGCATGTATCGTTACTTCACTCCTTTTTATCGATGACCAATATTGCATTGTAATGATATAGTGTGTTTTATGTACATGTTTGTCAGCTGGTAGACATTTGGGTTGCTTCCACTTTGGACCAATTATGAAGAGTGCTATGAAAATTCATGAACAATATTTTGTGTGGGCCTGTGTTTTCATTCCTCTCGCACATGTGCCTAGGAGCAAAGTGGCCGCATCACGGGGTAGCTCCCTGTTTCATCTTTTTGAGGAACTACCAAACACAAAATGCCTGCACCGTTTTACACTCCCATCGGCAATGTATAAAAGTTCTAATTTTCCCACACCCTTGCCTTTTTTATTAGAGCCACTCCAGTGAGTGTAAACGTTATCTCGTTGTTCACTCGATAAGCTTACTGCGTACTGGGTGCCAGGCCCTGTCCTGGGGACTGGAGATTTACCAGTGAACAGGACGGAGATGGTCCTGCTCTCCTGGGAGCTCAAGAGCGACTAGAGACTTAGACAGGAAAGTGGTAACGAATACATTGACGGGACAAGGTCAGGAAGTGGTAAGTGCTCTGAGACTTGAAGCACCCAGTCATGGGTGGTGGGGGAGGGGTGGGGAGGAAGGGGCATCGGTGGTGTGGTGGCGTGGTGGCGGTTCTGCGCCACCCCGAGAATTTGGCGGTGGGGACCAAGCCCCTCTGGGAAGGTGACGTCTGTGATGAGACTTAACAATAAGAAGGAGCCACCTGGTCAGCCCCAGAGAACAAACATCCCGAGTACAGGGAGTGTAGCTAGAGCTAATTGAGAAAAGTGGGGAGGGGAAGAGAGGTGGTGGCAGAGTTGGGTAGAGGTCAATCACTCTACCATGAAGACTGCCATGGAGAGTCTGGATTTAATCTGGGGCTTGGCGAGAAGCCACTACAGTTTTGAAGGCAGAGTATTCACATTCTAAATCCCAGGAGACTGGTGATGATGCCCTGACACTGTCCAAGTGAAGGGTGGTGGAGGCTGAGAGTGGAGGGGCCGAGCTGGGTATGCTGTGCTGGTAGAACAAACCAATTCACTGACGGGTTACATATGAGAAAGGAAGAAAAGAGAGGCACCTTCTTCCTCCTGGCCCCTCTAATTCAGCAAACATGCAGCCAGGTCTCAATGCACTGATTCGACCCTGTGGAACCACTGGGACCAGGACAGATTCACCTTCTGCATGGGACTCTCCCCGCCACAGGAAACTGCAGGGTGGCAGCAAGTTCCTATGGCATCCTAGGTCCCACCCTCTGCACTATAGGGCTCAAAAGAAGACCCTCACCCCTGCCCCCCAGAGTTCAAGCCTTAGGCCAGCCCTGCTCTAACTGCTGCTGGTCACCCAGAACCACTGCCCAATTCATCTCCCTGAAACCATGCTCCCACCAGCTCTGCCCCCTCAGAGCCCTTCTGTGTCCCTGTGTCCCTAGCAGTGGTCCCCAAACTTGAGTGACATATCAACAGGCTCACCAAAATGAAGATCCTCCCAGCTAGACATTGTTGATTGAAATTGTTTTTATTACATTCCTCCTTAAAACATAAAGCTGGGTACCAATTCCTTGGGCTCCTATACACCCATAAAACCAAGTTCCAGATGAAATACAAACACGACTACAAACCCCAAAACATTCAGATGAAGGCCATTCATTTAAGGCGCCGGATGATGTCATTTTGTGGAATCAGAATCACGCCTTTCACTTACGAGGGTTTTACTGGTCGGGGTAGTGTGTTGCTTCTTGTTTGCGTTTTGTTTTCTCTTGGAGCTCCTACACTGCTGAGAGGGCTGACTCAACTTGCCCACTTCTTTTCCCATTTGGTGAGAAACCTCTCCGGGGCGAGCACACAGGCTTGTCACTTACTTGGCCTCCCTTGTTTGGACATGTTCCTCCTCGGCTTTAAGGACCTTCGTGGGCCCCAGCACACTCATCGTGGGAGGCTCCACGTCACCCCTGGTCAAACCTATTCAAATGTACCCACGCTCCACATCCAATACAAATTTTTGGCAATAAAAAGGAATTTATTTGTATAACTCTGCAACTAAAATTATTTCAACGAATAGGGTTGTGTGTGTATGTTATTTAAGTTGTTGTTGTTGTTATTACTTTCGAGTCATAAAAATTCTTTTTTCAGATCTAAATCATCTCGCAGGCCCTTGGAACTCTCCCAGACCCGAGGGCTGAGCTCATGGCACCAGAAAATAAACCAGCCAAGCTGAGGCCCGCTTCTCCCATTCTCCAGCAAACCAAGACCATTAAAGTGGGGCATCAGTGCCCACCTGATCCCAAGCACAGACCGCCGGGCACACTGCGACAGTGTTGTGGGTCTCCCTTACGAGGCCTGGGTCACTGGCAGCGGTCAGGCTATGCTCGTGATCACTGTTCTAGACTGTCACCAAACCACAAGTCCCAAATGATGGAAATCCCCGTGAAATCCCAGATTACTGGGACTATCTGAGGCTCCCGAGAGACCCCAGTTTGAAGCCCCATGGCCTTCAAGGACAAGTAGCGGCTCTTTTGCCTGGTATTCAAGTCCTGCACATTGCGGGCCAGCTCCCCTTCCCAGGGGTTTTTCCTGCCATCACCCCCCTAGCCAGGACTCACATGGGCTCGAACCTTCTCCGCAGCCAGCCTCTGGTCCTCCTGTGGTCTCTGCCCGGAATGCTCTCCCTACAGTTTTTTAGACTCTTTTATTGTTTTTAAAGGTTTTAAAACATCACACAGGTATACATGTCCATTATTAGAAAAAATCAGGAAATACAGATACAGGGAAATAAAAATAATCAGTAATCTTGTCACACAAAAATAATCATAATTAACTCATATTTGATATATAGTCACTCTTTAAAGTTCAGCTCTCCCCACACATGTGTTTATATTAACAAAAATGTAATGAGTGTTGTTCTGAAATGAAGTATTATAAGCAAACACAAATACAGGGATTGCTACTATACCATACATTCATACTCACAACCGAGTTTCGACAAATCAACATTTTTAACATGCTTACTTCAGCTCTTTAGAAAAATAAAATAAAATAAATAAAACCCAACTGACATGGCTGAAGCCCCTGGGTCTCCCTTACTGTCCCCTCCCGTTCATTCCCGCCCCAGACCCAGTCTTCCACAAATTTGGGGTTCATCTTCCCCACTCCTGCTTTGCTGTTGTTAAGCTTCCCATGAATGACAGAGCCCCACATACATCCTTCCGCCACTTGCCCATGGGCTTGACGTTATTCCTGGACGAATGACCACGTTGATCCCTGTCAGTCGAGTTTGCCCGCCCACATTGCCATTCACCATTCTGTGGACTAAATAGACCACGACTTCTTTATCTGTCCCACTGATGATTGCTTTTGCAAACCGTGCTACAGAACATTCTGGCACAAGTCTCCTTGTGTATGGGATCATGAGTTTCTCTGGGATAAACACCCAGGAAAGAATAACCGAGGCATAGGGCACGTGCAATAGCACAACCTTCCTTTTGCTCAATTCAGTCACAGACCGTGAGCATTTTCTATTTCAATAAACATCCTACATCAATATAGTTTTAATGGTTATGGAGATTCTGCCAAAAATTTCTCAACGTAATTATAATAGGCATAATTTGCTTCTATTAAAATCTGTACTGTGAGGGAATAGCTTTGTAGCTATATTTTGTGCATATCTTTAATTATTTCTGGAGGAGAAATTCCTAAAGGTAGAATTTCTGGATCAGAAGAGAAAGGTGTTTTCAAGACCAACTTTCCAGGGACTTCTTGAACAGACTGCTCTTTCCATGAGCCTTCACCTCTTACAAGGGTGGAAATTTCCCCCAAACAGGCCCACCTATCTCCTTACAAACACTTGTCTAGACTCTTACCTGTCCAAACACCTTCACCTTCCCTTGCCCTCCTCCCTCAGCCAAACTCTGGGCTTTGGACGCCCCCAGCCCACAACAACCTTTGCGTGGCATCCCTCACTTTCTCATTTCCTCTACAGCTGTGCTCGTGTGTAATTTATCTTCCGCTCCAATGTCAATGTTTTAACATCGGGAACTCTGTTTTCTTCATTGTTATTCTGCCATAATTTGTACTGCACCATAATTGGTGCAGTACAAGTTGTTGCACCAAAAGCAACATTTACAACATCCACAGTCATCTACACATACAGTTATAAAAATATATGGAGCACAGGAAAATATTGTATAAAAATATTCTGAGTCCATGAAGTTACTGCATTTCCATTTCATTCCACACCCCCGACATTTGCTGAGAAAGTTCTCTGGGACAAGAGCTACTCTAGACCCTGGGGAAGCAGAGGCCTCAGACCCCAGCCCCTGCTCTCTAGTTCATGGTAAGCCGAATGCTGCTCTGAGCATCCTCTCAGCCAAGGCAAAAAGGGAAATAGGATGTATTGCATCTGACTCAGGATTAAGGAATAAAGGCCATTTCAGCTGGGAAAGGCCCTTAATACTAATGTTAAAGTACAAGAAGCCTGTAGAATTGTGTACCTGAAACCTATGTAATTTCATTAACCAATGTCGCCCCCAATAAATTCAATGAAAAAAAGAGTTTGGCAAAATACCCGGCAAAATAAGTACTCAGTCAGAGTTATTATTATTTGTGACCACTGTGTTGTTCTAAGGACAGATAATACTTTAAAGGCAGAATAAGGAGTAGAACTGCTATGTCAGAGGCTATTAAAGTACAGGAATATCCTGCTTGAAACACTTGCTCTATCTTTCAAAGAGTGAAAGGAACTCTGCTGTCAACCAGAAACCATTTATACAGGTTCTCCGCACAGAAATTAAAAGGGGGGAGTGGTGCAATCTCAAGAAGCTGATCTTAATGGGAGGCAAACTATGAAGTCAATGGGATTAACTGCAATAAAGATATAAACGCTGAAAAATTAAAAAATAAAGTACAGGAAGCCTTTGTCAGATAAATGCTGCTGTGTGAACCTGTATTTTGGACGATGTCTTTAGCAGCCTTTCACAGACGATGCAGAGATGCTCCACTACGCGTGGGGTTAATTCCTTCATTACCTTCCAGGAGAGCCAAGGGCATACATACCGGTAAGGCATCGGTCAGTACGGGCCCCTCTGCGGAGGGAACTGCCGGTGTAACCTGGGTAGAAAGTGTCCTGCTGGTTTTTTGTCAGCCCCAGAGGAGGACAGCCACTGGATGCCTACACAGTCCCATATTGTGATTAGCGTGCTATGTTACTCCTCGTGGGGGCTTAGCCACCCGCTAATTCAGCCAACAATTGTTTACTCTTCATTTTATTCAGTACTTACTCTGTACCAGGAATTCAGGCTAAATCATGGCGATATTTTGGTAAATAAAAGACAGGGTGACACCTCACATATTGCCAGTGGAAACATAACATGACATAGCCACTTTGGAATACAGTTTGTCAGTTTCTTAAGAAATTGAACATATACTTACTATACAACCCAGCAATTCCACTCCTAGGTACCTAGGTGGCTACCTCAGAGAAGTGAGAAGGAATGACCACACAAAAACTTGTCAGTGGATGTTCATAGTAACATTATTCTATAGACAAAACCCAGAAGCAATAAAAAAATTAAAAATATGGATGGATAAACAAAACATGGGACACCCATGCCATGGAATACTAGCAATAAATCAATAAAAAGGAACAAACTACTGATACGTGCAACCTGAATGAAGCGCCATGACATTATGCTCAGTGCAAGAAGCCAGACACAGGTCAAGTATCACGCAGCCTATGATTCCGTGCATGCGACATTTCCGGAAGGCAGATCAATGGCTACCTGGGGATGAGGGTGAAAGCAGGAATTAACTGAAGGATCTTCTTGAGATGGTGAACGTTCTACAGCTGGATTGTGGTGATGGTCATGTAACTCTGTGAATTTGCCAAAAATTGTGCACTTATTATGAGCAAATTGTATGGTATGTAAGTTACACCTCAACTACGAGACATGACAAAACAAAGAGGAAATGGTCCCTACATGTGTGTGGGCTTTATAATCTAATTGGGGAGAGAGGCGATACATAAGTAACCAAGCAACGAAGTATAGAATTACAAATTCTGACAAATAGAATGAAGGAGACACAGTGGGTACAGTGATAGAGCAGAAGTCAAAGGGGAACCTCCTTAGAGACAGTGGCTAGGGAAGGTCTATCTGAAGAGGTGACATTTGGACTGAGACCTACGTGGAAGGGAAATGGGGTGGGCACTCCGGGCGAAAGCTGTACTTTTACACACATTTTTTTTCGTGTTTCAAAGAGGTGTGGCAACCTGCCAAGATCGCATGGCATACGAGTGAGGCGCCCGGTGTTTAAAACAAGGCCTGCTTGTGCCTTAAGCCTCCCTGCCATTGTGTTCTTCCCACTGACACCAACATCAGTTACACACCAGCAGCCTGGCATGTCTACACTGGCCTGCCTCTGCCATGTCTTGGGGCACAGAGGGTAGTGGAGGCACCTAGGCATGCGCTAGGTGAGCAGGCAGTCAAGGTGCTGCCACAACACCTGCCCCACCCAGGCTTAGGCTGTCCAGGGTGCCAGGGGAGTCACAGGTTCCAAGTGGACCTGCCTGACCATGCATGGGACCCAAGGGTAGAGTTGGATTCAAACCCTCATGATGCCACTTCCTAGCTGTGTGACCTTGGACTTCACTGAGCCTTCTTCTCCTCATCTGCAGGATGAGGATGCCGGTGTATGGGAAAGAGCAGTTCTGGAATTAGAACCCACATCCTCTTAGCTCTCGTCTTTCCACCGTGCCAGACTGAGTGGCTTCTTGCAATGGGCCTCCCTGAGGGTCTGGTTCGGTGCTGTCAGTCCTGGTCGTGCATCCAAATCAGCTGGGAGCTTTATAAACTTTGGGACCCACCCTCAGAGATTCAGGTTTAATTGACCTGAGGTGGGGCCCCGGCATTCGTTCATTTTAAAAGCTCCCCAGATGATTTGAATAGGCTGCCAGGGTTGAGAATCACGGATTCAAACCTTTCATTTTATAAGTGACGAGACTGATGCCCAGAGATTCTGAGTGACTGTCCCCATCCCCAAGGTCACCCAAGCCACTTGCAGCTGCAGATGTGATCTCTACATTCTCCCTTCTGAGTGAAAGAACTGCAATACGGATACATAAAGTAACAGTTAGGATGAGGAGATTTGAAATCAGAGGCGGGTTCGATCCTGGGCTGCCACTTATGGGCTATGGAACCTGGGGCAAGTCACTTCACTTTTCTGGCCCGATAGTGTGTGCAGAGAGAAGGTGCTCATTAAACAGGCCGCATCCCGTAAAAGAGACCTTCAGTGCAGTTTGATAGACATTTATTGAGCACCAACTGGTCCCTGTTTCTGGGGCTAAGGAGCTGGGGTCAGAGCTGGGCTAGACAGAGTGGGACGTGCTACGCAGCGGTAATACAGGGGCTAGGTCTGTGGGAGCACAGACGGGGGAGCCCTAATCAGGCTCGTGATAAGGTAGGGGTGTGGGGAACGGGGGTCACTACATAAAGTGCCTCTTTCCTAGTACCTGGGTTTGGGGAACGGGCACTTATGAAGAACTATTTTACATTAAATCTTTTGCATTTGTTAACTCACCTGATCTTTAAAAGATCCTATTCAGGGTGGGTTCCATCACTTCCATTTTATTTTATTTTTTAAAGATTTTATTTATTTACTTTTTTTAGAGAGGGGGGAAGGGAGGGAGAAAGAGAGGGAGAGAAACATCAATGTGTGAGAGATACATAGTTTCCTCTCATATGCGTTCCCATCTGGGGACCTGGCCTGCAACCCAGGCATGTGCCCTGAATGGGAATTGAACTGGCGACCTTTCGATGCACAGGCCGGCACTCAGTCTACTGAGCCACACCAGACAGAGCCCATCATCTTTTCCATTCTAGAGACCAAGTCCAGAGAGGTACACAGCCTTGCTCAGGCTCACTCAGGGTGGTAGCTCATCCTTGGTCCCTAGCCCTAGTCAGATGGAGTCTTTTGGGGGTCTTGGCCCACCCACTGGCCTGGCGGAAGCCTGGGTTTTTATCCTTGGCTCTGACTGGCTGGACAGCCCCCCTTGGTGAATTTCTACTCGAGTCAGTGGAGCTAAGCAGCCTGGCTCTGCACCTGCCGCGATGCCTTTCTCCTGCCCTAACCTGCACTCCCAGCCCCAAGCATGTAGCTGCATCCATCCAAGATACCTAGGAGTGGACAGCAGGCCCTGGTCTGGGGCTGCCAGGCCCAGCCCTGCCACCGCAGCCAGTTTCCCAGCAAAGCTCCTGAGAACATGAATATTCAGGCCTCAGGATAAAAGCCACTTCCCTAAGCGGCAAGGCCCTGCCTGGCTCTGCCACCCCCTAGCCCAGCTCACACGCCGTCTCCACTGCCATAGGCACTCCAGCCGCTGGAACCTTCTGCCTGCCCTCCTGCCCTCTTCCCATCATGTCTGGGTCTTTGCACAGGTTGTTCCCACTGCCTGGAGTCCTCTTCCTGTCTCTCTTGACCTGGGCAACTCCATCTTTCACACTCAACTACTCCCTCACTTACACCCCTGACCTCCCCACTATGTTGAATATCTGCAGCACCAGGCTTCCCATGTAACCAATCACAGCTGCCTGACCCACCTTCCCCACTTTGGTCTGGTCTCATACACTATCGCATCTCTCTAAGACCTGACTCCAACTGTCAACAAACAAATTCACATTACAAGATATTTTAGTTTATAATCAACAACTCCATTTACAAAAATGCAGTGAGGTAGTTGCTCGGTATTAAAGGAAACATTATAAGACATCAATTTTAAAAGATCAAAAGCCATTAAAAATAGATAGGAAGGAACCTATCAGGCATCAGACTAAATTAAATGCTGAGGTTGGAGATACGTATCGAAGAGCTTCCTGGCAGCCATGGCAAAAGGGGAAATATATTGAGTTAGAGTAATTTCTAGGTTGAGTTGGTCCCTTGGAAACAACACATCCATATTCCCTTAGTTAAGAAGAGCTGTGTATAAAACAACCACTATTGGCAGGGAAGGCCTCCAAGG
Source organism: Mormoops blainvillei (assembly GCA_004026545.1). Classification (NCBI taxonomy): domain Eukaryota; kingdom Metazoa; phylum Chordata; class Mammalia; order Chiroptera; family Mormoopidae; genus Mormoops; species Mormoops blainvillei. Next base: position 25,120 of record PVJD01000703.1, read on the forward strand.
AAATGGCGTTCCACTCTCTCTGCACTCCTGTCCCCTCTGGTGGTATGCATCCCAGCTAAATCTCAGGTATTTTTGCTGCTTCACTGCTCCAGCCTGGCCTACTTTCTCTTCTATCTTTCCCTGGCTCTGGGCTCTGCAAAAGTAGTAGGTCTCCCATCAGCAGAGGCATTCAGACTTGGGCCAGGTGACCCCAGTGGAAAAAACTGGAGGGGAGATTCATAAATTGGAAGAGGGACTAGAATACATAATTTTTCGCATCTGGTTCAGGTCCAGCCTTTGGAGCCTGTGAATTTGTGTCTGGGTAACTAAGATGCAACCTGGGCCCCTACCACAACCCCAGCTCCTGTGTGGTCCTTCAGAGAAAACACAGTTGAGTTTAAATCTCATGACACAAAATCCAGGCATTACCCTGGATTAGTGACCACGTCCCACTGAGCTTCAGGTTCTTAATGTGGAAAATGGTGAAGAGGGATGTGGAGTGGGTTCAATGACAGTGCATGCTGAAGTTTTATTTGTATATATCCCTACCTGACCACAAGTGGAAAGGGATTTGAAACTGCTTGCAAAAATGAAATAAAGCTACATTTACCAGAAGATTAAAGTTGTGAATGTTATCTCATCCCTGCTCCCCTTTGCTGGCTGTGGGATCTTGGGCAAGTTGCTTCCCTTCCCTGCGCCTCGGCTTCCTCATCTGTCAGCTGGGATAATGGTAGTACTGGCTGCTATCGGGCTAATGCAGAAGGTAATAAATTTATATGGAAGAGTACTTAGCACAGTACATTTTAGTAGTTGTTATTATTATGTAATCTCATTTTTTGTTTACCAAAAAGTAATCTGGTTAAAGCTAAACCACCTTGAGGCCAGTCTCAGATCTCCACTGAATTAGAAAGAAATACCAGTTCTTCCTCCCCTCAAAAAAACAAAACAAAACAAAACATTGAAAAGCAATTTACACATTTGTTCAATTGTTTTGCAAATGTTAAAGATTTCTTTCCTAATCTCAGTAAAACTTCCTAGCATTCCTTTTCTTCTCTCGGTTTTCTTTTTCTCACCTTCCCCTCCCACCCCCTGCCTCCAGCCCCACAGCCCCCACATCTGGGCTCTGAGTCCCTCAAGTGCTGTCTCAAAGCTCAGCCTGCACTGGCTCTTACCTCCTTGGCCCTCTTCCCCAGCCTCTCCTGTCTTTTTTCACCCAGTGACCTCTGTCCTTTCTCTCCTTGCTTGTTTTTTTTTCCCTTCCCTCCACCCATTACCCAGATCCACAGGACAAAGCCCAGCTGAAGCTGCCTGACCGGCAAAGTTTCCTTCCTCAAAGAAGGCAGGGAGGCTATAAGCAGGTTAACAATGTTTTTTCCTCTCACAAAACAGACACGTATCTGTTAAGACAGCTAAATGCAGAACCACATCATGGAACTAGCTGTGCTTAATATCTGCGCAGTGGAACTTTTTCTATTGTATTCATTTCTGTATTGTATCATTTTACAGTGAGCCTGTATTTATTACATTTGAAATGAGAAAATAAACAGATTTGTTTTATTTTACTTTTGAAATTAAGTATGGAAATCGGGGCAAAGGGAGAAAAATAGTAGGAAAAGTAAAGTAAAAGCAGGGATCATGTGAGCATCCCAAATATATTCCAGTGGTCCTGTATTTAAACCATGTAAAGTGCCCAGTATGTGGCCTGGCACACACTTAATAAACAGCAGTGATTATTGTTCAGGGCTTAATGAACCTTGATTCCCTCACAGAAACTCAAACTGCCCTATTGCATCAGAGTAGCTGGTAGCCCAAGGGAAAGGAGCTCAGGCTGAGATAGGCTAGTCCCCAGCCCCACCCCAGGCGACTTCTTTGCAGGGTTGGATGAGTCAAGAAATAGTCTAATTGGGTCTGACAAGCTCTGCCCGCCCCCTTCTCTACCAGCCTCCTGATGGGCTCCCTCTGATGTTTTCCTGACCACATACCCTTCGACAGGCTGGTGTGTGTGCGCATGTGCGTGCGCGGGGTGTGTGTGTGTGTGTGTGTGTGTGTGTGTGTGTGCGCGCGCGTGTGTGTGTGTGTCGTCTGTTCCTAGAGAGTTTGGAGATCCCCATGAGCTCTCGATTATAATTTCAGTTTAGCTTTGGAAGACAAAACAAAATTTAAAAATTAAATAGCTCTTATAACATGTCTCATTCTGTCTGCATGCCTGTGGGCTGGTCAGTTTGTCCAGACTCTGTCTGACTTGGTACAGGGCACCGGTCCAAAAACATGCATCAGTCAACCACTAAGGATTTTTTGGGCACCTACTGTATACTAGACATTACCGAATATCTCTTCTGTACAAGGTGAGGACATAGGCAATTAGGTGAAGAATACCAATAACAATTCTGGCCATGACTAACCTGTAAAATGTATGCGCCACAAATTCTGGTGAATCCTGAGGCTGGATTGGCTAGACACCACACCTAGACTCAAATGTCAGGTGCCTCTGAGACCCACACTCCCTACGGCCTGGCGAATCAGAACCCTTGGTCACATCGATTGACTGGCGAAGCGCCGCATGTCTCAACAAGAACCAAAGAGAGACTCAATTTGGGAAATGAATGTTGTTGGAACTCTCGAGAATGAGAGTCTCTATTTCTGGCAGTGCTATTGAGAGACTAGGATGTATGGCTGGGGCTGCTGGCAGCCTTACTGTGATCATGAGGAGCGATCCTGCCAGAGAATGAGGCCAGCAGAGAGGGAAACAGTCTTGAGAAACAAAGAGAGTGACATTGAATCCTGCTGACATCATCAGAGCTCTTCAACGGAGCCAGGCCTAAAGCTGGGTCTACCCCTGCATCTTCTGGTTTAAGTGGCATTTTCTGCCATTTTGAGCCCTGGTGCTCCAACTGAGCAATTGCTGTGCCCCATCCCCAGTCCCCAAAGGGAACTGAGTATTCGGAGAAGCACCCCTCACCTCCCAATCTTTAGGAATCCGACAAGGGAAATGTGTTCTCTTGCCACACAACCACCATGCCTCCGTCAGAGAGCGCAGGAATCCACAAATGCCAGCGGAAGCATCGTGATGCCAGCAACAGAGCCACTCCCCTCAGACGAGCTGTGCCTCCTTAGGAAAGTCACCTCCCCTCTCTGAACATTAATTCTCATTTGCAGTAGGGGGTGAGTGAGAATCATAGTATCTGTGACATAGGATTGTCCCCAGAAGGCTGTTTGGAGGAGGTAAGCCATGAGGATCCCTAAGGAGTTGGGGGTTAGGGCCAGAGTTGGCAGTGAACCTTCTCACGTGTTTTCCCCTGGGTAGTATAACGCCAGGGACTGCCTCTGCTGGAGCAGCCTGGTGGAATGGACAAGGCTCAGCCATAACTTTGGGAGGCTTGGGTGCTAGTCCTGGGGCTGTTGCCAGTTCCAGTGAGTGGCTTTGGGCAACCTCCTCCCCCACTGAAAACACGCCCCTTTCAGAAGTGAGAAAGCCACGCCCCTCTCCTGTTTTCTTCCTAGAGCCAGGATCACATCTTGTTCGCTGCTGCATCCACAATACTTAGCCCGGTCCCTGCCTTGCTGAGAGAGTGTTCCAGAATTACCCTTGTGTGAGCCAGTAAAACGTGGTTAAGGTATGTGACCTTCCTTTTTTCCTTTTTGGAAGATGTTGCACTAGAGCATATAGAGAAAAACATAGACAGGTTCTAAGGAGACTTCACAAACTAAGCACACCCCTGTACCCAGCCCCTCCATCCTGAAACAACCTTACTGGCACCCAGAAGTCTCCCTGGTGCCCACTTTTGAGTCATTCCCTCCAAAAAGGTAGCACTAGCCTGACTTCTGACAGCATTAGTTTTGCTTATTTTTGAACTTTATATAAATGGATGGATGCATAACATTTTCTAGTGCTTTGAAGCTTACCAAGGGCCCACAGGAATATTAATTCAAATCTTCAAGTCAGTACAGGAAGGTGGGCAGGCATTACAAATCCCATTTTACAGAGAAAACTGAGGCTCAGAGAGGAGAATGGAATGCCCTCAATCATCTTGCTGGCAAATGGAGAGCAGGATAACTGGGTTCCATTTTTGTGTCTCCCTGGATCTCTGAATATCCCTCCAGGTGTCAAGTTGAGATTCCCTGGAAGATATTTGAGGAGTGGTCAAGAATCTGAAACCAGCCCAGGCCTGGGCAGCTGGTTTAAGTTACCTATTCCCCAGGATGGAGTGTCTTGGTCAGAGAAGATCTGGGCACTGTCAGGGCATGGCTCAACCCTCCCTCTCCATCATGCTTCCCTGTTTTGCACTCAACACACTGTGAATTTTGACAGGTGACCCTCCTCCCTGTGTCTTTTCCTCCACAGTGAAGAATTCAGAGTGCCGTTGAATGGAAGAGTGAAGGGTTATTTCCACAGAACCCACTCTCCAGGTTGCCACACACCCTGCGTAGGAGCAGAGAGCCCTTTTTGGAGCCTAGCCCTGTGTGCCTGGGCCTCTCATCTGCACACCCCGAGCCGCCCTGAGCCAGCTCCTGAACAGGGGCTATTTATCGCCAGCTGCTCCTACTCCCCTCCTGGCAGTAGGTGCCCTCTGTCCTAGAATCCACCTCTGTCCCCAGTCTATTCAACTCCCTCTGACTCCCCCGCCCCACGGCTGGTAGGCAAGATTCCAAGTCTTTCCTTCTGGCCCATGACCTCTTATACATCCTTCAAGGCCAAACCCCATCTCTTCCAAGATGTCTCTGCCTCTCCTGAACAATCGTTTATTACACCCCCTACGCACTGGTTCCTTTCTAACACAACGCAAATATAGATGACCGCAAAGTCACACAAATGAAACACACACACTTTCACCACACACAATGTTTTCATCTCTCTTCCTTGCAAGCTGGGCTGCATACGCAGTGTACGGGATCACAGCCTGGCCCCTCATGTGTGCACATCTACACTTGCACACACAACACCGCACAGCCACAGGATTTGGTCTCTACCTGTTTACGGCAGAGACACAAAATCTCTTTCTAGCACACCAGCATGCCTGTGCAACAGGCCCCAAATGTACATCGTACAAATACATCAACACATTTTTTTGTGCCTTCCTCCATCACTCAACACACTTACACGACATACATGTAGACAGTTTCTCCCCTGGACATACAAACACACAGGCACAGAGAGCCATAGGTCCTTCTCTCTGCTTCCCTACCACCCGCTCCTCTCAACCTCTCTCTCACTCTGACACACACACACACACACAAACACACACACATTTGGAAACACGCAGTAACAAACCCCAAATATAGTCAGTCTCTGTCTTTCCGTCACATAAACACTCGGGCACGCGGGATCCATCCCTCCCCTGCCTTTGCTGTTTCTCCTCTCCTCCCTCCTCTCCTCTTACACACACATACACACACAAACACACACGCAGCTGCAGCGCCCGGGGTCACACTCCCGTGCATGCGCCAGGCAGGAGACAAAGGTCGCCGAGGCTCCTGGCGCCGCGCACCTCGCACCGCCGAGCCGCTCCCCGGGCGCCGCCTTTCCCCAAAGCGGGTCTCGGCGAGGTCTGGACTCGGCACCCGGAAGTCGGGGACCCGGCGGGCTCCGCCGCTCCGGGGTCCGCAAGCCGCTCCGGCAACGGCCCCGGCGCGCCAAGGGTTAAAAAGCCGGCGCCTGGAAGGGGGTGGAGGGGGAGGCCGGCCTCGAGGTGTGATTGGCTTCGCAGCCCGGGCCGCGCGCCCCTCTATTGGCCCCTCGCCGGGCCCGCCCCCCCCCTCCCCGAGACTAGGCGCCAGAGCCGCGCTCGTCCGCGGGGAGCCGAGCGCGCCGCCGGGGCCAGCCAGCAGCGCAGTCCGAGGAGCGCGGTCGGGAGCCTGGGGCCACACGCAGCGGAGCGCGCGCTATGGTGAGTGCCGCGACGGCCCATCCTCGACCGTGCCCGGGAGCGACCCCGGGGTGGGACCCGGGGCTGGCCCGGTTCCCGGGGGGCTGGGCGCCGGCTGCAGCTCTGAGAAGGCGTGGAGTCAGGGGGCGCGCGGCCAGGGCTCGGCTCTCCGGGCGGCGCCGCGCGAGGTTCCGACGGGGGCAGCCGCACGGAGCTTGGACCCGGCTGGATGTGGAGAGCTTGGGGTGGCCGAATCGGTTTGGTTGCGGTTCTGGTCTGAGGCGTCCGGAAGTCCCTGGACCCGGCTGGGCTCGGAGACCCCGGTTATCCAGCCTGGGTCTGGAGCGGGGGTCGGGGGCAATTCCGAAGCGACCGAATCTAGTTGGACCTGAGTGTCCCGGGACGCCGAATCGGTGTGCGGCTGAGGCTCAGCTTGGGGCATCGTGGGTGGCCGCGCCAAATGCGTTCAGAGGGCTGGGTCGGGACACTCAGGGACTACCGATCCCGCCATGGCCGAAGGAGGTGGAGAGTGGAGGCTGGGCAGCCAGGTTCGTTGCCGGCAGAGACCAGGGGACACTTAGGAACGCTGCGCCCAGCAATCTGGTCTCCGCAGCATCTCCCAATAATGAGCCCTCAGAGGAGGAGATAGACGGTGGCAACAAGGAGAAGGGAGCCGGGGAGGGAGATTTCAGGGGGATGGGGTTCTGAAGCCCCAGGGGAGAAACCCATTTGGTCCAGGCTGGGCTTTTTCAGGCTGTTTTAGGGAGGGGCCTGTCTCTGGAAGGAAAGCCAAGACCTTTCAGTCACCTCTCTAGGGCCCGATGATGGACTCTCCATCATGGGGGCCAGGGCCACCTACTTGCCTTTGGTTCCACGGACGGGCCCCTTTGGTGGTTCTCTCCTAGCTCCGTTCTGTGCCCTGTGAAGTGGGCCCAAGTCGCCAGGCAGGGCCTGAAGTGGGCAACCAGGGATACAGCCACCACTTCTCTGTGGCAGTGCTGCTAAGTGTGAGGGGGCCCAGGTCGGGCACAAGGGGGCCTCCTGCAGACACAAAGAATCCGCCAGTGACCCCTCAGGGCCAACACCTGCCCTGCCCAGAGCTGGGGTCCCCTTACCACATCCCTTTCTTCCTGGCCTCACTGGAGCCTGCCTCCGCCTCCACCACAGCTTGCCGCTCCAGAGTCAGTAATAATGAAATTATGGCTTGACTCCACACCCAAGGGTGCTTAGAGCTCATCTCGGATCCAGGCAACTTCCTTGGTCAGGAACCTCTCCCCTGAAGTGCTCTGCTTGGACATTTTCGGTGGCAGAGAGCTCACTCCCTGCAGACCGGCCCTCGACTTAGGGTCTCAGAACATGGGCAATAAAAGGGGGTGAGACTTTGAGGTCATAATATCTACTCTGCCTCCAAGTCCCACCTGACCTGTTAGTCAGAAAGGAAAGTTTTTCCTCCTTAAATCCCCACCCCCCCCAATAGAGAGGTCACCTTGCCTTGGTGACAATTTTCAGCGCCTTACAACCTCAGATTCCCCCCAACCTGTCAGGAAGACCCCAGGCTTCGGCATCAAAAGGGTTCGGGTTCAGATTCCAGCTCCTCCACTTCCCCGCAAGTTGTATCCTCACCTCTGAGTATCAGTTTCCTTATCTGTGAAATGAGGGAAGTCTTATCTCACAGGGATGGCGTGGGCATTCGGTGAGACAACCTGGTGAGAGCGCTTTGCTCAAGTACAGCTTAGTTTCCTTTCTTGTACAGCCATAAAGCTCAAGTTGAGAAGTTCTGCCTGACATCTAACCTATTGGCTCATCTGGAAAAAGGATTAAAATTTATCACGTTGTAGGGGGAAAAAGCAGACAGCGATACCAACAGAATTATTCGTTTGTCCATCATTCAGCAAAGGGTTATGGAATATTTACTGCTACATGATATGCCAAGCCCTGTGCTAGGGAGGAAACAACCGTCATAAACACCATGTTAAAGAAGCTTCTACCGGTCCATATCTGCATGGACCCTCAGGCCAGGTGGCATATCTTTGGGGAAAGTAAAGACATCATGCTGGGCGGGGGGATCCCTCCTGGCTGGAGAGATGAGAGAAAGCTTCACTGAGCAGGTGGCATCTGAATTGGAAAGAACACCGAGGTAGGAAGACCTGTGTGAGCAGAGGACCAGAGGTGTGAAAGCACAGGAAATGCTCCTGGAAAGGCAGAGTGGGGCTTACCTGGCACCTGGGCATGAGAGCCAGGGAAGAGAAAGTGGGCAAGGGAAACTGCTGGGTCCAGACGACCAAAGGCTTAGGCTGGCGGAGCAGTTGGAGCTGCACTATGGATCGTTGACCCGCGTGTGGGTGGGGTGGAGGCTGACGTCAGGCCACCAACCACCGTCCCCCGCCTCCGCCCCCCGGGTCATTTTGGTTTCCCTTAAACTCTAGTCCCTGTGCTCATTCCTAAGGTGGGGGTGATTCAGGGCTGCTAAAGTGTTTATTCCTTGGATCTCCTGTTCCATGGGTTTTAAACAAATCCAGCATTCCCTCCCCTCCAGCATGGCCAAGTTTCCCCTGGCCCCCGGGTTTCTAACAGGATTCGATTCGTTTGGAGAGTGTGTGTGCTGTTTCCTGTTGTCTTGGCTGAATCTCCCTGATGGTCCCCAGCTCCCCACCCAGGTCTCTAACCCCTTGGCAGATAGTCAGCACTGTTCTTAAAGGCCTCAAGTGGAATCCCCACCCCTTGCCTGCCCAGTGCAGGCTTGGGATAAGGGTTCTGAGCAGCTTTATATCTTCTGTGTCCAGTTATCCTCATGACACTCAGCAGCAGGCACAGAGAGGTGAAGGAGACTGCCCAGGGTCACACAGCAAGATAGTGCCAGAGCAGCCAGGATGTTTAGAGGGTTACCAGGAGACAGGTTGGGGGACAAAGAGACCAAACCCAGTACTTCCGAACCCAGTACTTCACATTCCAAGCTAAGGACTGAGCTTAACGTTGCAGCTGAGGGGTGGGAATCATCTTTACTGTAAAAGGCTGAGTTGAGGACAGGGTCCAGTACCTAGGTTTGAATATTGGATGTACCACCTACTTCCCTTCCTACGAAGTGGGACAGATTTGCTCCCTTCTTGGGAAGCCCGTAATGGGGTTCCCAGAGCACAGGAGGACCTTTCTCTGGGCAACCAGGTCTGTGCTGGTAACTGGGTCACTTACTTGTGTTTCCTTGCATTGCTACAATTTTTGGTAAACAGACATATTGTCAACTTTCGTTAACGATAAATGCATTGTTTCCCAGAAAGAATTGGAGAGACCAGGCCCTGTCAGGGGAGGAACGTGATTTCAGGGGTAAGAAGGCTACAGGGTGGGCTTGGCAGAAAGTTTCAGGCATTAGCCAAGATAACCAACTTGGCTCAAGTCCACACTTTGATGTCCATAGTGAGGGAAGAACCATTAGCAACTGTTTACGAGTTTATTTTTTTTTTTACCTCTAGATTTTTCCTTTTCAGTTAACTAGGTAAGCACCCCTGCTGTAGTCAGAGTGCTTCGTCTGTCCGTCCGTCCGTCCGTCCGTCCCTTCACCAAGCAAATTTGCCTGGCACAATACAAGGCTTTGGGGCTGCGGTCGCTGTGAGTGAGACGGATAGGTCTGTCTTCCACGGCCTGGCAGACAGGCCGATGTGGAGCAGGAAGCGGCAAGTGCAGTTGCTGTTACCAAGGAGACACACAGGGTGCTGTGGAGCAGATAGGGAAACCTGGCCTGGGGATCAGAAGAGGCTCTCTGAGGACGTGACATTAAAACTGTGGCCTAAAGAATGAATGGGACCTGGAAGAACATGCCAGGCAGAAGCAGCAGTTTTGGGCAAGAGGAGATAAAATACGGTGTGTTTGAGAATTAATTCATCTGGAGGCTCTGCAGACAATGCTTGGGAGGTGTCCAGGGGCAGGCGCGTGAAGGGAGGGTCTTCTTAAAAATCTGGGGCTCCATCCCTGACCTCTGTGGCTCAGTGGATTGGGCATCGGTCCACAAAGCTAAAGGTCACCAGTTCGATTTCTGGTGAGGGCATACGCCTGGGTTGTGGATTTGGTCTCCTGTTGGGGACTGTATGAGAGGCAACTGACTGGTGATTCTCTCTCACATAGATATTTTTGTCCCTCTTTTCCTCCCTCCCCCCTCTCTAAAAATAAATAAATAAATTCTTAAAAAAAAAAGGTTTGGAGCATCATTCTAAAGGCTGTGGAGAGCCACTTGAGCTCAGAGTGAAGGGAGATGCATGGCAGATTTGCATTTTGAGATGGTCACCCAGGCTACTTTGTGGCGAATGGGGAGGGGAAGGGATACTGGAGGCTGGGGAACCAGTTAGGAGGCTGCTGGAGTGGCCCTGGAAGAGACAGTCGGGGCCTGCGCCCTTCAGTCACTTCCCTCTCCATCCCACCCCACCCCCCTATCATGCTGCCCAAAAGGGGCAGTAAGGAGAGAAGGAGGCCCTGTCCCCAGAGTTCCCACAAAGCCCCTTTCCCTGTGGACACCAATCTTCTTCCCCGAATCCTTTCATGCAAATAAACAGCAGGGCTCCTGGCCTCAAGGAACCCCAGTCCATTACAGGGGAAAAGCCGAGTTCCCAAATGCCGCCGAACAAGGTAGAAAATGAGAAGTGCCCATGTGAGGACGCCGCTCCAGAGTCACCCTGACCACGGGTGTGTATCAGGGAAGACTTTCCAGAAGAGATGGCATTTGAGCTTCGGTTCATGGAGTGGAGCGTTCCCTAGGAGCCAAGCTTTGGAGAGGTTAAAATAAGGAGACATTCTCCTGTCCTTTGAAGAGTTATAGTCTGGGGGACAGAGTTTAATGAACAAGCAATGCTGATTGAACCCCACTGCCTAGGGTCTGGGGGTCCTGCCCTTTCCTGACCCCCTGAGAGCAGCGATGGCTGGGATATCTGCAGACCTGTCTCGGCTCACTGAGGGCTCCTGGGGCTTCTGAGGGGGCATGTTTCTGGAGAATATTCAGGAAATTATCTGAGGGAGTATCTAACTTCAGGACCCAGAGATGGGGAGGTAGGCCCGGCTGCTCGATCTTCTTAAAACCATGGAGTGCGTGCATTAAAAGGGGATTCCTAACTGTTTAATTCAAACCCCCCATTTTACAGGTGGAAAGACTGAGGGGCGAAATGAGCATCTAGCTTTTGCCTGGCACTTAAATGTAACCTCTTCGACCTTCACACCGACCCCAGGAAAGTGGGTTTTTCTCTATTACAGAGTTGTAAAAGCGGAGTCTCAAAGATCACTTGAGGAATTAGGGACTGGAACTAGACAATGACCCCCTGATTCCTTAACATTCTAGCGTCAGTCCTAAACTGCCACTCAGTTTAGCAGAAACCCTGCCCTCCTGGGAAAAGGCCCTGGGGACAGGGATGAAGCGATTGATGGGGCAGTGGCCAGAGGCCTTGGTCGCTGACCGGGGCTGCGCGTTGGCCAGGCTGAAATGCTGATTGTTGTCCTTTACCTTCACATAGCCCTTGACGGCAAAACCTACTGCCCATTCTCCCACTGTTCTTGGGTCCCGCTGCCAGTTAGTGGCAGAGCTAGGACTGAAACCCAAGCCTGTGACTCCCAGCCCAGACCTCCATCTCCCCAGCTCCTGGCACTGTCTGGAGGCCCCAGCTCAAGTCTCCAGTGGCCCCCGGACTGGAGATGTCCCAGACTTCCTGAACACATGCCCCCGTGAGCATGAGGAGTAGCCCCTGGCCCAGAAGCCTCCTCTCCCCCATTCTACTCCCCACGGAGTTCCTTGCCTCCTTGGAGAGGAAGGCTGGAGGGCCACGTGGGGTGACAGCCAGGAGGAGTAGGATTACAGTGTAAACACCGACATGTCAATATTTACCTCTGCCTGGAACCAGAGCCCTCTGCTCCCTGCTTGCCTCCCAGGAGCTGCCCATCCAGGTGCACGTGGCCTGCTCTGGTGCTCTGATATGGTCACTGAAAACAAGGCCAAGGGTGGACATCTAGTGTCCAGCCCAAGCCCTGCCATTAATGTTCCGTGTGGGTCTGAGCAAGACATTCTTCCTTGCCGGGCCTCAGTTTTCTCTTCTGTGAAACGACATGGCTGGAACAGACTGGCTTAAGGGGACTCTTTAGCAATGGCATGTATGAGGACCAGCCTAATTCTCTGGCTCAGAGCTTGGACTGGAAGTTGGCCAGGCCTGGTTTGAATACCAGCTCTACCACTTCCTCACTGTGGGACTGAGGGCGAGTCAGTGACCCCCTCTGAGCCGTGGTTTTTTCGTCTATAAAATGAGATCCTAATGGTACCTGTTTTGGAGGGCCATTGGTGAGGATTAATGAGATGACTCTTGACAGAGTTCTTGGCACAGGCTAAGAACTGAATAAATGGTGGTCGTGGTTATTTCAGATAAACATTTTTGATTCTCTGAATCCGGATCCTGCGTTGCGTCACTTGGGAAAGGGAGCCAAGGGTGGGGACTGTAACCTCAAGTCCTCCTGGCACTCAGGGGCCACGGGCTGAGCTGGGGGAGCCCGGGGTTTGAGGAAGCCCCTTGGTCAACATTCACCCTCCCGCTCACACACACAGCTGCCCAGCCTCTGGGGTTTTTTTTCGCTGGGCGGAGGTCCAGGGCAGAAATGACCTCACAGATGTATGGCAGGCAATGATGGGGTGAGGGAGGGTGGAGAAGGTGGAAAGGAGGGGAAGGATGCATTTCCTAAGCAACTTCCACAGAAGCACCAAGTCCAGTACATGAGCTGTTTCCTCCAGCTGGCAGAGGAGGGGGCGTGGGGTGGGGACTGGCAACCTGGAGGTGTGGGAAAGGGAGGACAGAGAAGTGAGGCTGCCCATGCAGCAGAAGTGGGCCTTGGAGACCAGTGGGCCCGGATTCCAACCCAGCTCCATCATGTTTTGCCTTGTCACTTTGGACAAGTATATTACCACCTCTCTGAGCTTTGTTTTTCTCATCTCTAATTTGGAACTATTGGGGCCTATTTTGTACATAGTTGGAACCAGATGCCGTTTCAGAAGAACCTAGCTCCGTCCTGGCACACACAGCGGGCTCAGTGGATCTCAGCCTCTCTTACTAGCATGACAGCAAGAACCACACGCCAGTCCTGCTTCTGCTACTCTCTGCGCTTCTTGAGAGCAAGACGGCGCCTTTTTAAAAAGTATGGAGTGATTTACTTATGTGAGACGCGCATGCCTTGTGCAACTCGATCTTCACAAATGTGCACACCTGTGTGACCACCACCTTGATCAAAAAAATAGAACATTTTCACCTCCCCAGAGTTTCCATGTGCCTCTGTCCATGAATCCCCCTTGCCGGCGGCTGCTGATCTCCTTTCTGTCACTCTAGTTTTGCTTGGTTTTGAACTTGGTCTGTATGAGTTCAGGTTCTCTTGGTCTGGTTTTCTTTGTCTTCAGTCAACACTGAATATTTTGCAGTTCGCCCATGTTGCTGCCTGAACCTCCATTGCTCCTTTCTCAGGCCGCCTCGTATCCCACGGGCAGGTGGATGTATCAGTGTCCATGGGCTGCTGTGAAACTCTTGCATATCTCTTTGTGGACATAGGCACCCATTTCTCTTGAACACATACCTGGGAGTGGAGCAGCTGCTGGGTCAGCAGGTCCTGTGTGTTTAACTGTCACAGAAACTGCCACATGGCTGGGAGGGTGCTGCATGTTTGGAGTGTATTGTTTGCCTCTTTGCCCACCCACCCGACGCTGGAGGAAGCCCGGAATGAATGGTTTTGAAAGAAGGAAGGACTTTGATTCCTTTCTTTGTCTTATTGCTTCAGATCCACTCTGTGGGGCCCTGCCCCTTCCTCTGCCCTCAGGGCCTGGCAGCTCTGGGTGGACCCTCTGCCTGGACCCTGGGCTTTGGGTCTTGCCTGGCATTTGTCAAGGCTGGGAGGAGGTCCTGCCAGCCCTGGAGATCCCAGGCCATGAGGCTGTGTGACCCCTGAGGCTGTGTGATCTTGGGCAAGTCTTTCCCTGCCCTGGTCCTCAGTTTCCCCTTCTGCAGAATATTGGGTAAGTTTATTGGTTTCCTTAGTGTCTGGTGGTCTCCCCTCATTTGGGAGCCATTTGCTCTCTGCTTCCCCACCTCCAGAATGGCACCTGTCCCCCTGATGAGCCCCCGCTGTTCCATATTTCCAAGAAAGGACCATTTGAGGAAGTGGGTAGGCTCTTCATTCATGGAACCCTCCCTAAGAGCCTCATGGTGAAATAGTCCTCCCTGGTGAGAGCCCCCCAGCAGGGGCCCATGGCATGGGAATCCCCTCCACAGAGGAGGCCTGGACACCTGGGTATGAATTATGCCAGTTCCTGGCGCTGTGACCTTGGGCAAGTCACTCCACCTGTCTGAGCTCCAGCATCCTCACCTGTCAGGTTGTGAGGATGGAATGAGATCCAGCCTCGCTGTGGGGACCAAAGTGGATGTGACAACGAAATCCCTGCTTTTGAGGAGGCGTATTCTAGGAAAGGAAGCCACAGACTACACAGGCTAACCAACCAACTGAGAGAACACTTCAGAGAAAGGCAAGGAAAGAAAAGAGTGATGTGCTGGAGAGTAGCTGTGAGGTGGGGAGGGACTTCCCCAGATGGGTGGGCAAGGAAGGAGGTGACATCTGAGCTGAAACCTGAAGGCTGAGGAGGTGGCAGTCGGGCAAAGATGTGGGAGAGGAGAATTCTGAGCAGAAGAACAGCAAGCGCGAAGGGCCTGAGACAGGGATGAGCGATGTGGCATGTTATGGGTGGCAGGAAGGACAGAGGGAGCAAGGGGGAAAGGATTAGGGAGAGGTGGCCACGGAGGGGCTGGGGCATACAGGTTCTTGTCAGGTGGGGTGTGGGGTGTTGGCCTTTCATTCTAAGAGTGATGGGAAGGCACTGCACGGCTCTGAGTGGGGGGAATGACTCAATTTGGTTTTAGAAAGGCCCTGGCTGCTGTGTGCAGGGTGGACTGTAGGGGGCAGGAGTGAGGCAGGGAGATGGGTGTCAGGTGAGAGTGGGCTCAGTACATTCGCCTGTCCTTAGAGCAAGGAAGCTTACATCACTCCAGGATCTGGGATTTTGGCAGCTACTTCAGGGGATGGGGCATCGCAGAGGCTGGAAAACATTCTGGCAGCAGAGCACGGTGGGCGCAAATTGCCGTTGGAGCCAGTCAGATTTGTCTTAACACTTCTCCTTGAACTCAGACTTCCAGGGTGAGCTCAGGATTCTCCCCGAGTGACCACATTCCCACCAGCAGGCCCTGTGACCCAGAGAAATGGGGCCGGAAGGGCACAGAGTCAAAGCCTGCCTCCCCCACTTCCGCACACCCTGCTGAGAAGTGAGGGCAGAGGAAGTGATGTGGCCACAAGGGGATCCTTAGCTCCTCTGCCCTCTGGGCTGCTGTTCCTACCACCGGCATCAGGGAATCCTGTGGCTTTGTGGTTTCTGGGCGTCGCGGCTGATCTGGGGCAGGAGGCAGCCATGAGAAGGTGGCACTTCTTCCTTCTTTGCCCCTGAGTGTCAAGTGGGTGGTTTACTCAGCATCCTGCTGGGCCTCTGGGATGGTGGGTGGAGAAAAGGGGTGGGCAGGAAAGTTCACAGAACCACATAAGGCCTGGGTCGGGGTGGGACTTAGATGTCATTCAGACCAACATCCTCGCAGGGTCACAGCTGCTCAAGGGAAAGAGACCTGCCACACAGGTGGTTAGCAGCAGGACTCAGACCCTGGTCCCTGGGGCTCCTCCTCTAGTGCTCCTTCTGGCTAAAATCTGTGTGTTGGAGCCAGACAGACCTGGGTTCTAGTCCCAGATGGGTGACTTGGGCCAGTGACCACCTCTGAGCCTCGATTCTCTCACGTGTGGAATGGAATGAGAGCAACACCTTTCTCATGGGTTGTTACGAAGGGTGTTTGGAGTGATTCGAGTAAAGCTGCAAAGCTCATAGGATGGTGCACACAGTAGGTTCTCAGTAAATGGGAGCTCTTATTAACGTTATCACTGTGGTTGTTCTGTCCTTCTGAGCCTGGCAAAGAGCTGGAAAGGGCGCCTGCAGGCCAACCTTCACTCAAGTGGTTTTCTTGTTCTGGTGAATGCAGTTAGGCAGGGAGACGAGGAAGCTCTCTTTGCTGGCCCACCTTACTGTTGCTCACACATGCGTGTGTGCGTGCATATGCGTGTGCGTGCGTGCAAGGCTTAGGTGGGGTGAGTGGGGCAGATAAGCACTAAATGCAGGCCCAGGATGGAAAGCCCACACACTCACTAATTCCTGTTTGCACGGTGTGGCCCAGGGGTTAAGAGCAGGGACTATGGGATCAACTTGAACATGAACCCTGGATCCACTACTTACTTCTTGTGAAGGCCCCTTTAGCAGGTAAAATTTTGGCTCTGAGGCTTGGGGGACATAACAACCCCCACCCAGGGTGGTCATAAACATTAAACGAGAAAGATCTGCCATGAGCACATGGGGTGCATAGCCAGTCCTCCACTCAGAGAGGTGATGTCACTAACAACAACGTTGCTGTATGTCCCAAACCCATTAGGCCAACCCCTCTTTCCATAGCTGTTCTCAGAAACTTTCTTTCCTGTTCTGTCACTTGAACTCTGGGCTCAGCCTGCCCAGGTTGGCATTCCAGCTCTGCCATTTACCTGAGCAACCTCAGGCAAATTCCTTAATCCTCTGTTTCTGCATATGTAAAGGGTGGGTAATAACAGCCCTAACTTATTGAGTGGTTTAAACAAGCCATATCATTCTTGTAAAGTGCTGGGATCCATGCCTACCTACCATACAGTAACTGCATAGTACTAGATTTTACTACCAGGTGGACTTGTGCTGGAGCAGGGCCCCTGCCTTTTCTGTATCCCCAGAGCCTGGCAAGGGTGGAATTGGAATTGGAAGGGATTTGGGGCCTCTTGGGATTAGCACTGTCAATGGGTTAAGTGTTAACAAGGTAAAACGATAGAGAGGGAAAGCTTCTAGGCCAAGGGAATGGCATGTGCAAAGGCCCTGCGGTGGGTCACCTATAGCTTGTTCGGTGTGGCTGGAGTAGAAAGCAAGGGCAGGGGTGAGCCAAGGTGAGGCTGAGAGGTCACCAGGAACCGGGTACCATGGGGCCATGTAGACCAGGTGAGAGATTTGGACTTCTACCCAGAGCAGTGGAAAGCTGTGTGTGTGTGTGTGTGTGTGTGTGTGTGTGTGTGTGTGTATTTTCAAATCAATAAACTTTAGGTTTTATTTTCTTTTGCACCAGAAGAACCCATCGAAGCCGCAAAGGAAGAAAAGGCAAGCATTTATAACTGCCAGGGTGGAAGGTTCACTGGGCCAGGGGAGGGGTACCAGCAGGGGAGATGACAGGATCTGACTTGCCTTAAAAGAAACTCACTCTGGCTGCTGAGTGGAGACGGACGTGGGGAGGGGGCGAGAATGCAGGTGGCAGGTAGTGGCGAGGAAGAAGCAGATGGAGGTAGTGAGAGGTAGAATGGACAAGGCTCAGTGGCTGATTGGGATGGGGCAGGGGGTCCAGCCCATTGCTTTGACAGGTGAGAACAGAGTCCGGAAAGGTGTGTGAGCTGATGTGGGTCAGGGTCTCACAGCTCATCAGTGGCAGGGACTCCATCCCAGGGCCTTCCAGCAAAGCCCTGACTCAGGCCCCAGATTCCTGATAACTGGCCTCACCCCCTCCTTGTGCTTCCCAACTCTCTTCCCATCCCGCCCTCCTACCCACTTACACACACAGCCTGGTAGCTTGAGGGGAAGAGAGGCTTCACAGACACAGATTCTGTCTCTGAAGCATCTAACCAGGGAGGGGCTGTCCTCTGACCTCCAGATTCTTTCCCTCTGACCTCCGGGCCTCTGAGCACCTCCCCAGGCTTTGAAGGAGTCCACAGAAGTGGGACTGGGGCGACAGGGTAGGGGCTGTGCACAAACAGCCCCTCACTGGGAAGGGATGGGGAGCCATCCAAGGATCCGAGGAGGTGCCCTGCCCCGGAGAGAAAGGAGGCGCAGGGCCAGAGCCAGGGCCTCTGCCAATGGGGTCTCCCCAGAAGTAGGGAGATGCCCCTCCTCCAAACCTCACTGCTGGCTACCACTTAAGATTTCCTTCTTTCTTCCCTCAGTTAACCCTGTCTGGCAAATAAGACCTCTGAGATGTTTGATTAAATGAACTTGTAACTCGGCAGGCCTCTCCCCGCGTCCCACCCTGGTCTAAGCCATTCCCTCCTGGGATCCAAGATAGCCCATAACTCCCTGTCATGAGCCTCTTCTCCTCTATACCTGAACCCACATTTTCCTCTTTGGGGCTCAGGCCCCCCTTTTTCTAGCCAGGTTCCAGCACCTGCTGCCCCCTCAAGACTTTTATCTCTGGAAATTGCCCCTGGACCCTGGACTCCGGCCTGACTTCTGTCTGGGGACTGGGTCCCCTGCTCTCCTGGAGACCACGCACCTCCGCCCATATGCACCCCAGCCTCCTGAGATCCCGTACGCTCCCCCAGGGATGGAACCCTGCTCACCCTGACACATGCTAGGCACTCAGGAAGTGCGTCCTCTTCCTCCGCCACGCCCCCGCTCAGCCTCCTGCCTCGTGGCCTCGTGGCTCCTCCTGGGCTTCCCGCTGTCCTCAGCACGGGTGTTTTTGCTCAGGGAGCCGCATGCTGTGTGGCAACGGAGCCTGGGAAGCAGCTATTGTTGGCCGAGAACACTGGGAGGGAGAAAGCGGAGGGCTGAGAGTGGGCAGGAAAAACACTCAGTGCTTCTGGCTCGGTCCCCTGGTGCTGATTATCCTGTTGGGTCAGGGTGGGGCAAGTTTGGGACAAGTCAGAGTAGGCACTCAGATGGAAACCAGTGCACTGGGGGGAAACGGACATCGCGCTGGAAGTGAGGTCGGCTGGTGAAAGAACCGCTAATGGCTCCGTGGAGAAACCAGGATCTCCGTGAGCCTCTGGCTGACGACAGGACAGCACCTGGACCGCGTGTACTTGTGTAGCTCTTTATAACACTGTCCTCATGTTCTCTTACCTGTCTGCTCCGTGGAGCAGGAGGGAGGAGCCACAGCCTAGGGGGTCCAGTGGTGTCCCCATTTAACAGATGAAGAAGGTGAGGCTTGCCGAGGACACACAGCTTTAATCGGAGCGTCCAGCGTCAGGGTTGCGGGTGTGTGCGCTGGGGGCACAGAAAGACTGTCCTTTGGCAGCAGAGAAGACGGAGGCCAGCAAAGGAGGGTGAGAAGAAGGTTGCTCTGGGGGGCCCCCTGGAGGGGAGCAGGTTGCACCCTTTTGGGAGGGATCCAGTTTGAAGCGAGTTCCAAGCCAGATGAGGAGCTAGCCCCGGTCCGTCCTCCAGGCACTCACACCCCTTAATTGCAACTGTTACTTCTCAGACCCTGCATGTTTTTTTCCGGAGGGCCTGCCCTCAGCAGATGCCCAGCAGGTGACTGGGGGGAGGGCACACCTTCACTGGGCTAAAAACAGGACAGAGGACGGGCTTCCCTGTGCCGGGGGAGAGTCCTGGAGGCAGTTTATTGTTCCCATTGTCACTAGGGACACATCTCTAAGTGTTAGTGCTAATGGAGAAATAAAATTTAATATAGAAAGCTGTACATTGTGACTAGTTCTGACCTCTGTCAGTTTTGCAGTGTGTTTCTCTAAAGAACGAGACCCAGAACAAAATGCAAGTGAGCATTTCTGCTGGCGCTCTCTGATCCCTCCATTGAAGGAATTTCTTCATAGGCCCCATTTGTTTTCCCGGTGATTTGTGAGTGTTCTTGGTGTCCTCAGGTGACAGTGAGTCAGCCGTAAAGATCATTTGGGAAAGTCCAGAGGAATTTTTCCTCTCCATCGGGTTCCATTTGAGTAGTGCTGGGTGACACCCAGTGACACGCTCGAGGTCTGGTAAGGAGAGGCAGGCACACTCCACTAGCCACTTGCCTCTGCCCCGCTCGCCTGCGCTTGTGCAGGGCCCGGAGCCATCTCAGCCCAGCCCTGGCCCTCTCTGGGGAAAATGAGTCATTTCTTCAACCGTGAATGCTCCTCTTTATGTGGAAAGAAAGGGGAAAGGAGTGGAGGTTGGGGGGGTGGCCCTCCTGGCCCACCCCCAAACTTGTTTCTCAGCGAGGAAGTACACGCTGGCCATGGAGGGAGGGATTGCAGGGTGAGTATCAGATGGGGCAGCCAGACCCAGCGGAAGCAGCTCTGACCACCGTTAGGGGCGTCCTGTACAGAGCTGTGCTGAGCTGATCGGAGGAGGGCCCACCCCCCTGACCAACCCGCCCACTTCCTCTGCCTACCCAGTACTCTCAGTGGGCTGTGAAGGGGGAGCGATAAGGGGAGAAACGTCAACGTGAGAAAGAAACATGGATTGGTTGCACCTCAACTGGGGACCGAACCTGCAGCCTAGGCATGTGTCCTGACTGGGGACCAAACCCATGACATTTTGGTTTATGGGACAACCCTCCAACCAACTGGTGTGCCACACCGGCCAGGGCTTGACACCTCTTAAACCTGGTTAGCTGAAGAAGGTATGGGGGTAGCAAAGTGCTCCTTATAACCTGGAAGATGTGCCCCACCCCACCCTCAGTCCTCTTCTCCTAAGCCCCCTGTGATCTTTTCAACCACCTCCAGGACTCTCGTACCAGCCCTAGTGATTGGCTCTCCTGAGGACCTGGAAATCTGGCTTCAGCAAGGAAGAGAGAGGTGTGACGGATTCGATCAGTGAACGGTGTCTCAGGGCCTGGGGACAGGGGTGGGGGGTGCACAGATGCTCCTAGCGCCTTCCCTGGAGGGGAACCGACGACCTCTGTTCAGTCTTATGCTCTCCCCCGATTTCCCTGTCATCTTCTAGGTGACCTTAGGTAGATTGTTTTGCCTCTTCGAGACTTACTTTTCTCATCGGTAAAACAGGGCAAATAATCACCCCCCATAGCTGTGAAAAATAAAGGAGGAAACGTCTGCAAAGCAGCCTCATTTCCTTTGAGCCTTGACTCAGATGTCACCTCCTCAGAGAGGCTTTCCAGACCACCCTACTGAAAAATGTCCCCCTCCCACGCTCGGTCCCTCACCCTGCTTGAAGTTTCTCCTTAGCACTTATCACGCTCTAACACACACCCCGTTTTACTTGATTGTTACATTTATTATTGCCTGCCACTAACACACAAGGATTTCTACCTGCCCGGTTCCCTAGTGTTTCCACTAAGAATAGTACTGGCACACAGGCCCATGCACGTAAATATACGTAAAAAGAATGAGTAAGTGAAAAAAAATGAATGAATGACGTGAGCGCCTGGCACAGTGCCTAGGTGGTCGTAGGGACCAGGTAGGTCTTGGTTCCCTTCTCCTCTCCCCCTTCTCTTTAGCTGTTATCCTAGGGGGTTCAGTCCTTTCTCCTCCCCACTCTCTCAAGGTCAGCTTTTCCACCCTTGAGATTTCATGTTTAATTTTTATATTCGGGTGTTTTATACTAGTGCATGAGATTGCCCTGGGGAACATACTGGGGATTGTAAAATTAAAAGCACTGTTTTGGAGTAGAATGCAGAATTGGCATGACTTTTTTTTTAATACTTTATGTATTGTGTGTATTTTTCAGAGAGAGGGGAAGAGTGGGAGAAAGAGAGGGAGAGAAACATCAGTGCACGAAAGATACGTCAATTGCCTCTCACGCACCCCCAACTGGGGACGTGGCCCACAGCGCAGGCGTGCGCCTGGCTGGGAATCCGACTGGCGACCTTTAGGCTTGTGGGATGATGCCCGTCCCACTGAGCCACATCAGTCAGGGCTGGCATGACTTTAGATGAAAATAAATGAGGCTTCGGTGAAGGCTGTTGGCAGTGTGCTCAGATGTGCCTGGGCACTGCATTACTGTCTGGGAACCTTTGGGAAAGTGTGAGGAACCTCAATTTTGGAAACAATCCCAACCTCAGCGCCCCACGGCCTGCCCTCCCTCCTGAGCCCCCGTCAGGGATTTCGGCAAACATGCATGGTTCCACCCGTGTGCAGAGCTAAGCACACCTTAACCTGGGCCCGGGCCACCCCTCTTCTTGACATCTCCTTCCCTATTTCTTTTTCTGAGGAGAGTCGATCCTGGGAGCAAGAATCCTGCAACCCTTTTAAAAAGTAAGCATTTTATTTTAGAATAATTTTAAGTTTACAGAAAAGTTGCGAAGATGATAGAGTTTTTGCCTATCATACCCCTCACCCCGTCCCCCCCAACAGTGACATCTTACATGACCATGGTCCATTTGTCAAAACTAAGAAGCCAGCATTGGTATATTACAGTTAAACTGCACGCTCTCTCCTGATTTCACCAGTCTCTGCATTCGTGTCCTTTTTACGTGCTGCTGTTCCATCCAGGACACTGCATCACATTTGGTCGTCATGCCTCCTTAGCCTCCTCTGGTCCGTGACAGTTTCTCAGGGCAGGTATTTTGTAGAATGTCCTCCAGTTTGAGGTTGTCCCGCAGCCTGTATGTGATGCCTTCTTCTCCCAGCTGCATGTTGGGGGGTCCCCAAGGCCATCGCCTTTCTCTCTGTCTGTCTCCTCTTGCCTCGACGCTGCCCTTCTCTTGTGAAGGCCGCCCCTACACCTGCCCTCCTAGCTCCCAAACCTGCACCTTACCTGCCCTGCTTACCGCAGTCATCGCACCCTGCACAGAGCTGCACTCAGAACCCCCTTGACCAAGTTCTATCAATATTCTGCGTCCGCTTCTACTTCTTTCTACCCCTTGCCTTCACTGGCCTCGGGCGTCTAATACTCTCTCTCCTGGATTAAGGCAAAACCTCTTCCTCACCCTCCTTACCCCAGCCTCACCCTGTAGCCTTTCCTCCACACCGCACCCTTTTGCCCTGTCACTGACCTGCTTAAAACCCTTCCATGGCTCCCCATTACCCTGGGAGCAAGTTAGACTCCTTCAGGGGCGCCCGAGGGTATTTCACGTTTCTCCAGCCTCATATCTGGCCTTTCCCTGCCCTGTCCTCTCTGCATCAGCCAGACAGCTACAGTTCCCCAGCACAGCTCACTTTCCTCTCCACCTCCGCACCTTTGCATGTGCTGCGCCCTCTGTCTGTGTCCTGCCCTTAGAATGCATTCCGTGAGTGTAGAGACGTTGTTTGCCTTGTTCCTCGCTGTCCCTGCACTACCTTGGACCATGCCTGGCGCATAGTGGGGGGTTGATAAACACCTGTTAATCAATGTGAGGAGAGTGCGCGGGCAAGAAAACTCAATCAGATAATCTCAGACGAGCATGAAATTACAGCAGCGACAAATGCCGTGCAGATAAGGGTCCCGGTGCTGCCCGTGCATGTAGTAGGGGGATCTGACCTAGTCATAAGTTAGAGAGGACTTCCCTGCAGACAGGACAGTCTGACTACGATCCGAAGGAGAGGTGATGTGAATTAGGTGGGAAGGGAAGCGCGTACTAGGCACGGGGAACAGTCTGTGCAAAGGCCCTGTGGTTTAAGGGAATATGAAGGACTAAACTAAAAGCAGAGTCATGGGGACATACTGTGAAATGAGGCTAAATGGGGGCAGGGCCAGAGCCTGAGGTCTCTGAATGAGGTTTCAGTGTGTGTGTGGGGTGTGGGGGAGAAAACAGAGACAAATAGAATCATGATTATGTCCAAGCTATGTGACCTTGGACAAGCCATTTCGTCTGCCTGAGCTTCAGTCTTGTCATCTGTAAAACGGGCAGGACCACCTACTTTGCAGGGCTGTTGTGTGGATAAAATGAAAGAAATGTAGACCGTCGCCGGTGCGTAATTGGGTGCTTGATACGGGTCTGGTTTCTCCCTCCCTCTGTCTCCCTGACCCCCCTCCCCCCACCAGGCTGCAAGCTGTGGAATGTCATTAAGAAGCCCTTGAGGTGTCCTCTTTGTCCCCAGACCGTCCCCTCTTCCCTCCCATCTCTGAACCAGGGCTGCCCTGCAGGCCAGCACTGGCCTCTGCCTTGGAAAGAAGGCAATGCCTTATCATCCCTCCCAACCCAGACCCACCTCATGCTCTAACCAGCAGGATGCTAGGATCCCAGTGACCTGCCTGTCTCTGAGTCCCGTGGGGACCAGTGAGCTGCAGGGAAGCGGACCACTCAGCTTGACTTACACTGGGGTAGGTAGGTTCTCATGTGCAGGGACTGTTCTGATAACTCAGGAGTCCTCCCAGCCCCACCTACCTGCCCCCGTGACCTGGGAGCACCCTTCGTCCTGCCCTGTGGTGGCAATGGCCACTGTTTCTCAAGTACCCTGCTATGGATGCTCTGTAATCATGGCCCTGTTTAAGCCATGAGCTGTCATGCGAGGTATGAATTGGTGTCCATTTTTGTACAAAAGGGACACTGAGACCCAAGGCGGCGACATGATATTCCCAAGTGTTCATAGCTCACTCGTGGCAGAGGAGGATTGAAAGCAGGTCCACCCCTCCTGGGAGCTGCACTGCCCTGTGCTGCCTCCTGTTGGACTTGGAAAGATCGAGGACACTGGTAGGTTAGCAGCCAGTGTTTCTTAATGCACATGCTGTTGGCTTTGGGAGAGAGTTATTTTAAAAAATTCTGCAGGACTGTCCCACACATTGCAGGAAGTTAACAGCTGTGGCCCCAGGATTAAATGCTAGTACTGCCCAGTCATTTGGCAACTAGAAACGCTCTCTCCTATATACAAAAACTCCTTAGGCGCATAGAAATGCCCCTGATTGAGACCTGCTGATAACCCAATAAAAAGGACGTTAATGTTAATACCTGCTAATAATACCAAGGGCTTGGTATGTGCTAAGTGCTTAACCTATATACTTTTATTTATTCTTATCTGATATAGGTACCATTAACTGACCCATTTTACAGATAAAGAAATAGAGGGTCAGAGAAATTAAGTGATTTGCCCAAGATCACACAGCTATTTAATGGTAGAGGCAGGAATTGAACTTGTGTTTCCTTTTTTTTTTTTAAGATTTTATTTATTTATTTTTAGAGAGAGGAGAGGGGAGGAAGAAAGAGAAAAATCAATATGTGGTTGCCTCTCATGTGCCCCCTACTGGGGACCTGGCCCCGCAACCTAGGCGTGTGCCCTGACTGGGAATCGAACCCATCACCCTTTGGTTTGCAGGCTGGCGCTCAATCCATTGAGCTACACCAACCAGGGCCTTGTGTTTCCATTTTAAAGAGAAGGCCCAGAAAAGGCAGATGATTTGTCCAAGGTCGCTCAGCAAGTGAACTGCAGGGATGGGATGTGAACTTACAACAGTGCCTCTTCCCTTCTACATGACACTTAGAAGGACAGAGACAAGCCTCCTGTCCTTGGCTGACAGCTGGCAAGGGGAGCCACTGGCCTGCAAACCAGTTGAGGGAGGGTTTCCGTCCTCACAACCTGGGGGCCCAGGGTCCTGGGGCCCTTGCAGCCTGGGTCCGCCACTGTCCCCTCCACCCGACACCTTTGCTGTGTTTGCCGGCATCCCCTATCCCTTACCTCTTTTTTGTCCCTCCATCACCCTAACCTTGTGCCCTTGGGCTGGTCTCATCATCCCCCAACCCCAGCCTCAATTTCTCTCTTCAGTATTAGGAATTATTTTTTTATCTTTTGTGGGGCGGACAGTTTAGAGGACCAGGTGACAAAACTAGTGTGGAGAAAGTGCCAGCTTGATGCCAGGCATGTTTTCCAGGCTCAGGAAATGTTTGCTAAATCTGAGCCCCCTTGTCCTTACCAACTCATTCTTTGTCCCTCTCTCTGTCCTTCTTTTTCTCTTCTCCTCTCTGTCCCTTGGTTTCTCTGTCCCCACCTGGCTAGGCATTTAGACCAGCTTCTGACTCCTGGGGCCAAAATGGCACCACCTTGCTGTCTCCTATGCCAAAGTTGGCACTGCCATTTTTGTCATAAGGCCTGAGGCCTTGGGATGGGACATGCGGGAAGAGGAACCCTGTCACAGCCCCATTCCCTTGCACTAGCCAGGTGAGAAAGACTGAATCACCTTTTGCCCTCAGAGCATCTTGTGGTATTTCCATGGCAGCCATGCAGCCAGATCCCCTGGCTTTGGCTAGGTGAAGGGCCACCAAGTTCCCTACAGGGTGCTCACAGTCATAGGAGGGAAGCACTTGTTAGGAGGCCAGAGGTGGGCAGCACTGATCTGTCTCCAGTCTTTAGAGAGGACAGGTGAGGTGTTGAGTCTCCTGGTTTCATCTACACACACCCCTGTCCCCAGTCCATCTCACTGGGAAGCTATCCTGTGACATCTTTCTGAGCCTCGGTTTCCTCATCTGTAAAATGGGGATGTAATGCTGACCTCAGAAGTTGCTCCCGCCGCCTGCAGGGCAGTGGTCAGGGAGCCCAGGGAAGCCCTCCTGGGAGCGCCAGAAAGAGGAGCAGGGTGGCAGGACTAGACCAATGAGAAGTGGCCAGGGACACAGCACTGTTTCATTAGGACTTGGGAATCCGGCACATCCCTTCCAAGCGGTGTGGTCTTGAGGAAGCATCCTTCCCTTTCTGCGCCTCGGTTTTTCCTTCTTGAAAATAAAAATAATTCATTAAGTGTTGATTCCCTGTGATGGCACTGATTGGCCATAGCTGCACAGGGAAAGGTATTTCCCGTAGTCAGCTCTGCGTGCCCAGGCTTGGGTCCCCAGCAAACCCTCCTCCTTGGCATGGCTGCCGGGCACCCCAGGACGTACTCCCCGCCGTGAGGAGTTCCTCCTGTGTTAGTCACTCACAGACCTTGGCGGGAAGGCGAGCCCCACTCTGTAAATGTCCCAGCCCGTTATCAGGCTTTCCTGAAGGCCCTACGATTTCTGGTTTATGTTAGGTTGTTTGTGTCGTGCCTTATCTCCCCCAGGATGACAGAGGCAGCCTGGTGAATGAATGCCAGGATTGTGGCTTCGAGTCAGTGGCCTGGGTTTGAGTTACCAGCTCTGCCTCTCACTGGCTGGGGGAGCCCTGGGCAAGTGCCTTCACCTCCTGGAACCTCAGTGTCTCCTTCTGTAAAGCGGGGATAATAATTCCTCCAGCATGGGGTGGTCATGAAGATTACACCAGAAACTGTCCCACAGTGCCTGGCACAGGGTATGTGATGCATAGCCAATGGTTCCTTCTCTCTTTTCTGAACCAGGGGGCCCCAAAGCAGCAGGATCCTATGGGCTCAGACCCAGGGTGAGGGAGGAACATCTTAGACAATCGGGTCACCCCCTCCCCAGGCGATGCGCAGGAGGGGCCACACAGGCGGGCCCTGGGCCACTGGCA
Organism: Mormoops blainvillei; assembly: GCA_004026545.1. Taxonomy (NCBI): domain Eukaryota; kingdom Metazoa; phylum Chordata; class Mammalia; order Chiroptera; family Mormoopidae; genus Mormoops; species Mormoops blainvillei. The sequence continues at coordinate 52,131 of PVJD01000703.1, forward strand.
ACTCCCAGTGCCCTCACAGCCTAGAGGAGGCCGGGGCCTCAGGAGGCCTCCCCAGAACGAAGGGAGGTTGAGAGGGAAGACACTGCTCCTACAGGCACGTGGGCGAATGTGGAGATTTGAATACAGGCTCTGAATCAGGCACATGCTCTCTCCACCTAACAGGCTGTGTGACCCCATGGAAGTGACCCAACCTCTCTGAACCTCAGTTCCCCACCCGTGGAACTGGGAATAATGATGCATCACATCTCCTGGGGTTGCTTTGCAGAAGTGCGGCGATAATACATGTAAGGTGCTTGGCATGATCTGGCTGAGAATTTTTTATTACCTATTTTTAGGATATGCTGTCAGGGCCCACTGATTTCTTGGTGAAACTCCTCAATCACCCATAAAACAGTAATAACAACTTTTAAGAGCTTCATTCTCCTGTGTCTTTCATGAGCCAGGCAGTCGGTGCTTTCCTCACATTACCCCATTTAATTGTCACAGTCCCCTGGGGAATGGGCCCTGTTGTTATCATTCCCATTTTTTAGATGAGGACGCTAAGCCTCCTGGAAGCTGTCAAGGTCCATGCCACTGTTGACTGCCAGGGCCTGGCCCTCTCTCAGTTGACTCCTGTTCCGGAGACCATCATGGACTGGACTGGAGTGTCCTGCCAGCTATCAGCTAGATACAGCAAACCCCAGTATCATCTGTGAGGAGACTCTGTAAACAGAGGATCTGGGGTGGCTGGTGGTGCCCGTGGAAGACCAGCTTGGGAGGCGAGAGACAGGACCTGTGCAACTGTGTGTGTTTATTCAGCCTGTACCAGGCAGGCAGGGGGCCCTGAACAGCCAGTGTAAACATCCGGACTGCTCGTTGGCCGGGCGGGGGGCTGAGGCGGACTGGGGAACCAGCAGCCGGGGCCTCCTGGTGCCAGCTTGGTGTGGAGCTTCCCTGATAGTCAGGGAGGTGGCATGGAGCCAGCACTTACTGAGCATCTAGTATGTGCCAGGTTGTGTATACACAACATCTTATCAGTCTTTACAACAAAAAACCTGTTTGGTTCCTTTTGTTATTTTTCACTTAGCCGATGAGGAAACTGGGCCCTGGGAATAATTATACAGGGCCAGCTCCGTCAGAAGCCCATAGAATTTGATTTGCCGAGAGGATGAGTTTGTAAAAAGCGCAAGTTAGACAACATTCCTTCATGTCTGCCTGCATGATGCCACAGTTTCCTTGCAAACTCTGTTTGGACCCTGATTCCCTGTAAGTTACCTCCCTGGTTTACTTTTTAATTTTATTTTTCCTCAGAGAGAGAGAGGGGAAGGAAGGGAAGGAGAGGGAAAGAAACATTCATTTGTTGTTCCACTTATTGATGCATTCATTGGTTGATTCTTGTATGTACCCTGACCACAGATCTCACCCGCAACCTTGGTGTATTGGGATGACACTCTAACCAACTTAGCCACTTGGCCAGGGCCCTCCCTCTTTTACTTTTTAGCATATCACCATGTGTGGGACTGGCTGGGCCAAGGCGGGCCAGGCTGACCCACCTTAGGGCTTTGGCCTCTTTCTCGTGCAGGGAAGGGAGTTTGGCTGGCTGTAGTTATGCAGGCTTGTGGAGTGAGTCTCACAGATTACTAAGACCTTGGATAAAACCATTTCACAGACGGAGAAACTGAAGTCCAGGGAGGGGAATTGTTTGCCAGAAAGACTCACAGTGGGTGGTCAAAGCAGAACTGGGGCTTTGGCCTCCGAGGATACCCCTGATCCGGGCTGACTTTTGTAATGGGGGTGGGACAGGATTAGGAAAGGACAGGGATATTCCCCAGATGCGTCATGATCTGAAATCAAATGTCACAGCCAGCACCACTCCCTGCTGCTGCCCACTCCAGGCTGGCCCCCAGCAGTGCCCTTGGGCCCTCAGGAACACTGATAAATTCCTGTGCTTGTACCAGCAGGGTGATTGCATTGGATCTGGGTGGCCGAGAGCTTGTGCGGGGACCCCCTTGCTCCCACTTCCTGCCACTTCCTGCCACTAGTCTTGCCCTGCTCTGTCCCCGCACATTTCCCCTCATCTTGGATCATCGAGTCCAACAGAACTGCCACTTGGGTTGTGCCAAAGCTGGGAGGAACCGTTAAACTGTAAGAGCAGTTAGTGCCTGGGCGCCTGGCATGTGCCATCTGATGCCCCTGCCCTGTCGAGAGGCAGACGCTGTTGTCTGCAGGTTTTCTCCGTCACCACTTTGAGAGGGAGGTGGTGGCAGCCTCTGTAATCCCCACTTCACAGACGAGAATCTTGAGGTCACACCCTGAGCCTGGATTTGAACCAGAAGACAGATGCCTGGGATCCATGCCGCCAACCATACCTACTAAAGCCTTGGACCGGTTAAAGTCACTCCAGCAGATTTATTTGGGTGCAAGGTGGCGAAGACTCCACCTTCAGTATGAGGAGCAGGGTCTCAGGAGAGACCAGGAGAATTGGACAGGGAGGGAGCCCTACTTTCCCACCCAGCTCACGGCATGGGAGGGTCCCAAGAAGGCCAGGAATAGGGAATCTGAGGGTGGGGGGGTGCGGTGGAGGGACTCCAGCCAGCCCAGGCCCATAGAGGCAGATTTAACGACGGGCGCACCAGTCACGCCCCCCTGGGCCCTGACTCCTGAAGGCATGTATTTTTATTTTCCCTGTCTCATTTTTTTTAAGGGACCCAATATTTTCTTCTGCGCCCGGGGCCTCAACCAACCTTAATCCGCCTCTGCATGCCCATGACTTTGTGTGTCCTGGTCAAGGGACCAAGATTGGCCTATCCCCAGAGCTCCAGATACGTCACTAGTTTCACGGAAGGCCAGCCTGGCCTTGGAACGAGTAAACCTTTTTCCCCCCTTAATCTGAGGTCTGTGGACTGACCTTTCTCCTCCAGCTGTTCTTTTTGGGAGATTCCCCCAACAGCAGCAAAACTAGCAGCTGCTGTGCACCAGTCCCCACACTGTGTGTGCCCCTCCTATGTGTGCCAGATTCCCTTCCCTGTGTTCCTGGCCCTACTGTGTACTAGGCTCTTTCAAACATAACCTGTTTGATTCTTGGAATAGTGCTGGGAGCTAGTGGTGGGTATTACGGTCCCAACTTCATGGAGGAGAAAACAGAGCTCACACAGCAGCAAAGCATGGGCCTGGTTTTAAATCCATGTCTGTCTGCATCCAAAGCCCACACCTTTTTTGGTGTGTGGTAGAATATTCCAGACCTATAAAAAGCCTAGAGTTCAGTAAAAACAAACACTAGTGAACCAACCATCCAGCTCAAAAAAATAGCAGATTCCAAATGCAGTTGAGTTTCCCACACATGTCCCTTCCTGATCCCATTCCCTACTTCCCCCTCTTCCAGAAAAATCTACTTTCTTGAATGACCACCCTGCTACTTTTATTAGATATTTCTGCCTTCCCAAATGATACATAGTATTGCTCAGGGCCATTAAAACTTTCAGGGATTAGCAGGAGGCCTTGCAGTTTGCACTTCTCTCTTCATGTCATGTCTGAGTTGTAGCCAGTTCATTTTCAGTGCTGTGTAGTATTCCACCCAGCAGATCTAACCGTAGTTAATCCAGACTGCTGGAGACAGCCATTTAGGTGGCGTCTTGTTCACTATTTAAATAATGCTGTGGGGCTTCCTTGTCCTTGTCTTCCGATGATCACAGGCGTTTCCAGGGTATGCATGTGTTATTTACTCGAAGGACTGGAATCAGATAAGCCTGCTGTCTCATAAGACTGCTGAGGGAATTGAACAGCAATTTTAGAGGTTTCTGCTTGGAGTTAAAAAACCTCTTAAGGACAGAAATGTTATTCTGTTTGCTGCTGTGAACAGCAACAAAAACCGTGTTGGGCACATAGTAGGTGCATAGCAAATACCTGTTGGCTGAATGAGTGGCCATGTATTGGGCTCTGTGGAAGGCACTTGACATTCAAGATTTTAATCAGTCCCTTTGTGAAGAGGGTTCTTCCCATTTCACAGCTAAACCAGCTAAGGCTTCCGAGAGGGTAAGTAATGCTCCCAGAGTCCCACAGCCAGTCCCCAAGTACGCTGACCTCAGAGCCTGTGCTCCTTCCTGAACCCAGGCCTCTCTGAAGATGCCCATGTTGACAGAGAAAGCAGATTCCCAGAGGCCTGGAATATGCGGAAAAGGGGAGTTGCCCGGATACAAGTGCTTAGGGCTTTTGAGGTTGTCCTGGAGGCTGGTAGACAGGTTGGGCCAGCTAGTTGGTTACCTTTGGCCTGGAATGCCACCATGAAGTTGGGGATGACTGACACCTCACATTCTGGGGCTGATCAGTAAGGGAACCGCAAAACTTGGGACCATGCTAGGCTCAGGATCCAGATGCAGTCAGTTGGAGTGACCTATCATGGGGGAGACAACCTGACCCAATGGAAGAATCATTTGCTTGGGACATGAATAGACCTGGGTTCAAATCCCAGACCTCCCACTTACTAGCTGTGACTTTAGGTGAGTCTCTCAACTTCTCTGAACCTTACAGTCTCCATCTATTAAACGGGGATATTGACTCTGTCTTACAGAATTACTGATAGATTTAAAATTGAGTGTAACAATCTTAGTACAGTGCCTGGCCAGTAGTTTTTAATCACAGAACAAGGGGGAATGACGCTCTAGTAGAAGTGCATACAGATGGCACAGCTTAGGACACGGAGGACCTTACAGAGATGACATCTGATCTGGGTTCTGAAGGCTGAATGGGAGTTCTCCAAGCCAAGGAGTAGACTATGGGCCAGGCAACTTCTATGTGTCCTGTGCTTGGCTTGATGTTGAGAGCGATATCATTGTGTTACTTTAAAAAAAAAAAAAATTTTTTTTTAAGCAAATGCGAGTTGCTTACAGTTGGATAGAAATATGATCCTGTGAAGATGGCACTGACTAAATAGACAAAGAATCAAGAATCAGTGGTGGTCGGGGTCAGAGGAACATGCGAAAGCTGTGGGCTGCGGCAGCCAGGGTGTTTCCTGGTAGGAAGGTGAGGGGGTGGGTAGGACTGAAATGAGAAAGGAAAGCCAGAGACGGAGGGCTGCCTGCCTCTCGATTTCCTGGCTGGGCTGGGCTGTGTCAGGGAAGGACCCCCCCCCCAACCCCCCTGCCAGGGGACTAGGGACAGACCTCCTGAGTTCTGACACAAGTCCCGCTGTGTCCCCGTCACCAGGTCTTGTGCTCGTCTCTCCCTTGGAAGAGAAGTTGTTCCTGACTGTTAGTTGTGCAATTGCACATTGGCTCCTGAGCTGGGCTGAGCAGGAGCCAGGCCCCAGCAGCGGGAGGAGGAGCCCAGGCCTGCGGCTATGGAGCCAGGAGTTTGGGGGGCCAGGAAGGGGTTTGGGAATGCCGCCCTGTGAGTGTCCCTGCCCAGAACTACGTAAGGGGAGGGCCAACCTGGGCTTGAATTGTGTCCTTTCACCAACTGTGTGACCTTGGACTGGTTACTTCACCTCTCTGTGCCTCTGCTTCCACACCTTTCACATGGGGTTGCTGTGATGGTTAAACCGGAAAGCAGCGAGCCCAGGGCCTGAATGACATCATTGTACAGTAGATGGTTTTCGTTCCTGCCGCACCGTCAGTGCCGTCATTGCCACCACCTCCATGACCCAGGCCACGCTGTTGCTCAGGTTGAACCCCAGGGTCATTCCAGCTGCTCATGTCGTCTCTCCAGGAGCCAGGACAGTCCAGTGCCATCACTGCCATGTCCAGCGTCACAGCCCCTACCCTCGGCAGTGGCCCTCTGAAGAGGAGGGGGAACTCGAACTGCTGTGCGCCTTTCCTTGGATTACCTCCTTAATTCTCACCACAGTCCTATGAAGTAGGCTCACATGTCCCCATTCGATAGACGAGGAAACACGTTCAGAGAGGTGAGGCGACTTGCCCAGGGTCACACCACAGGGGATTACAGGGATGCAAGCCCAGGACGTCTGCCCCAAAACCCTTGCTCTTCCCAAAGATGGGAGTCGCTTCTTCCCAGGAAATCTGAGCCTGCCACGCTCCCTCCCTGTAGTTACCCGTCCACTCCCTTTTTTGTCATGTCCCCCTGTCCCTGGCTCTCCAACCCCCTTTGTGCCTGCTCTGTGCCTAGGGACCGCCGTGGGCCAAGACTTCAGATGGGCAGCTTGTGTCCTCTTGAGCCTGTTACAGCCATCGCTCCCGCACTGTCTGCAGGACCCGGGCCTCTTCTCCCCTCTCCCCGCCAGGCATTTCTTCCCTGGGCTCTCCCAGGCCCCCAGGCAAGCCTGACGTGTGTGGTGAGGAGGGGTAATGGGGACCAGATGGGAAGCTGAGCCTGGGCTGGGCTTTGTTAGGGGAACATTCCTGGTCACTGAGGCAACGCAGCTCTGTGGCATCTGGTTTGGCCAAGGGTCACCCTGTTCGGCTGGGCTGGACATGGGGAGTTGCCCTCCCATGAGGTCTGGGAGATGCGGCAGGCGGGGATGAGCCCTTCATGCTGAGACAGGATTTCTGAGTCCCGGAGGGAGTAATGGGGGCAGAGAGGCAGGGTGAAAACAACAGGGAGCCCGGAGTCCGGCAGACCTGGCGTCCAGTCCTGGCCCTGTCATTCTCTGGCACTGTAACCCGAGCAAGTCACTGGCCCTCTCCGCAGAGCGGGAGGCGGTGATGGTACTCACCTCACGTGCACGAGCAGATCAAATAAATAGCAGTGCCAGTGCTCAAAATGTGTTACGTGTTTTAACTCAATGAGTTCTTGTAGCCACCTGTGAGGATGGTGCTATTATTATCCTCTGTGTTCCTGAGAAACTGAGGCACAGGGCTTGGTCATGTCACTTGCCAAGTCAGACAGGGAGTAGGGGGCAGAGCCGGGATTTGAACCCAGGCTGCTGGTCCCAGGTCCACCGCGCTCCAACCTGTCGGTGACACTGTGGTGCTGAGAAAAGTGCTGTGTCAGCTGGCAGTGCTTCTTACCCAAAAGCCTGCACTGTTGGTGGCATGTGGGACGGGCCTGCTGGGCTTGTAAGTGCCTGAATGGACCTTGTGAACATTCCTGCATGTTGGGCGAGGGGAGGCGCTAGGGTTGTGACCCTCTGGTCCCTGCAGTCTGGGCAGTAGGCCAGAGCCAGCCGTCACCCTGAGAGGGCCAGGGAGCCTGACCCTGGATACAGTGGTTCCCATTCCTCAAGCCCCTACTGCACTCCACACGCACGCTTTGCCTACGTCTTCTCGTTTAATCATCACCATCACCCTGGTTGCCCAAGATCATCATGTGTGTCTTCAGAAGAAGCTGCTTTTGAATATGTGTCCAATTGACTGCAAAGCCAGAGCTCCCTCCCCATTGTGCACTGGTCTGGGGGCCCATCTGCTGCCTGAGAGATGGGTTACAGTTTCCTTGACAGACAGTATTTACAGGGTGATTTTGATGATTGTGGGTAGAGGGAAGAGGCTGCAGGGTGGGGTCAGAAGAGCCTAGATTAAGATTCTCATCCTGGTTGGCCCCTTGAGTGACTCCTTTCTGCCCATGTTCCTCATTTATTGAAAGCAGTTTATGATCAGGGGCCGGAGCTGGGTGCTGAGGGTCAAGCTGACCAGGGCCTTGAATCTTTAAGACTTTTTCGACCAGCAGTCAGGACAGCCAATATCCAGTGGGCTCTGGTGGAGGGGTGTGCAGAGTGCCATGGGAGCACCCGAGGAAGGAAAGCTTGTCAGGGTGTTGTCATGGACACTGATCCTGTCTGTCAAATTGCCCTTTCCCGTCCTGCTAACAGCAGTGCCATCCTTTCGGTACTACCCCTCCCCACTCCTTGTGGTATTAGTTGGGTGCCAATCATAGGCTCTTGCCCCGCCTTTTCACAGGACACATGAATCAGGCCTGGCCAATCAGAGTTCTTCCCTAGGACTTCATAATTCGGAGGCTGGCGGGGGGTTGGGGGGGCGGGGAGAGAGAAAGAAGGCCGGGAGAGAAAAGGGCTCTTTTCTCTAAGGCCCTCTGCCGCAGGCCGTAAGCTGGCCCATTCTGCGGCGCGAAGGACATCGACACTCGGAAGGTGAGAACTGGAAGCCAGGGTTAGGGTCAGGGAGGGGTGAGAACCCAGCGGCACCATCAGAACTCGTGGCTCTCATCCTGCCCGTGGCCTGATTCTCCTTCCCTTTTTGGCGGTGCAGGTCAGGGCACTTGCTTTGTTACAAACCCCAGTTAGAGCTGGGTTTCTGTCCCTTACAATCCTGAGGGTCCTGACTGAGGAGGCTTCGCAGAGGAGGTGGCTCTTGAACCACATGTTGAAGGAGTTCCTAAGGCAAACAGCAGTGGCGGGGTTGTGCCGGGCAGAGGGGGCTGTTGGGAAGGGCATGGTTATAACCTGCCTGGGTGGTGTCAGATCGTGAGGGGCCTCATGTGCCCCGGAGCAGAGCTTGGATACATTCATTCATCCACCCATCCATCCATCCATCCATCCATCCATTTATTTGCCCAACCAACCCAGCACTCACTGTGTACCAGGCACTGTTATAAACACTTGACAAAGAGCTAACTCCATCCAACTCAGTGAGTCAGGCACCACTTTACAGGTGAGAAAACGAAGGCAAAGAGAGGTTAAATAACCTGCCCAAGGTCGCGTAGCCAGTAAATGGCCGAGCCAGGATTTGAACCCACGAAGTCTGGCTCTGCGTATTTTCCTAGTGGTATATTTACTTTAGTGGTTTATTTTCTTACCCCCTGGGTGGGGGTAACTGCCCTCTGACCCCAGGCGAGAGCTCTTTCCGTGGAACTCCATGTCTCATGGCCCGCTGGGGACAAGACTGCAGTGCCCATGCCTAGGGTGTGACCCCAGAACCGAGGTGTGGCCTGGGTGATGGGAACGGGTGGGGAGGGAGAGTGCTATGGAATCTCCCTGGGGAAGTGGGGAGCACTCCTGGCCCCCTCTCAGCCGGAGCTAGGCTAGAAAGGAGCGGGGGCCAGGCTCCTGCCAGGTGCCCCGCTGTTTCTTGGAGCTGTGATAATCTCCAGAAACAGTGAACGATGGGCTCCGGCTTGGTCCAGCTAAGCCCTCAGTAAGTAACTTTAAGAAGCTCTGGATTCTGGCCAGGTGCTGGGGAGTTTTAAACCACCCCTGGCAAGGGAGGCCTGGGAGCGGAGAGGTGCTCTGAGCTGCAGCAGTGCGAGTGGCGCCTGGGGGTGTCAGCATCGGTCAGTGGCTCCGGCTTGCTCCAGGCTCATGCACCTGCGATGTGCCAAGGGCCCTTCCCTTCTGCTGGCAGACATAGGGAGCATCAGCCCCTGTTTACAAGTGAGGAGTCTGAGGATCAGCGAGGGTAAGTCACTTGCCCAAGATCACGCAGCCAGATTTTTTCCTAGGTCTAAGTCCCAGGCTCTGGACAGTGTCACCCCTGCGTCTTTGACCTCATCCCTGATCTGAGGGATTTCTGGAACACACTCCAGGGCTCCCTCAAGTCTCCTGGCCCCTTCCCACAAGACACCTTTCCTCTTCTTACCCCCAGTTCTACAGAGGGGATTTTTCCCCAATGAAAGAAGGCTTTTCCATTCCTCCAAGGGAAGAACCCAGCAGCCCCTAGGAGTCCTACACAAGAAGCCTCTGCTGGGGACTAGAGCTTTTGATTGCGTCCGAGCCCCGGCAGGATGTGTGAGAGAGGAAGCTAGCCAGTGTTATGAGCCTTAAGAAATGCGTGTGAAGCTAAAGCTCTGAAGAAGGAACTGCTTCTTCAGCAAGAGAAACACTGTTTAGGCTGAGCCTCAAAATGGTAGCCCTTGAAGAACAGAGCAGGTGGCAAGGTTCTCCAGGTGGAGGAAGAGGCCTAAGCAAATGCCAGGAGGTAGAGAGGTGGAGCCATGCGCCAGGGGACAGTCGCACGAGGGCGAGAGGAGCTGGGTTATGTGGGAATGGGGCAGGTAGATTTCTAGACGTGACCCATCTGCACCCTCTGGGGGCATTCAGAAGGGATGCAGCCCATCGGGCTGTTAGGAAAACACTGAACCGGGCTCCTCTTCTCTTCTATCCTGTCCCACGTCTCTTCCCCCGTAAGGATGCTCAAGGGGGACTTGGGCTCAGCGTGGGCTGGTGCCTCTCCCCTGGGCCTGCCTGGCCGCTTTCCACAGGGCTTTTCTGTCCCTTCCCAGTTCCTGTCTGGAGCCCAGTGCCCAGGGGTGTCAGCCCCCTACGTGGGCACAGCCACGGCAGCAGGTGTGGCCTGTGGCTGGCGGGGCAGAGCTTCCCTTCCCAGCCCTTGGCTGTTCTCATCAGTGGTACAAAGAGCCCCAGACCTGGTGGGAGAGGGACCAGAATGGCCCCTGGGTGCAAGGAAAGGGCTCCTGGTGCCCTCGGGCTCCTGACATCCTCACACCCATGACTATAATGAGGGTGTTTGAGAGCTGAATTTTATGAAACACTCTATACCAACCCCCAAGCTTGCCCCTTTCCATAGTGTTTCATAGTGTAACAACCGTCCAGGAAGCCACTGCTGTCCTCATTGTATAGCGGGGGAGACTGAGGCTCAAGGAGGCAATGCGACTCACTCACTGTCACAATCACTTAAACAGCTAAGGCACATGTTTCTTTCTTCAGAGACCTATCTTCCCATCCACAAGGAAACCCTCCCTCTGACCCCTCTGGTTTGCCAACAAAAGGAATTAAGGGGAGGGAGCTGCACTGGGAGTGATGGGGCAACCAGTGTTAGGTGGCCCTGGCTGGGGAAATACAGGCAGGGGTCCTGGAGCTGACACACTGGACCCGAAGCGGGGACTGGGTGCAGGGAGACGGTGGACCGTCGGCTACCCTCGGTCATCCTAAGCCCAAGGTGACTCAGTCCTCACCGCCGAGACCTTAGCATTTGGACACAAGCGTGCCAAGCGCTGGAAGGAGCCATGGGCAGAGTCCAGAGGCCTGACTTCTGGTCCCGGCTGGGACTTCCTGTCTCCGGGTGTCAGTTCATTCATCTTCAGAATGGGATGAGGTGGGGGTCCCCTTGTCTCACTCCCCCTCAGCTGTGCTGCCCTTGTCCCTTTTCCTTCAGCATTAAGTGGGGTCCCTTCTCCGGGACTTTGCTCTTGCTGTCTCCTCTGCCTGTAGCACCCTTGTTGGCTGACACCTCGCCATTCTGGTTTCAGTTTACTTGTCACCTGCTCACAGAGGCCTTCCCGGACTCCTCCCCAGATGGCCTCCACCACCCTGCTCTGCTGCCCTTTCGTATCACACAGATCCCCCTGCAGTGAGACAGTCTGGGTACTGGTTAGGATTAGGGACTCCAGAGGCAAATTGGCCCAGTCCAAATCCCAGACTCCACCACTTAGAACTGAGTGATCTTGGCCATAACCTCTCGGTGCCTCAGTTTCCTCACCTATAAAATAGGGTCAAGAATAATAATACATATTATTATTTTTAGAAGGAGTAAATGAGAAGTGCATTAAAAAGCACTTAGTACAGTGCTTAGCACTCCATAAATGTTAAATGCTATTATTATAACTCTTAGCAACATTGTTTATTGTCTGTCTCCTCAATTAAAATTCAAGATCCTGAGAGCAAGGACTTTGTCTTGTTCAAAGATGTATTTCAGGCGTGGAGCTCATTTCCTGGCACACAGTAGGTGCCTAATGCATATTTTTTGAATGAATGGACAGGTAAGCAGTGCCCTTCCTGGCTTCCTAGAGGCACCATATGGCTGGATGTGGAGGATGGATGCTGGGAAGACAAACCTGGGCCAGCCCCCTGGGCTCCCAGCAGCCCCCACGGTGGGTCCCGTTCTGGCCTGCCCTGCAGGACAGGGGAAGGACTCTTTGGGGATCCAGGTGACGTGACGTCCTGTCCCAGCCACTCTGACCGCAGCATGTCTGTGGATAGATATCTGATGCTGTTTCCCAGCTCAAATTCCAGCCTCCAGGTGTGGGGGCGAGCGTAGGTTTTCCCCTGGGCTCAGCAGCCCTTCCTCCTGAACCCTGCTTTGTCTTACTACCCTGCCCCACATTTTCAAAAGCTACTGTCACAAACAGAAATGCACCCCCAGCAGCCCTCCCGCGGCTGCCGTGCCTCCCTCCTGTTCTAGAATTCAGGTAGGACTGCTGGCACATCGGTCCTCCTGCTGACCTTCCCTTGGCCCCTGAGACCCTGAACACTCCTGAGGATATCGGCTTATGTGCCCAGTCCCGAAAGGGAGAGAGAGACTAAGCTCCCGGTAGATTGGCTGGAGGCCCCACGGTCGGGAAGGGCCAGAGTTGGGATTCAAACCCAGGTTTTCCTGTTTGCTTCTTCTACCTTCATTCCTCCCTTCCTTCGGCTCATGTCTACCACTCTGTGTCAGGCACTGCACCGCGGCGACCATGGTCCCTGCCCCGGCGGCGGACCCAGAAGTTAGCCGGGCTGTGCAGGCAGCACACACTGTAGCTCCGGCCAGTCGGTATATCTGTGGTAATGGAAGTGTTCTCTGTGTTCCATTAACCATGTACAGCTGTGGAGCACCTGAAATGAGGACTTAGATTTTTATTTTATTTTACTTAATTTTCATTTTAATAGCCACATGTGGCTCGTGGCCACTGTAGTGGACATCGTGGTTCTGTACAGTTCTTTAAAGATAAGTCATTCATGACCTTAGACTATAGGTCTCATTCTCAAACTTAGCAGGGGAACTGGGCGAGTTCCCAGGGGCCCCTGAGGTTTTGTCTTCTTTCACAGTTGTCAGTATATGAAACTCACAGCCATTTTCTTCATACCCACAAAAACAAAAAGAGTCAGCCGCTGTTTACCTTGAAACAGGAGACCCTCCTGACCTATTTGTCACTTTTCCACTTTTTTTTTCTCACTGAGGTATAAGTTACGTAGAATAAAATGCACGGGTCAGAAGCAAACAGCTCAATGAGTTTCGACAAACATAGACACCAGTGTCACCACAGTGGAATCAAGATAGAGGACATTTGCAGAACATTTCCATTCCCCCAGAAAGTTCCCTGAGGCCCCTTTCCAGGAAGTCCTGTCCCCAGAGGCAATTACTATTCTGATGTCTGTCACCATACATTAGTTTTGCCTGTTTTTAAGCCTCACGTAAATCATTTTCCCACCGAGACAAGGGTGCAAGAAATATTTCTCTTTCTTATGAGACACAGGGCACCAGCATGATGAAAACTGGCAGCTGACCCTGGGCCACAGTGAGAAAGAGACCAGAAGGAGTTGGGGGGGTGGGGGGGGTGCCCTGGGGACTTGTGGCCTGTGCAGAGGGGATGGACACTCCTCAGCTCCAACTGGCTGTTACCACTTGAGAATGTGGGTCTAGCGTTGCCATATCTTTTTTTTTTTTAAGAAAGCTGAAAATACTGATTTTCGTGTAAAAGCTTCTAAGTGTTGGCATTTCACCAGCTTTGACAGCACTGCAGGCCACACCTGCGAGCCAGACTGGACCTGTGGGCTGCCAGTCTGTGAGTTCCGCCCCGGGCTAATCAGAATGTTAGGAAAAGCTGGTATTTGTTGAGTGGCTCCTTTGTTCCAGGTCCTAGTCTAAGTGCTCAGTGTTATTAAGTCATCTAATCCTCCTAACAACTTATTAATAATCCATTTTACAGATGAGTAAGCTGAGCCAATAGAGAGGGATTAAGTGACTTGCCCAAGGTTATGGAGTGAGTACTTGGCTGGGATTTGGACCCTGGCTGTCTGGTTCCAAAGTCCGTGCCCCTAACCACTACACATACTCCCCATGGGGAGAGGGAGTGAGGCTGCCAGGGGTGCTTATGCTATTGGGGTGCAGATTTGTCAGCTACCAAGGGTGTGACCAACCTGAACGAGCAATGAGAGCCCTACCTGCTGGGACTGCCCTGGCACGGGAATTTTCATGTCTAGGCACCTTGGCTGTCAGTGGGTAGAGCCCAGTTTGAGGAAGTGCTGGGAATGCAGCCAGGGGTGGGGTTGGGGGGGTAGAAGCCTGGCTGATGCTTGTGGAAGGTGTCAGGGAGCACTGGGCAAGTGGGGGCAGAAGTAGCAGGAACCTGCCAGGGGGAGAGCCCCGGCCCAGGAGGGCGGCAGGGGAGAGGGGGAGAGTCAGCCAGCAGGGCCCAGGGCCAGGCCAGGGGGCCGCTGCCAGGGGAGCTGGTGGCTGGGGCACCCCCACCCCATGGTGTTTGGTCCAGACAAGCCTATCACTTGGAAAGCTTAGGAAGGAAAAGATAAGGATCACCTGGCAAAACAAGACTGCATTTCCACCCTCCGCTCCCACCCCGGGGGTGTGGGCACAAGAGGAAACAGGCCTAGAGAGGTCACAGCCAGGATCCAAACCTGGCCTCCTGGCTCCTGCCGCAGCGCTCTTTCTGCTCTGTTTGGCTGCACCCCTCAGGACCAGGAGCAGGGTCTGCGGTCACCTGCAGGGAAGGGTTCCAGAGCCCCGCAGGGAGGGGCCAGACCCTGCCCTCAGGCCCCAATCTTATCTGTGTCACTTAGCCAGGGTCTGGTAGGATGTAAGTGCTAAACAAGCATTTGCCTTTTTTTTTTTTTTGCAATTTGATCGTCACACCCACTTTTTTGGTATGTACCCTTACTGTCGCCCACTGTGCTGGAAGCTGAGGCTCAGAAAGCTGTCAGCAGGATTAAATAAGTGGCATATGCGGAGTGTTCTGATGCACAGCAGAGGGCCGTGGATGGTGGGCCAGAGAAGGGATTGAGGAGTCAGGGCTGGTCAGGGAGGACCTCCTGGAGGAGGCAGCATGGGGCTAGGCTTTGGGGGACTCAGCCACTCAGGCTGCTGGTTCCCCTAGATCAAGGTTGTTTCCTAAATAAAATCTAATGCCAGTTGGGGAGATACCGCCTCCTACCAGAACACCAAGTAATGTGGGCTGGTACCCCAAGACCCTTACAAGCCTTCCAGCAGCCTCCACACCAGAGAAGCCCTCCAGGCCTGGCCCCAGATCCTGTACATTGTGAAGGGGCATTCTGGCCTCAAGGTCATCACGTCACCTCTCTGAAGCTCAGTTTCCTCACCTGGCAACTGGGGACAGGGCTACCTACCATGCAGGGTTCTGATGAAGTAAACAAGAATCACAGAACCTCCGGGAAACAGCTCTTGAATTGAGCTTGTCTTTTAAGGACGGAGGACAGACATATCCCCAGTCTAGCCCCAGGAAAGCTCAAACCACACTTCAGCGCGGAATCAAAAACATCCCACCTCCTGCATTAGAGCCTGCGTGCTTTGGAGGGTCAGGAGGCACGCTCGCCCCTCTTCAGCTATGCCTGCCCTGGACAAGGGCCCTACGGAGCACGTTTGCCTTTAGTCATTGTTACCCCAAATCCAAAAGCAGCAAACACTGACTGAACACTTACTGTGTCTCAGACACTCTGCTACACAGGAGGAAACAGGGTTGATGGCTGAACCCTGGGCACTTCAGTACATGGTGGGATGGAGACTTGACCCTCCGAAGTCTGGCTCTATAAACTCTGTGCTCTTAGACGGGGGAAATAATCTACTAGAAGTAAGTGAAAATATTAATGCAGGCCAGCCTTTCATAGTTGCAAAGCCCATACATGCATTGACTCAGTTTTGCTCTGATGTCACCAGATGAGAGTGGTGTTGTCATCTCCATCTTATAGCTGAGGACAGTGAGTATGGGAGAGGTGACGTGAGCTGCCCAAGGATGGAATGAGGGTCCATGCCTGACTCCGAGTCCGTCGTTCTTCCTTCTGTTCGCCAGCTGCCTCTTGTGTGGCTTGAATGGTGGCCACCAGTGGGCCCCAGTGACTCTGCCACGGGCGTGGCCCAGCCTACCCCCTGCCTCCAGGCACCCACCTCCGCTGGGCAAGCATAATCCAGCCAGCTCCGGCACCCACGTCCCGCATCCACTGCACCTCCCGTCTCAGGGCCGTGGAGCTGTTCATTAGCTCCGAGAGGAATGTGGATGAGCAATTTTGAAACTCCCTCCCTTGGAACCCCTGAGGAAGCCAGGTTCGGGGTTAGGGTATGAGATCATCGAATACATAAGTGGCAGCCTCACTCCTGTCTCTTTTATATTTGGGGTGTCATGTTTTTTGAAATAAAGAGCTCTATGGGATTAAAAATATATGTTTACAAACCACTGTCTAATCCAGCAACTGCCTTCCCATTTTATAGATTAAAAATACTGGCTCTAAAGCCCTTATTTCCCCCATAAATGATAACAGTGTTCAGGCATTGTTCTAAGTCTTTTTAAGCTCATTGAACCCTCATCACCTTAGGAGGGTGCCACATACCATTTCCATTTTACGGGTGAGGACACCAAGGCTCAGAGGGTGAAGTAGTTTGCCCATTGATTAGAATACGAGGCGCCTGGCTCCCAAGTCCACACTCTTAGCGGCTCCCAGTCTGACAGCCACACCTTCTCTTTGTGTTCTAGAGAGGGGAAGCCTCGTGCCGAGGCCTAGGATGAGGCAGTGTCTGAGCTGGGACCAGAACACAGGCCTCCTGCCTTCCAGCCCAAGCCCCGATTACCTCCTCCTGTCCAGGACATCACCTGGGCTGAAGGGGGACATGGGCAAGTCTGTGTGAATCTGGGCTCTCTTCTGCAGGGGCTGTGTGACCTTGTATAAGTGAACGGACCTCTCTGAGCCTGCTTCCTCACCTTAGAAAAGGGACAGTAGGACCCACATCATGGAGTTAGGAACGTTAAACAGAAGTGTCCGTGAGAGTTGGTTGGCACAGGGCCTGGCAAATGCTGTGAGGGCCCTGGCCACCCTCATTTTCTGGGTCCAAGGAGTCCCCTACCTCCCCTACCGGCTTCCTCCTCCCTCTTTCCAGCCTTCACCTGCCCCTGTGTAACACAAATACTAATTACAGCCATTTCTATGAGCTGCTTCCTGGTTGAATCTAATTACTGGGCAGCTCTGTCATCATCATCATCATAAATATCATTAAGCAAGACAGGTTAACTTTGTCCTGAGCTTTATGTGATTAGATCAGCAAATTATTTGGCACACATGGTCTCTTCAGCTTGGAACTTACCCAGCCTGGTTGTCCCGCGCAGCTTAGGTCCAGCTGCAGGTTTCTGGTCTGTCTCAAACTTGGTTCTCAGAGGTCTGAGTGGACAACTCGGTCCTTTTAACCCGGCCAGGAGGTGACACCTGAAGTGGTCAGGATGGAGCAGATGGGGGCTGCCATCTTATTTGTTGTGATGGCAAAACCGCAAGCTTTGGGGGTAGATATACCCAGGTTCCCATCCGGGCTTTGTTATTTACCAGATATATGACTTTGGTGAACCCTCCGTGAATTACAGCTGGTTTCTAATATGCAACAGGGAAGAGCCAAGGCCATGATAGGTGCCAACGAGTACCAGGCCCAGTACCTGGCGTGCCGCAGGTCCTCCTAGTTTTTTCTTCCCTTCCGTCCTCCACCATTCTCAGTAGGACTTGAAGAGCCAGCCCTTTCCAAATCCACCACCAACACAAACATTTACTTACTGCTGCTTCTCTGTGAGGCTCTGGGCCTGAGGACTTTACGTGTCTTATTTTATTTAATATGCATAAAGACCCTAGGGAGTAGGTACCATGATCATCTTCATTTGATAGACGAGAAAACCGAAGGACAGAAAGGACGTGGAATGACTTTGTCCAGGTCACACAGCTGCCCTTGGCTGCGGTCCGTTGGGATGAGATGCTAGAGGGCCATACGGGGTGCCGCTGGGGAGCAAGGAGTAAGGGTCACGGTGAAGGCTGAGAAGGCTGCCTGGAGGAAGATGCACAGGAGCGGAAGAGTTAGCCAGGGGAAGGACAAGAAGAGAGCCCTCACAGGCAGAGGGCAGTAGATGTGCGGAGGCCTGGAAGCAGGAAGCACACTCATATTTCAGGGAGGCTCGAACATGTGAGGGAGAAGTGGTGAGAGAGAGGCTGGAGGGGAGCCAGGGGCCAGATCCTGGGGTGTGGAAGGATGGGGTTGGGAGCCAAGCCAAGGCTCATGCTTTCTTCTGCCAGTTCCAGGGAGCCAGCGTATGTAAAGGGGAATGGCCGGATCGTATCAATTAGTTTAGAAGTTCTGCTTGGAGCCAGCCTGGGGATGAGGGACTGGGGCAGTGATAATTGGAGATCAGGGGATGGGCACTGTCCGGGGGCTAATCAGGGAAGGCTTCCAGGGGAAGGGGACAGAGTCAAGTGGGCCTGGACGGAGGGGTGGAGATGTCAGATGGAGGCTGTCAGACAGGTGGGGTGGAGAGAGGCATGGTAGGAGCTACACATGGGGCTGGACAGGAATCGGTGTGGTGAGTGGCCTGTGTCAGGAAGTGTGGAATCATCGCTGGCTGGGTTTGGGGCTTGGGTGTGGGATGGCCTCAGCAGGCCCTGGGGCTGTCAGTTGGCAACACTAGGGGAGGCTTTCAGAGCCTTCCAGGGCCCCCCAGGCAGGTGAGTCAACACCTGGCCAAGTGGGTGAGTGTTTTCCAGCCGTCTACATGTGTGGGCAAGCCTCCTTCTGCCTGCACACGAATGGGAGCCCCCCCTGGGGTTCTGGCCAGAGCAATTGACTCCTTGGCTGTCGGGGCTGCTGCCTTGAACCCCACGTGTGCCCTGGGCCCTTGGCCTTCCAGTATCTCCCAGAGTCGCTCCTTCAGGCTTCCCTTCCCCATCACTCCCTCCCACCTACCTTCCCCCTCTGCATGCTCAGGCCTCCAGCTCCATCTGACTCCTTGGTGGCACAAAGTGGCCTCCCTCCCCCACCCCAGTCGTATCCCTCCCAATCTCCCACAGTTCGAATGGGCAGCCTGCTGTCTCCAGAGGAGGCCGGTCTAGAGAGCCAGGCTCCAAGGTGGCACAAGAAAAAAGGGCCCTGAGAGGGTCAGGAGGATCCAGGGTTGAGCCCCACTCTGCTGCTACCCGGCATGCTGCCTCCGTTCTCTGACCTCCGTCTCCACATCTGTAAAATGGGGATCCCGGGGCTTATTCCACAGGGTGATCTCAACACACAAATAAGGGTATAAAAGAGACTTGAAGAGCGGGCAGTGGTGGGCTTGTGTTGAGGTCGAAGACTCTGTTTTCTGTTTTAGGGGGCAGTCAGTTGTTTGTTTGTTTTTTAAATAAATATTTTATTTTAGAACAGTTTTAGGTTTATAGTATCATTGGAAAGGTGGTAGAGTTCCCTTACCGCCCACACCCCATTTGCCCAGTTACTAACATCTTATACAGGGTGCGGCAAAAGTAAGTTTACAGTTCTTTGTATGGAAAGTAATTAATAATAATACAAGAATAAACTCTGTGTTTCACATACTCACAACTGTATGCCTAATTTTGCCCCACCCTGTATTATATGGTACATTTCTCATGATTAATGAACTGACATTGAAACATTATTATGAATTGAAGTCCATACTTTTGTCAGATTTCTTTAGTTTTTACCTAATATCCACTTTCTGTTGTAGGATCCCATTCAGGACACCCCATTATAGTTAGGCATTATATCTCCTTAAGCTGCTCTTGGTGTGACAGTTTCTCAGACTGGCTCTGTTTTTGATGACCTTGACAGTTTTGAGGAGGACTAGGCAGATACTGTGTAGACTGGCTCCGAGCTGGGATTTGTCCGATGTTTTTCTCATGGTTAGACGGGGTGACGGGCTCTTAGGAGAGGTAAAGTACCCTTTGCATCACATCACATCATGAGTGCATGTGTGCCACTGGTAAGTCGTATGAGACTTACCACTGTGGATGTTTACCTTGATTACCTGGGAAGGCTGTTATTTTTGCCCTGAGTACAGCAGAAGGGCTAGATTAATGCCAAAAGCTAGCTGAACTAAGGCCAAGATCAGAAAACATGGACAAGGGCAGAAGCAAATGGAAAAGTAGCAAAGGAAAAGAAAGAAAGGCAGATGTGAGGTGGGTGCTGCAGCCTACCTGTCAGGTACCGGTTCACTTGGGGATGGGATGTTATGTGCAAAGAAGTTCATGTTCAGCTCATTTAATCTTTACAATAGCCTACAGATGAGGAAACTGAGACCTGAAAGGAGAAATGGCATGGTCACATGAGCCAGGAAACCTAGGGTTGAGCCTGGTTCTGTCTTTACTGCCTTAGTCTCTCAGTGTTGAATGAATACCTTGAAGCCGTGTCCCTAGGGGAATCAGTCGGGAAAGGGGTGTTCCTGATACAGGTTGTTTCCAATTCATTTTATTCATGATGGGTAATGACTAAAGCACATTTAAAAAAATGATACGCAGTAGAAATGAGAAAGAGGATCAGAGAAAACACACTGGAAAATGTGGACAAGGAAAAAACTGAACATAAAGACCAAGAAAATGCCCACAGGTGAGTTTCTGATTTGGCTATGAGCTTCCTGGGAGCCAAAGAAAAAAGGGATACGGCTGATTCCTATGATTCCTATGATTCCTATTATCAGAAAGCAAAGAAGCAGTTCACTTTTTTCAGGAACTTTGGGGTAAATTTAAAAAGAAATGAATCACATGGAAATTTCACACATAAAAGACACTGAGCGATGTAATGGATAATGCAATAGTAGTAACAGATGCCACATGGTGTCATCTTCAGGAGTGATAGCCGTATTTATTCCATCTTGCCCCTTGGCCGCAGTTGTCCTATTTGAATCTTACTTGACTGTCATGAAGCAAATAAATTGCGTTTCTTCATGGAAGCCACAGATGCCTATAGCCCAGTGAAAACCTGGGATACAAAGTAACCAGTTACCTATGTACCAGGTTCTGTGCTGGAAGGGTAATAAGACGATTGTTGCCCACCCCCTGGGTTCTCTCCATCCAGGGATAAAGTCACCTAGACAAAGGCCTGAATATAATGCACGTGCTATGCCATGGTCCCACCAACAAGCAGGGCATAAGTCCTTCAGGCTGGGGTGGAGACGAGGGCCTCATGGAGGAGGCAGGCTAGAGATGGGGTAGAAGGCTCACAGTCTTGGGAGAGGAGAGATCAGGTGCAGGTCGCTTGAGGGTGAGGACCGAATCCTCTGCAGGGCTACGCCCTCAGCTGTCAGCACAGGGCCTGACAAGCATCGAGGACTTCGTGAGCTCCTGTTGAACGCTCAGTACCTACAAGCTGGGTCTGGGGTCAAGGTGATGGCCTCACACCTGAGGAGTATGTGCAGGGTGAGCCTGGAGAGGTGGGTTTTTAGGCCAGGTGGGAAAGCCCTTGAATGCCAAGCTAAGGAGTTTGGATTTTGTGTTTTAAGAGGTGGGGATCAATTGAAAGTTTTTGAGCTTGTGTTTTATAAGAAACAATTATGCAAATAATAACTGCTAACACTTAGTGGTCACTTGCTGTCTGCCCAGTACCGTTCTAAGCACTTTATCTATAGTAACTCATTTAAGTATCACAACAGTCCTGTGAAGGAGAACTACTGTTATTATCATCCCACTTTTACAGATGAGACAACCAAGGCACAGAGAGGCTGAGTCATTTGCCCAAGGTCACACAGCTGGGTGGTGGTAGAGTGGGGATCTGAACTGCAGTTCAGACCTAGAGCTTTTATGTACTATATAATTGTGTCTGTTAAATGCAAGTATTAAACTAACATTACAACATGAGTGTGTATTTGATGACATATAAGGATTTAACAAATCTCAGTTAATTACTGGCACTAGAGAGGCAGGAATTGACAGGGCTTTTGGCCACAAAGGGCAGTATCCCTAAGTAGCTGAGGCTTAGAAATCCTCCTTGAAAACAGATTGGAGGGTGTGGCCAGGGAGTCCCAGGCCTGAGTTTCACTCAGGAGCTGCCGTTTCCTGCCTCTGACTTGCTCCTGAATTCTTTGAAGATCCCCTGCCTGGGGCAAACCGACCACATGAGCCGTCAGGCCTTTGTCGTCAGAGCAATTCTGTTCACCCCAGGCCTTTGATTTCCACAGGGTGGGGTCTCCAGAGCTGGCACGTCACACCCTCACCTGACTTTCATCACCTCCTCTGCGCAGCTGGGGAGCCAGCCCGTGGTTCCTCTGTTCCCGGTCTCCGCCGCGCCCTTCCCCAGGTCTCTGCAGCTCCGCGGGGCGGGGCGGGACAGGAGCCAGCACACGCAGGCACAGGCTCTCCGCACGGCACAGGCTCTTGCCCTCTCCGCAGAGCTGGTGGCCAGGCGTGGCACCCACAGCCACAAAGGAGGCAACTAGGGAGATCAGGCGCTGGCCACCCTGCCAGCTCAGTGCCCCTGGACTCCATGACGTCCCCACCTGAAGAAGCTGCTCCCCCTTCCGCAGTGAGCACAGGACCAGGAGTCAGGACCCAGGTTCTAGGCTCAGGTCTGCCACTTAATTAGCTGTGTGGCTCAGGTTCCCCGATGTCACATCATGCGATCAGTATGCTATCGAGCCGGGTGACTTGAGTGGGGTGTGGTGAGGGGGATAAGTCCTGCTTCCTCCCTAACCTTCAGCCTTCTCATCTATAAAGTGGAGGTGCTGATTCTCACTTCACAAGGTGCCGTGGGGTCAGGAGAGATTTTTGTCAAGCAGCACGAAGTAGATGCTGGGTCTCCCCCTCCACCGCCCTCCACTTCTCTTGTCAAATGGAAGTGACACCTGCCGAGGCCGAGGCTCTAGGTGGGTGTGGGGATCCAAGCCTGTGAATGGGAGGCCCCGCCCCGGCCCTGGGCGGGTACAAAGATAGGGCTGCCATTGTTGTTGGAATGTCACTCACCTACTGGGGCCTGCGGATCTCCCACCGAACAGAGCCAGCTGAGCCATTCCCACGCCTGGGGTGGGTTCAGTTTCACTTCAGGGCCCCAGGCAGGTGTTTCAGGAAGGGCCCCGCATCCTTTGTGTGTTGAAGAGTAAACAGCTCTCCCTCTCTACGGATTTCTGCTTGGGAGGTATGTGAGCTCTCCTCGCCGGGTCTGCAGACGGGCAGGTGAGCTCTCCTCCGTCCGCAGACGCGCTGCAGTGGGATGGAGGGCAGGGCGGCCTGGCCTCGACCCCAGCCTGATGAGAGTCACTCCCTGCCCTCGAGGCTCTTCTGTCTGGTCTAAAGTGCTCTGTGCTTCCATGAAGGAAGCAGGGGGTGGGGGGATGCTGTGCAGGGGGACACAGAGCAGGGGACCACACGCTGCCGCCTGAGGTCAGGCGAGGGTGGTTAGGAGAGCTTCGCAGGAGTGACCTCTGAAATGAGATGAAGGGGGAAGAGCCATTGCTTCACGGCACCTGGGCAAGTTACTTCCCTGAGCCTCGGTTTCAGAGGGAAGGGTGAGAGGCCTAAATGAGACAGTGAGTGTCAAAGAACTGACAAACACCTCAGCACTCCGTGTCCAGGCAAGAGGACCCGCTGTGCCAGGATGGGGAGAGGCATGGTGAACTGAACTTCTTTTTCCAGGGTCTTTTCCTTGGGTGGTTGACACCTGTTACTTAGTGTAACCAAGTGTCCTAGTTTCAGAAAAAGCTCAGCTGTAACCCAGCATAAAGTGAAGAAGCCCAGGTGCCCCTTCTCTCTCAGGTGGCTAATGGGAACACCTGCACCCAGTGGGAGTCAGGCCGAAGACTCCAGAATTAAAATTCTTGCCACAATCCTCTGCCTCCCCCCAGAACTGCACCCCTAACATGAGTTTCCTTTGTCCCTGAGTATTGCAAAGTTAGGTGCACAAGGATTTCAAGGCATTGCCCCAGAATACTTGTCACTTGCCCTCCACTGGTTCCACCGTTCACGCCAACTGTCTGTTGAGCACCTGCAGCGCGCCAGGTGTGGGAGTTCTCTGGACCAGACAGGTCCCAGCCCTCATAAAGCTCACAATTCTGGGGTGGGGGAGGGAGGTAAATGTAAAAGCTGAGGGCCACACAGTTCATGTCCAGGAGAATGGAGGGGGGGCGGTGTGGGGAGCAGCACTAGGTGAGGGTCCGGGTGGGCAGGGGCCATGGGGGACTGGTAGAGGCACTGTCTCTGTAGAGTTGTAAGCGAGGGAGTGGCAGAATTAGAATTTCCTTTTTAAAGACTCACTCTGGCTGCTGAGAGGACTTTAAGAGGGCAGGAGTGGAAGCCAGGAGCTGTCTGTCCCTGTGGCTGTGACTCTGGAAAGGGTCACCTCTCTGAGCCTGTGGCTTCACACGTATGTGTGTTGTGAGAATCAGAAATGAACAGAAGTACTTTTAGAAAGCTTGGGGGGGGAGAATATAAATGTAGGGGTCTCCAGGTCTCAGTAGAAGTGGAGAGTCCTTTGGGAAGCTGTTGAGTTTGGGTCTTGGGTGCAAGGGAGACTGCTGGGTGTCCAGAGTCTAGCTGAGGCACCCCCCCCATCCGAGGGAGCCCACTTTTCCAGCCTAGGTCACAGGGTACCTGAGAGGCCTCAGGGCCTGCGGAGGGAACACCTGCTCTGAGGCTCCTGTCTCCTGAGAGGGAAGGGTGACCTTCCTGGTCTTTGACTATGCTTGAAGCTCTAGCTGGGGTTCTTACTCTTTGGCGGAGAGTCACACCTTGAGTTTGGAGGCAAGCATTGGATTCCCCTCCAGCCACCCAAATGTACACACACCATTTTTTCATTCTGGGTCAGGGTGGTTCTCTGGAATGTTCTGAAATCCTTCATGAACTCTGGCTTAAAGACCCCTGAGCTAGAGGAAAGGGGAGATGAGAGGGGAGATAGCTGCCTTTTTTTTTTTGTTCTACCTCCTTTCCCGCTCATCTTTGCAGCTCAGAGGGGAAGACCACCCCTGCTGCACCTAAGGGTCAGTGGTGGGAAGACCCTCTCAACTGTTCTGGGCCAAACCAGGGGCACCTTCCTAACACTTGACGCTTGGTATCTGCTATTGGGGATTACTGAAGCGGGACTTAAGGGTTTTTTTAGAAAGAGAGGTTGCTACGGGGCCCCTTCCTGCCTGCTAGGGGCCGGCTGTGCCCTGACCTCGGGGAAAGGCACTTTCCCCGGGGACAGGGACGGGAATGCTTGAGGGTCTCCTGGTCGGACGGGGAAGGAACCAGAGCTGTGCGCGGATCAGGACCCGCCTGTGAATGTGGCGCAATAACGCCCCGGTCGCAGCCCGGCCCTCCCAGACCAGCCAGGTGCGCAGCGGCTCCAGCGACAGTGGGGACCCCGGCGTCAAGGGGCACCTGCCGCGCTTGTGGCCGCTGCACCCAGTGGCCGCTGCACCCAGTGGCCGCAGCAGTGTCGGCACTGGGGGTAAGGGCTAGAGGTGAGGGCGGGGTTGCCTAAGCGCAGGGAGAGGGGAGACGGTCCCCCTCCCCCTCCTTGGGCTCGTCAGTGGGCAGGTGTCGGTCGGTATCTGGGCTGGGGCGGGGCGCGCAGGCTGTGGCCGCGTGGTGGTGGTGGTGGTGGCTGCGGCACCCGGGCGCTTCCCCATTTTCCCCATTCGGGTGTGAGAGCCATGGAGGTGCTGAGGGAGTCCGTGCTGCACTTGACCTTGCAGATGTCGACTTACAAGCGGGCCACGCTGGATGAAGAGGACCTGGTGGACTCACTTTCCGAGAGCGATGGTTACCCGAACGGCCTGCAGGTAGGAACCCTGATCCTCTGTGAAAGCCCCGCGGCGGGGCGGGGCGGGGGGGGCTGGGCATGCGCGCCGGTGCTCCCTCCGCCCCCCATCCTTCCAGCCCCCTGAGGGGGCTGTGAAGTCCGAAGCTACCGGTAGCACTGGGTCCATGGGGTAGAAGCCTTTCTGGGACAAAAGTGCCCCCTGGGGCGCTGGGCCTCCCCACCAGCCTCCCCTCCCCTCGCCAGTTCTTCCCGGTCCCCAAATCCTCGCATCTACCTAGTCATGGGGCTACAGCCCCCAGGTGGCAGAGTTGAAGCACACACCCTTTCTACCCCTCCAGAGCTGAACTGGTCCAGTTCCGTTTTCACAGAAGAGGCAGTTCCTGAGCACTGAGGGACTTGCGCTGGGTCACACATCCCGTTTGTGGCAGTCTCAAAGTGTCTTAGCGTAAACGCCCTGCACCCTGTGCCCAGGACACACTTGGTCACCGTGTCTGGTGGGCGTTACCTTATTCTTCCTCTTTCCACCCAAATACCTGAATTTCTGGGGAAAGAGGTGGGGAGCCATCCTCTGCCCCATTTCCTGGCCACTTTTCAGCCCAGTTCCTCCCTTCCCATGGTCTGCCCCTGTGAGAATCCAATACCACCTCCCTACCTCGTGGCACCGCAGTGTGCGAGGCTGCCTTCTGCTCTTCCCTCCTGGCGGGGCTGAGTGGGACAGTCCTGACCAGGACCTCCACCCTAATGGAGTTTGGACCCAGGCAGGTAGCTGGCAGCGAACTGGAAGCATCAGGGGGTCTCTGTGGTCTGAATCCTGAGAAACCAGTGTAGAGAGAGGAGCCAGGGCAGCTCAGCCCAGGAGGACTTCTGCCCGGCTGACCAAGGGAGACATTGGGGTTGTCTTGGGGCCTCCCAGTGAGCTGACACTACACCACAGCCCATCCGGAGGGCATGCTGGGGGTGTATGGAAACCCAGGCTGGCAGAGCCAACCCTGCTCAGACACACCTCTTTGAAGCTGGAATAAAAATACCAATAAAGGGAAATGGCATCGGTTGAGTCCTTCCTCTGGGCTAAATAGGTTCTGGGAGATCCAGCCTCATGATCCCAAGTGGGATGCGGCCCCCTTACGTACATTTTCCTGCTGAATCTTCAGGACCACATCCTGAGCTGTAGGGGTTACTGTTCCCATTACAGGTGAGGGAATGAGACTCTGAAAAGGAAGACAACTCTCCTTAGGTCACGGAGCGAGAAATCTGGGAGTGGGAAACCAAACCCAGGCTGTCTAGAACCTCCTCCCTGCGGACACTTCATAAAAGGCTAAACCCAGCAGGAAATGAGATTTCTGTGGCAGGCGCTTCTCCCTTCACAAATCAAAACAGAGTCTAATCAGCAATCTTTTTGGCCTCCTCTTCCACAGCAGCTTCTAAATATATCAGCAAAAAAAAGCATTTGGAATTCACAACAAAATAAGGTGCCATGTTGTTAGCATCATACGAGGAGCCCACATGGGCATAGCCTTTTTCAGGTCACCCAGGACATTCAGCCCCCCAGGCTGCCTGACAGAGGAAAGGCGGCTCAGGCCCTGAAGCCGCGGTCCCCAGTTTTGAATTCTGATTCCACTCCAAACCGTGGGCAAGCTGCTTAATCCAATTAAACCACAATTCCCTCCTTTTAAAAATTTTTTTAAAATTTGTTTTTTATCCTCACCCGAGGACATGCTTAGTGATTTTAGGGCGGGGAAGGGAAGGAGAGAAACATCAATGCCTCTTTGTAAGCACCCCAACCCTGCAACCTAGATGTGTGCCCCAAATGGGAATCAAACTGGCCACCTTTCCATTTACAAGATGACACCCCACCCACTGAGCTGCACCGGCCAGGGCTACAGTCCCCTCATTTGTAAAATGAGAGTTAGAGGAGGTGGCTGTGAGGCGCCGTACGGGGCCTGCTGCAGTCATTGTTCTTGGGACCCATCACGGAAGGACTCCTGTAGCCGTAGTACAGACGGTAAAGCGGAGTCGCAGAGAGACTGGGAAGGTTCCTGGAGACGCAGAGCTGTCATGTGTGTTGGAGTACCTTGGTGGTGCCCCTGCAGCAAACTGGATACGTTGCCCACTTTTTATAAACAAGTCAAAAAGGCTACTCCAGAGGCACTACTGTGGGTCCCGGGTCTGGCTTCCCTCAAGCCTCCAGAGCTTTGCCAAAGCAAATGTGAACTAGTCCAGTGCTCGTTCCCCTAAGAGTCAAGAGCTCATCCACCTCCACTTTTGAAGCAGAGTTTTCTATTAATGTTATGTTTTTAATCATTGGTCCCCCCGCACTAATGTACGTACTTTACATGTTCATTTGTGGGGGAAAAGAAATAGAATCCAGTATAAAAAAAAACACACATTTAAAAAGAAACAGCACTCCCACTGCTTGCAGACAACCACTTCAAGTTTTTCACCTTTGCATGTATATATTTTTAGATATAGTTGAGCTGACTCGAAGGCCACGATGTTGCGCCCTGCTTTTCTCAATGCCACTCCACTTCATAAGAATTTTTCTGTTGTTAAAAACCTCCAAAACATGGTGCCATTAAAAACCGTAATAGGTGCCAATATATAAAAATATATGTAGTCAGTCCGCTATATTTGGTCAGTAGGCCCAATAACTGAAACACTTCGGTTGACCATCTGTTAGCCTTTTGGATAATTTCCTTTGAGTTGGTTGTTAGAAACACAGCTGCTCCCTCAATTTTAGGCTTTTTAAAATGGACCTGGGCTTCTCAAATCTCCCTCTCTTGATAGGCAGCTATAAAAATAAGTTACTTGGTTTTTCAAGATTTTGAAGTCGATTGGTTCTGGGAACTCCAGAGTTATTGATACCAATTCTAGCAAATGAAAACTTTTGTCTTTCAGCCAAACTTGCCACCTTTATTACTGAATATACTAACAAAGTGGTGGATTTAGCTGGAGCCGAGTTCCTCCTGTTCCTCACCTGAAGGGGCCTTTCTTTTCCTTTATCTCATATTTTAGGCACAAGTTCATTGCGATTCACCAAAATGAGTCACTGTGGACTGAGTGCAGAGTTTAAAGCCAGATAGCCTAAAACGGAACGCCAGCTTTGCCGCTCATGGGCCCTGAGACCTGAAAGCAACTCACTTACGCAGCTTTTTTTAGTGCCTAATAGTATTAACCCACCTCTCAGAGCTGTGGCAAGATCGAAATGAGACCATGTAAGTGAAAGCCTTTTGCGCAGCGCACAGAAAGTGGATTTGGTTGTTTTCAGGATCGTCATCGAAACTCACCAGGCGCAGTATCTCGGCGATGCCCTAAATATAATCACTTCTCTCCTGGAAGCCTGTGCTCTGCTCAGACTGGCAGCCCGGCCTCCCCACACCCCTGCACACACCATTTCAGTGGCTTGAAATGAAAAAGCTCAAATTACCCCTGCAGCCTCAACTGGGGGGCAGATAGCCTTGACTGTTTTCTAAAACCTTAGAAGCTCATCCAGTTACTTCTACAAGTCCATTTTTTCAAGAAAAATGAAGGCTTTTTTAGATTCGTGTTTTATAATTAATTGTTAGTGGTGGGTTCTCCCTAACTGTCTTTCCTGCCACGCACAGGGCTATCTTTCAAGGGTGATTTCGGGGACAGTCCCACTCAATACTTTGAGAAGACCTCTCTGCTTACCAGGAGGTCCTTTCGACCCCATCCACCTGTTAAGAGACGCTCCTGGCCTTAGATTGTTCTAGAATCTGAGATCGTCAGACCTGGGGCTTCATCCAGCTTCCTCATTTTCAAGATAGGAGACTAAGGCCCCCAGAGGCTGCCCAGTGACACACATGGGGTCTTGATAAAGTCAGGGGTGACCGTTGACTTCTCAGGTTTGTGCCCTTTCTCTTATGCCATTGGCAGCTGGGTGTTCCCTCTAGGAAGCAAAGAGAACTGGAAAGTGCTTCTTCCAAATACTAACCTTCGAGTCCTGTTAAGATGCAAGTTCTTAAAGGAACTCCTTTAAGCTGTTGTCAGGCATTGGAAGAGTCAGGCATGAGGGCACAGGGACAAGTACGGCTCAGAGAAGAGATGGGGAGGACCAGAGGACTTACAGTTTTGCTCTGGACTGGCCCCAGTGGCCTTAGCCAGAGTCCACCATATGGAAACTTCTAGAAGAAGCCTCCCCAAACTGACACCCTCACGGAAGCAGAGTGCCACCCAGGACCAAGCTGTTATGGTCTGTCTGCTCTGAGGGGCCGACTCCAAGGCAGGCGGCCTGATCGCCCCGCCAGTCCTCATGGGGTGGCCAGGCTCTTGAGCTGCAGGGGGCGGGCTCCCTGCCAAACCCTTGGCCACACTGACCCCTGTTTGCTGCTCCATCAAGCTCAGGTCGCTGGAGGACCTGGCAGTCGTTCAGCCACTGCCTTCCCTCCCGACCCCCCTGCTTTGTCTGAAAACCAGGCTTTGCCCGCCCCCACCCCCCCAGTCCCTCTGCTGCTGGCTTGTCGCCTGGGCCCCAGGCAGCGGTGGCCCTTCCTGGCCTGCAGAACTGCCTGCAGAACTCGTTCTTGCTGTAAGCCCAGGCGAGCCAAGCACTCACTTCTGTAACCGAATATTTATCCCTCATTAGGGCTTTGTTCCCTTGCTGTGGAAACCCTGGGAACTCTCGGGCTGCACAGCTCAACTGTTTCTTGCTCTCATTCTGTCTCTCTGGCTCTGCCTGTCCCTCTCCTTCTGTCTTCCTCTCCCCTGCTCTCTTTGGAGGGCATCCTTTTCTTTCCTGCTCACTCTTTACCTCACACAACAACAAATGGGATTTTAAGCCCACCCGTGAGCTGAGCATTTACAGTAATTCTCAACCCCATCTTCCAAGCATCGGCTCTGCTCCTTGGCGGATGGTCACCCAAGGTGGAGCTGGCTGCCTGCCACCAAGCCTGGTGATCGACATGCCCTCGTTTCCAAAAGGAACGTGAGAAACCATTTGCATCCTCCCCTTGCTGTGACCTATCTGGCTGGATCCTCTGAAGGAGGCAGGGCAGGATGATGGAGGCTCAGTGAGGAGAAGGGACCCGCTGGCAGCTTGGATTTGCAGCCCCAGCCCTGTCCAGCACAGCCAGGAATTGGACAGCCTCCCCTGGAGGGGTCTTTTGATCGGCAAAGTGCCTCCAGGTGACTTCTGCCCCAGGGGCGGCCTCCGGAGTCCCTCCACCCTCAGAGAGGGGTTTGGGCCTTGTCTAGAAACCAAGAGACCCTCAGCCAGACAGTACAAGTCAAGCGAAGACCATTACAAGCTTAAACACCCTGTTTTCAAATTCTCTTTGCCATTTCCGCCTGGAACTATGAATTTTCTAATTTAATTCTAACTTAATTCTAATTAAATTTTACAGAGAGCACCATCTGTTTGCTTGCCATCAAACAATGAGGCTCAGCTCGACTTTACTGCTTGGGGGCAGCACAGCCATTGGGCTGAGGCTTCCAGTTTTGGAGAGAGATGGCCTTTCTCACTGTTCTCTCCCCTTCTCAGCCCCCGCCGCTTCCTGTGTTTCTTCTGGACCAAATACCATGACCTACTCTTAGGGATGCTGTAAAGATAGAATAGCGCCACCCAGGCACACAGAAAGCACTCAAGTATTAGCTGCCCCTGTTACTCTTTTTTTCCTTTCCTCCTCCCCTCTGTTCTTCTCATGGTCTCCCTTCCTTTCGTTTCATTCTTCTCTTCTTGCACCTCCTCTGATTGCCCACCTGTACCACGGTATTGCTCTGGCCACATAAAGGGAGGTTTGCCTGCTCCCTCCAGCCTGCAGGCTGTGCTCCGGGCTCCCTAAAGCCAGCGCGAGGCAGAGGGCTCCCTGCCTCTTTGTCTTTCACCACCTCCCCCAGGAGCTGAGCCATGATCATGAGGCAGTGAGAGGCCTAGAGCAGGAGGCAGCGCACAACACAAGTCCAGGGGCAGGACAGCGGGAAGACTGAAAGTTAAGTGTCAGCGCCTGCTTCATATCCCTTGGGACCCCTCCGAATACAACGTAAACCGTGTGAGAAAACTGATGCCTTGAAAGAGGCACTTTATAGACCCTCCAGTGCTGTGAACGTGTTAGCATCATCCCAGGCTCGCTCTCTCTGCACCAGGCCCCTCCCAGCCCAGAGTGTTAACTTAATGGCAGTAGCGTGGGCATTAAAAAGCTTTGGGCATAAAAGCTTTGTTTCTCACTTTTTTTAAAAGGGTTCTTACGGGATTTAGAAGGTGGCACCTCTCCCCCGCCTGACACAGCTGCTTTGGTTTCTGAGCCTCCTGGACCTCCTCGGAAAATATGACTGGGCCCCAAGTTCCCTTTCTCGATTTTAGAACATAATTTTCTTTCCATGAGAATTTCTCGTGTTCCCCTTTCTCTGGCACAACAATTCCTTCTCATTTCCTGGCCAGAAAACACCCAACAATGACCACAATGATGACCATAAAGCTACTTTTAGTGCCCTTCCTTCCCCTAAGTGACCAGCTTTAGACCCCCAGGTGCCAGCGTGAGGCTCTTTGGTGACCTGGCTCCTGGGGGCAACCACCCCCTCAGCTGTCAGTGCAGCACTTGCGGGTCAGAGTTTGCTCCTCCTCCTCTCCCCTGGTGGCTGCTTCCCTTCCCCACCCCCTTCCCTTCCCCGTTCACCTGGCTAGCTCCTACTTAATTTTCAAGACCCAGCCCAGGCATCCCCCACCTCCAGGAAGCCTTCCCTGACTGAACCTGTGCCCACCCCAGACTGTGTCTTTATCTGCCTCTCTGCTGGGCTGTGAGCCCCTGAAAATGAGGGAGTCTGTCTTCCCCTCAGTATTTCCAACGTGGCCCTGAGTTGGTACTCAAGGGTTGGCACACAGCCATAAAGTCAGGGAACATAGCCCCGCCTTCAGGGGTCCCCTCTTGTACTGTGGTCCCAGCTTTTGCAAGAAGTCACTCTTGGAACAGAGGGTACCCACGAGCTGGCCCAGGCCGAGAGCTCTGAATGCTATTGGCTGGCATGTCCCTCAGCCCCAAGGGCCCTGCCACGCCCTCCACTTCCTCTCTTTGTGCCTCCCTTCCTGTTTGGCTAGCTTGTGGGGCCGGGGTCACTTTTCCTCCCTTTGAGGACCTGCCTGCATGGAGCTGTTTGTCCATGGCATCGCCATTGCATCCCCCCTGACATCTTCTCAAGGCTCAAATCTCTGACCCACCGGTGGCTCCAGAATCAACAGACTTGGGGTCAGTTCCCAGCTCCGCCCAATCAGCTGTGTGATGAGAGGCAGGGTCTCCCCCCTCTGAACTGTCTTGTCCTCATTTGTAAAAAGAGAACTAACAGCCCTCATGGGGTTGTGGGCATTTAATGAGCTAACATCCATGCTTTTGGGAAGTGTGAGCTGTCATGGTGTCACCCCTGTGGTGTGTTGCCCCAGCCTATTGATGCAGGGGCCTTGAGGAGAGCCCAGCTGGACACTCACTGGATGCCTGCAAGTCCAAACATCCTGTTCTTTTTTTGAGCTCCTTACTGGAAAAACAGGGAAAAGCTTTTTTTTTTTCCTTTCTACCCGTATCGGGTGACACAAAAAAATACAAGCCCAGCTGGGCTGAGCTACTTGATTCTCTGAAGTTTAGGAGCAAATCTGAGCTGCTGAGCAGGGTGGTGGCTCCTGTCCTGGTTTAGGACCCAGTCTGTGGGAGTCAGACCACCCCCGAGGCAGGAGGGCTGCCCCGATGTCGCCCCGGGGCCTGGGCCTGCCACAGAGCCCCTTCCTCCTGGGGAAGGGGGGCCCTGAGCTTATGTCCTCCCCACCCCTCCTTCCTCCTTCCCTGCAGGTGAACTTCCACAGCCCCCGGAGTGGCCAGAGATGCTGGGCCACGCTGACCCAGGTGGAGAAGCGGCTGGTGGTGCTGGTGGCACTTCTGGCAGCAGGACTGATGGCCTGTATGGCGGTGCTGGGCATCCAGTACCGGACAAGTAGGTGCCTCTGTGTTTCATTGTGGGCTTGACTCAGCTCTGTCCACTTTTGCAAGGGGGCTTCCCTGCTCAAGCTGGACTGGCCTCCAAGGCCCCGGAGAGAGCTTAGCCTGGCGGACTCGGGTTGCCGAGATAGCCCGAGACCGGGCAGGTGGGCGGTATGGGTGGTGTGAAGGTTTTGGAGTCAGAATGCCATGAGTCTATGTCCTGGCCCAGCAACATATCATTGGTATGACCTTGGACAAGTCACTTAACCTTTCAGAGCCTGTGTTCTCTCTACTTTAAAGGCAGAAATGATGCCCAGTTTGGGGTTGGCCTTGAAGATTAGAGGTAATATATAGCATTTTCCTGGTGCCTCCCAGGACTTCTTTAATCTTAGCTGTGGGTGCGATTATTAGGATGTGCGGGCTGGGGAGACATGCAGGCTGGCACTGTCCAGCATCCTTAGTTCTGACAAAACAGCCCTAATGGCTTCTGTTTACTTAACATTTTAAATGAACCAAATACTGCAACTCTTCTTCACAAATGTAATCTCATTTCCCCCCTTACAGCAACCCTATGAAGTGTGGTTGCTTTTGGCCCCATTTTACATATGAGGAAACTGAGGCAGTGAGACTAAGTGACTTGCCCGAGGTTACTGCAGGAGGGACTGGGGAACCTGGAATTCAGCCCCAGGCCGTTGGCCTCAGAGCCCAACTCTGCCTTCCTTTGTATTCAGGGTGTACCCCAGTGTGTGTTAGGCCTCCAGAAAAGCTGTCCTCCCGTGATCCAGCTCACCTTTGTGTACCTCTGTAACCACGTCTCTCTGCTACCTCGCGTAGCAGTGTGATCGGGCCTCTCCCGGCTGCCGGGGGACCGAGGCTGGTTCACTTGTGTCTGACCAAGAGCATCTAGCCAAGTACTTCACCCAGATTTGATATTCGATAGGCATTATGGAACCGGAAAGGGCGGATCCAAGAGAAAAATGAGGGTGGGGAGTCCAGCTGATTCCAGGGTCTCTCACTCCCCTGCGCCCCAGCACCTCACTTTCCAATGGCAGAATGTCCACCTAGTTGAAAAGTCTCTGAGCGTCCAACCTTACAGACTTGGTCACCTGGTTAATTATCCCATCAGAGAGAGTGTGAACCTGTGCAGGACCCGGGAACACCTACCCCAGGCTTCACTGAGCCACCTCCACTGTGAAGCTGCGGGCCCGCCTGGGGGTCATGCTAGACTGGGATGGGGAGAAGTGTGCAGGCGTGGAGAGGGGCAGGATTTCACCTGTATCATCCCTACATCCCTCCCGTATCAAGCATCTGTTCGTTCGTTCATTCATTCCACAAACATTTAATGAGCCCGTACTCTATGTCAGGTACCTCTGTGGTTTGTAGATCCTTTACCAGCGAGTCCTGGCTCAGCAGGTGCTTAGTGTGCATTTGATTAATTAATGAATGAATGCATTAATGATATCCAGGCTCCTAACCGTATGTACTTAGCATAATGCCTGAATGCCAAAGGTGTGCAAATAGTTTGCAACTTGAATAAATGAATGATTGAATGGACAAAGGAACAGGAAGGAGGACAAAGCTGGGAAAGTCCTTTCTCTACTGGTTACTCTTGTCCTGTAATCTCCATGTTGCCCGTGAGGAAAGGTCTTGCCTAAATCAGCTTCTGTTCAGAATGTCCTGCCGGGCAAGGTGGACCCTGCCCAGCTTCACCTGCCCAGCTCCCGGCCCTGCGCCTGGGGAGATGGGGAGACTCCAGCAGCCAGTGTCGCCCTAAGGCTGCCCCAGGAGTTCCCAAGATGTTTCTCCATCAGAAACCACAAGGGACCCCCAAGGGGAAAAACTCCTAGTGAGCGGAGCTTTTCCTCGTCCCCCAGAGAGGCCCATGGGACGGAATTCTGCTTCTACCTCTATCCCAGCCTTCTCAGGGACATAGAAGGGTTTTCCCAGCCTTGACCTGGGGCGGAGCTGGGCTGGGATCAGGTGACCCCCGAGCCAACCCATGTGTTTTCCTCAGCTGTCTGGGTCTGGGAAAGCGGCAGCCACCCCAGGTATGGACAGTAACCCCATTACCCAGCGGCAGGTGCTGGCACTGGCCACATCTAAGCAAACATAAGGCCAGACAAACCAAATTCTCTGTGGGTTCTGAAAGACTCACCTCTAAGTTATGTCTCGGCACTTAAATACATGTTTATCCACCTTCCTGCCGCACCCTCCTTTCTAGAAACTTGCAAGTGCTTTACAAACAGCAGCAGTGAAAAACAACAACTTTTCCTGGAAAATATTCTGAAATGTCTCCGCGTCGAGGCCAGGTGCTGTCCAGACAAGCGCCTGTGACCTAGATCTGGGACCTGTTCCTGCTTTCTTGAGTGGCCGTGCACGTTCTAAAAGGAAGATGTATTTCCTACCTCCACAGGTGGTGACCAAGTGCTGGACAAAGCTCTTTCATTCACACCTTCATTCATTCACTCATTCACTCCTTCATTCATTCAACAAATATGTGCTGGACAACTACTAGGTGCCAAGTACAGCGCTGGGCAAAGGAAATACAAAATCAAGTAAAATGCCGGCTCTGCTCTCAAGCTCACACCCTAGTGGGGTGGTAGACAGAGAGACAGCCAAGACACAGCTTAATCTGTGCCAGGAGGCCAAGGGGCCCAGAGAGGGACGAGGGCAAGGGAAGGTTTCCCCAAGGAGATGGAGCCTGAGTATTGACCTTGACGTTAAATGAGGAGGGGGCTGGAAACAATCAATCGAATACGCATTTAGCACCTGCTGGGCCCGGAATAGTTGGTAAAGGATCTACAAACCATTAAATAATTACATACCCGAAGATTATTGCTGAAGCACCACCTAGGACCTTGCCCTGTGCCTGGCAGAGTAGGTGTTTAAGGTGCTTAGTGAAGAATTCAGGCTA
This sequence comes from Mormoops blainvillei, assembly GCA_004026545.1. Classification (NCBI taxonomy): domain Eukaryota; kingdom Metazoa; phylum Chordata; class Mammalia; order Chiroptera; family Mormoopidae; genus Mormoops; species Mormoops blainvillei. The sequence continues at coordinate 88,289 of PVJD01000703.1, forward strand.
ATTCTCAGTCTCTCCCTCTCCCTCTCTTTTCCTCTCTCTCCCTCGCTCTCTCTTCCTTTCTCGCTCTCTCCCCCTCACACACACACACGCGCGCACACACACACACAGATTCTGCTCTATTTCCCTCCCCTCTTTGAGGATCGCCCTCTTACGCTCTGTCTTTTGGGTATTTCCAGCAGCCAAGATTTTGTCAGACTTTACTTCCTGCAGGTTGTTCTACAAAAACAATGTATTCTTTTCCTTTTCCAAATATGGAGTTATATCATGATAGTGAACAGGCTTTTTCAAACGACACAGAAATTCTCCTTCCCCACCCCCACCTCCCATAAAGATTCTGGCATTTCCTCTCGTGGGTAGTGGGGCACGCAGCTCTGCTTAAGACTGTCTCATCTGGAGCTACAGAAAGTGGTGCATTCCCTACCACGTCCTGTCTCTATTTTCATGCCTAATGGCTCCATGATTTTTAGTTGTTGTGTAGCCATCTTAAAACAAGTAACTAGATCAGAATGAAGTCCCCCTGTTTTTGGTGCTGTTGTGCGGCCCCTCCAGGTCCTTGCTCAACCTGCAGGACTTTGCATTCGTCATCAGATGTTCGTAGCCTACAGGCCACCCAGGCATTCTGTTTCCAAGCGAGAGGAACATTGCCCCCTCCAGCCGGTGCGTTCTTTTCTGCTCTCTAAAGATTGGCCTGGCAGCCTGGGCCGCTAAGACCTGAGGGAGCTGAGTCCCCGAGCCCAGCCATGAGGTCACTTCATCATCACTGTGAAGTCGGTCCTGCTGTTGTTCATTTCTGGATGGTGAAGCTGAGGCTCAGAGAGACAAGGTCACTTGTGTGAGGCCCACAGCCAGAAGGAGAAAGCTGGGATTTGAACCCAGGTCTGAGAGCTCACAGTGCCTGCCCTGCCTCACTCCTCCCCGTGCAGGTGGGAGACTGAACTCACCAGAAGGGCCGCAGCAGCCCCTGGTGCGACCCGCAAAGAGGTGGCGAGGGAAAGCAGAAAATCCCAGCCGGCCGTGGAGTTGCTGCAGCAGGACGGAGCTGGGCTTGGTACCGGCTCTGCCACACAGCTGGTGACCTTGTTCCCTCACTCGCCCAGAGCCTCAGTTGCCTTAATTTCAAACGGGGCATCATGCCTGTATCTGAGGTTTGTACGGAGACCGAAACGAGATCATGAATGTGCGTGAAGGACCTGGTGCAGGGCTGTGTTCAGGAAACAGTCCCTCTTGTCGCTGGCACAGCTGTGTCAACAGACAATTCCGCTGGGCCTGTTCTCAGTCACGGGCCTGGATCTCTGGCCTCTGTCTCCTGCAGAGTCACGTCCCTCTGGCTGCCTTGAGCTGGGCCACAGCTGAGGCTGCCCACAGCTTGGTTCCGTTGCTAGAGCTCACCGATCCACCTTGAGGCAGGGGTCCATTCCCCATCTCTGGCCTCTTGCCTTCCGACAGCCCTCACACCTCTGCCTGCATTTGTGGGAACCAGCTCAGAGGACGCTAAATTCGCTGCTCGTTGAGTATTGGGGGCATTTGTAGGATTTGCAGCCCTGCCTCCTGCCCACCAAGTCCTGTCCCCCCTTAGCCCATACCTGACAGGTGGGGCTACCCTGCCCCCTGGCAGCGTGTGGGGGTGGGATCCTCACTGGGAGAGCTCTCTTCCTGGCCCGGAGCAGACCTAGCTGACAGACGATGGGGCTCAGGTCCCATTGGCCCCTGAGCAGGGTGCCCAGCTTCTCCGTGCCTCCGTTTCCTCTGTGTAAAAATGGCCGTAAGCAAAATGATCTCATAGGGTTGTTTTGGTTTTGGTTTTCTTGAGGATTCAGTGAGGTCACTCTTCTACCTCGTGTTCAGTGGGAATGATTTTTCGTATTCTTCTATTCCTGAAAGCCGTTCTCCTTCCTAAGACCGGGCACCCTAACGTCTGCAGCCATTTGGCCCAGACTAAATAGACTCAGCTTGTGGTTGTAGCGTGAGCAACCGAAGTTTCTCCTCCTGTTGTCTTTTGACTTTTCCTTCATAATGTGTGTATCCCTGACCAAATGGTTAGCTCTTGAAGGAAAGGACTCCACCTTTATACCCCTCACCACATACACACTGCGCTCAGCCAAGAACCTGGAAGATGGTAATTATCTTGTTGAACAAATGAATGCATAGATGAGTGAATGAATTTGTTGAACACTAGGGAATAGTAAAAAGTCAGTGAATATCTCTAAAGGGAAGGGCTAATGAAGAGAAACACCTTGTTTCTGGGTACCCTTAAGCCACAGAAATCCTTCTATGGCTTATTCTGTTTCAATAAGGCATCTAAACAGAAGACTACTTTATAAGCCAGGAGACAGTAATCTACTGAGATCATTTCCCTGGAGGGGTCTAGTGGCCATCCAGCTCCGACTCTGTTTGGTCATAGCCAGGGTGGGGCATGGCCCCCCAGGGCCCCAGGCCACCTGTACTGTAGTGCTACAGCCTCCTCCCTGCCTGTCCTTCATTGACCTCTTATCCTTCTGCCCTGCCAGGAACCCCCTCGGTGTGCCTCAGCCAGGCCTGCGTCTCAGTGACCAGCTCCATCCTGAGCTCCATGGACCCCACGGTAGACCCCTGCCAGGACTTCTTCACCTACGCCTGTGGCGGCTGGATCAAAGCCAACCCCGTGCCTGATGGCCACTCACGCTGGGGGACGTTCAGCAACCTCTGGGAACACAACCAAGCCATCATCAAACACCTCCTTGGTAAGCAGCACCGGGCAAGGGGAGCCAATGAGTGGGCTGCAGAGGGGTCTGTCGACGGGACCTCCCTGGCCAGGCCCGTCAAAGGAGGAGCTTGGCAGAATGGGAAGACCTTAGGCTTTGGTGTAGGTGAAACTGGGTGAGAATGCTGGTCCCGTCACTTGTGTGACCCTGAGTAAGTTACTTATCTCTGCTTCTTCTCAGCTTCTGCCTCAGCTTCTTCTTCTGTAAAACAGACTGCTACTACCCAGCTCTAATTTTGAGAGCCAGAGAGCCCACGTGTAAAGCGTTAGCACAGCAGGTGTGCGCCTAGTAGGTGCACAAACGCTGGCAGTTGTGATCCTTGCTTTTGAGGCATCAGGTGTGGCATAGTCGTTAACTAGTATTGACTGACTGTGATTTTTACGAGTTGTGAGCAAAAGGAATCAAGGCTGAGCATACAAGATCAGATTTTACGGTTGTGAGCAGATAAAAGTTGTAACGACTGTTTATCTGAGAGTTATTCCTTGTGGGCAGCAGTCTTCCTTGGCCTCCTGATAACTAGGCTTGCATGATAAGCCTCTAACCAAAGTTCTTCCCTTTGGCCCCCCGTGAGGCCTCTGGCACCTCTAGTTGACCTTAGTGTTGGTGATTTTATGCTTAGATTAGAATCCCACGTCTGTCTTGTTTGCAGCTGTATCCCTAGACAACGTTTATTGAATTAACATCTGCCTGTTGGATTCCTCCTCCATGTGAAATCGCAACAGTCCGTACTGTCTCAGGGAGAGGTCCTGACTTGACCCCCTTAGCAGCCAAGGTCTTTGCCATCTCTCTCCCACTGACCCCATCCTGGGACCCTCCATGGTGGGAGAGGTTAGGTCATGAAAAGCCAGTCAGTTAATCCATCCATGAAAGAACTTAGATTTGACAAATACTAAGTTAAAATTTTTTTTAAACCCTCAGGATACTCAAAAGTAGGTAAAATAAAAGAAGATGCCTAAAAGGGGACAAATACTTGCAAAGGGACAGAAAGCTTCCTATAGGAAGGTTTTCCAGAAGATAGCAACAGATTCTGATTTGATAGATATGAACTTTAGGCAACTGAGTCTTTTAGATGAAAGGAGACCCTTTCTTTCCCACCCCAGGGGGCAATGCTGCTGCTGGGTGAGACCCACCCACCATTTCTTCTTGGCCCCCGGCAGCTCCTGGGCAGGGCCCCTCGGCAGCCCCCCACCAGCACAGCCTCCTGCTTATCTCCCTGAGGGTCAGAACAGTGTGGTGGATGGAGGCGTTTGCCACTGTGCGTGTCAGGGACAGCAGAGCCCCTGCCCACTTTATGCTGCCCAAGTGCCTTTGAAAGGGGACACAGCCTTCACTCCAGAACTAGAAGCTTAAACGGCAAATCTGTCTGTGGTGGTAGCCAGACAGGAACTCGGGGTGCCCCTTCCCCAGCACCTCAGGACACAGCCGGGAGCTATGCAAGCACTGCTGGCCAAAGAGGGAATTGTCCAGGTAACAAGATAGGCTAGTGCCTCTGGGTTCAAATTCTGGTTCTTCCACTTCCTGTGTGCTTTTGGGTCAATTACATAACCCCTCTGGGCTTCTTCTGTCACCAGTACAATGGGAACTGTGCCTCCTTTCGGTTATGAAAATTAAATGGGGAAGTATATATAAAGTGCTTTGCTTACATCGGCCCAGCGTAGTGTGGTGGCTCTGTTTATGTTGGTGCTACTGTTACTCACCCTTGACCTTTACAGAGTACTGTATAGTTTACAAAGGTGGGGGTTTTTTCCTGGGTTTTTTGTTTGTTTGTTTGTTTGTTTTTAAGATACCATCCCATTTGATCCTGTAGAGCGGAAGCTAGGAAGCATTTGCTAGATGAGGAAACGGGTCCTCAAGGTAGGTTAGCAGGTGGCAGAGCTAGGACTTGCCTGAATTCTGGTCATGTGTCCTTTCCCCTGTCCACACCACCTCCTTCAAGTGTGACAGGCAGTTGTTGGAAAAAGCCTGCAAGAAGCTCGGAGCAATGGGGGCCCCAAGGAAGGAGGGAGAGAGACTGACATTTGTTCAGTGTCTGCTCCCTGCTGTGCTCCGACCGGGGCTCTTCATGCCTCCCCCCAACCTTCGTCCTCACAGCTGCCCTGGGACGTAGGCACTGTGGTTCCCACTGTATAGATGAGGAAAGTGAGGCTCACAGAAGCTAAGTAACTTTGCCAAGGATACACTGCCAGTCAGAACGAAAAGAGTTTCCAGCACTGGGGAGCAGTTAGTCTGGAGAGGTGACAGGGGAACAAAGACGAGTGGCAGGCGCTTTAGCTTCCCAGTTAGGCCCAGAACTGGCCCTTGGGTTTGGTGCCTTCGGGTCCTGATCCTGCTGGTTCTGGGGCTGGTTCCTATCAGGAAGACCTTGGGTGTGTCCCAGGACTGAGTCCACCCCCTAGGTGGCAGGGCCCAGGAGGCGTGGCCTCCAGTCTCAGGCCCTGGCCTTACATCCACCCTGTCCCTGAAGGTCAGGCTGTGGGTGGGAGCTACACTGAGCTGGGCACAGAACAGCCAGCACCATGTGTTCAAGCCCCTGACCCAGGGCCAGGGCCTGGTGGTATCAGGAGGCCACGCTGCAGGGTTTTGAAGCCAGGCAGCCCTGGCATGCTAGCATATCACCTGTGGGGCCTCAGACAAATGAACCGGCTTCTCTCCCGCTGAGTTTCATCATCTGTGAAATGGGGTAACTGTGCCACCTGCCAACACAAAGTCCCTGTGAGTTTTGGCTTGCAGGTGACGGTCAGAGTGCTTAGCACAGAGCCGGGCTTCTAGCAAGTGCACTCGGAAAGCAGAGCTGCCCTTCTCGGTGTGGCAGACGGATTCCCACCCAGACTTCTTCCTCACGAGCTGTGGGACTGCAGGAAAGGTGCCCGGCCTCCCAGGGCCCCAGCTCTTCACCTGTAAAGTGGGAACTAACACAGAGCATTAGGACAGATGTTCTAAGGACTAATTGGGTGATTGAAGAGTAATTACTGCTTCTGCTATTTCTTATGGAAGTGCTGACGTGCATCGGTTATCGGGAAAGGAAGTGCGGGGCATACCCATGAATGTGCTGGGCTGTTTACTTGAATTTTATTAAAGCCACGACAGCCCTGACCAGTGTGGCTCAGTTACTTGGCATCATCCTGCAAAGCAAAAGGTTGCCGGTTCGATTCCCTGTCAGGGCACATGCCTGGGTTGCGGGTTTGGCCCCCGGTTGTAGCTCTTATGAGAGGCAACTGATCAGTGGTTCTCATATCGATGTTTCCCTCCCTGTCTTTTTCCCTCCCTTCCCCTCTCTTGGGGGAAAAAAAAAGGCATAGGCTGTTTCTGCCCATTTTACAGATTATTTTACAGGTAAGGCTCACTTATACAGAGGAAACATCTCCTAGGAAATGCCGGACCTGGGGTTCAACCCCATGGGGCTTCAAACCTGCATTCTCTCTCCGCTTACTCACCTGAGTCCGATCCACCAGGCAGAGCCTTCAGAGGGGCCATAAGTGATCCACCGAACTCCTGTCCCCTGTGGCTGTTTGACTGAGCTCTCCAGGCTGGGCAAGACCTGGCCCGGGCCTGATGAACATAGTAGCTGGGGCCACCCCCATACCATACTGGCCAAGAGCTCCCCCAGAAGATACATCCTGGGGTCGCCTCCCTCCAGGTCCATTCCTGGGAGCTAGCTTGGAAATGACCCCTCACTTGTGGGCCTTGATTGCCGGAAACCCCTGAAAAGGCAGGAGGCGGGTGAGTGGGTGACAAAAAAATTCAGGCGCCTGGGCCAGTGCGTTCTTGGGCTTAAGGCCCGGCTGCTCTCAGCCCTAAGGCAAAGGGGCCGGCCAGCCGGTTTCAGGAGGGGACGGAGACCGGTGGGGCTTAGAGCAGGTTGGGGGGGCCCAGGCCGTCCAAGCTGGACTGGGGCGAGCTGCCCTAGGTAGAAGGAGGGGAGGGGACATTCAGAATGCTGGGAGGACTGTGTCAGCGAGCCATGTAAAACAGCTATTAGGATCAGCTTGCCTGTGACCTTGGGCAGACCTCTCCTTTCTCTGAACAGTGAACTCGCCCAAACCCACTCAAAGGAAATCCAGTCAGATCTGTAGCAGGTGGGTTGAACTAGGTCACATGCCACGGTGGCATGTCCTTGCAGCCTGCTGACTAGAGGGCAGTGACCTTATCTGCATGAGACACAGATGCCTCATCCAAGAGACACTGCCGCCTACCCAAGCTGCCCGCTTGGGCCGTCCCTATAGGAGACCAGAGTGTGGCCTGACTTTATCAGGGGCAGGATCACCACTTAGGCTGGATCTAGCCCTAGGCTTTCCAGCGTGTGGTTTTAGCACAAACTGTTCTACCTGCCAGAATACTTAGCCCACTCCCTCTCGGTCCTGCAAGACTTTTCCCTCCTTTGTTTGCCCCTTTGTGCTACCAAAGGGCCTCTCCAGGCTTGAGTTACAGTTACATATACCTGTCATATTTTATCTTATAAGATTAATACATGCAAAAAAATTAATGCCTGTTTATTACAACAATTTGAGCAATACAGATTCCATAAAGAAAAAGAAAAAGTTAGCGACCTCCCTTTATTCTGTCCCTGACACCAGTCTCCCTGAGACACATGCAGAGTCCTTTCAGGGGCATTAAATTTGTCCACGGCAGTGACTTGGCAGTTAATAGTGGCACCCTGGGACCTCTCTCACATTTTTATTTTGATTTGTCTTCCCAGTATTTCCTGTCTAATGTTGCTTCATCTTCCTGTGCAATCTGGAAACTGTAGGAAATGCTTTCCATTCAGAATCATGCCCGCAGTGGGCCCTTCTCTCCCGTTTGGGGAGAGGGTCAACGGGCTGATGGATGAATGGACCCGAGGGTGGGAGTGGGTGTCCAGGGCTTCTCTGCACAGCCGATTGCTTCAGGCTTTCCTGTGGTTTTCCAAGCCAACCTGCAGGCAAGGAAAGGAACGCAGGGAGAGCTTGGGCTGCCCCTGGAAACCTCCGCTGCTAGCTTGTGTGGCCTTGGACAAGGTATCCAACCTCATGCCTATAAATCAGGTGTGATACTAACACCCGCTGGTGGAAATTGTTACACGATGCACGCACACAGCCACGCCCTCACACAGAGGAAGCGGTTCATTTTCTCAGGGAAGCTGCTTAACGCTCAGGTTCAAATTCTAGCATGCTGCCCCTCAGCTCTGCTTCTCTGGGCACGTTCCTTGAAACGCGGTGATAATATGCACCTCAGCGTGTCTTTGTGATGACGAAAAGAGCTCAGCACCGGCCTGGCCTCAAGTAGGCACCAGGAAATGGTGATGGTATTATTCTTCTTCTGATTCTTCTGCAGAAAAAGGAACCTCCTTTATCAGCTCCCAACACCCCCTCACAGGATGGGGCTCCTGAGGGCTGGGGTTGTCTGAGCTGAGTGTGTGGTTTTATCTAAGACAAATACTGGTCCTGCCCCGGCGTGGAGTTGGAGCACCCCCATCCTCTTGGCCGGAGTTCCCAGTAACCCCTGTTTCTGCAGCCACCCAGCTCCCTGGACATTTGTTGTGGGAGTCTGTTCCAATACAAACCCCCAGAGGAAGAAGCAGGCCAATTAAATGGTATGCTGCCTTTCCTCTCTGGGACTTTGGGGAAGCGACTGAGGAATTTTCTGGAACTCAGGGTCCCTAGAAGGAACAACCCAAGCAGTCGGGAGCCCTGTTGCCTGGCCCTGGGCTGCCACGTTATTTCTATACCGCTGCGGCACTGGCAGTGCCCCCGTCTCCAGCACGTGACCAGACTCTGTCCTGGGAGGTTCTCTTGTTGATTCCTCTTTGCCTGATCCCATGGAACCTTCTCCTGAGAAGCAAACCCAGGCAAGGGTGTGTGTTTTAAAGGAAACTAAGCTTTTCCTAAAGAGAAAATTGCCGGTGGCTGATTTCCCTTTGAACCCAAGCCTCCTCCCTCAGGCCGAAGTGATGGATACCTTTCTCTGTGGAGCTCCCAGAACACTCATTCATTCATTCAGGCGTTCAACAGTTGTAAGTTGTACATTAACTAGGTGCCAGACATTGCTGGGTGCCAGGCGTTGCGTAAGGAATAAGACAGTCTTTCCTGTGGAATTATATTCCAGCAGGGAGACAAACAATAAATAAGGGAGTAAATAAATAATCTGGTTATGAAGAGTTAGGGCTTTGGAAAACACTAAGTAGGATGTGGGCGGGGCCTGAGAGGGAGGAGGAGCCCGAGAAGGGTCGGGCTTCCCGAGGAGGGGCATTTGAGCAGAAGCTTGAACTTGGTGAGAGAACGGACCACATGGATGTGAGGGGAAGAGTGTGGCAGACAGAAGGAGCAGTGAGCTCAGTGGCCCTGGGGCAGGAGACAGGCGGCAGGTAGGAGGTGGCAGCTGGGAGGTGGCAGGACCCAGATCATCTGGGAGGTGTTTCTCAACCTTTTTTATTATCGCCCCCTCCCAAATTTTAATACCAAAAGTATACTGTATAGCTGTAGTGTGCTGTTTGTACATATAGAGAGTTGTTTCTACCCCCTAAGAACTAATTGTCTCCCCCTTAGGGGCAATATTGCCCCCTTGAGAATGAGTGATCTGGGGCCTCATAGGCAATTGTAAGGAATTTGTATACAACGGTGTCTATTCGGACCCTGAGTGGCTGAAGACACAGCCCCGTAAACTCCTGCCCAGGGCCCCGCTTGGATGCTAATAGACGTCTCCGACCATCTAAACCTGCGCTGCTTATTCCGCTGCCAGCCCTGCCCCCGCCCCCAGCCCGCAGCATCCCAGCAGCAGCCCGTAGCTCAGGCAGCGGGAATGTGACTCCTTTCTCCCCTGCTCCCGCTGTTTCCCGCCTTCTGTGCCGCCCCGTGGCCCAGGGCCCCTCACCACTCACATGGTCTGGTACAGTGGCCTCCCACCTGATCATCTCGCTTCAGCGCTTGTGCCCCTGGGGCCCGCCAGGGAGTAAGTGCCCTGTGAGGAGCTGGGAGAATGGGCTGCAGCCGGTGGGCTCTGTGAGCCCGAGGGAGGCCGAGGGAGCGGTAGAGGGACCTTCCCTTCTCCTGAACTCCTGACCCGACCGGCGTCAGCGTGGGAATTCACGTGGTAGGGATGCTAACTTCTGGGGGGACCCACACTCTTGTCCCTTCCTTCCCCCTCCATTCGTCCCCCGCAAGTGCGCAGCTGGCACCAGAGTCATCACCCTCTCGGCCCCCAGCTGCGATGTCCTTCCTTAAGAGGCAGACACTGGGCTCTGCTTTTGGCAAACAGCGCCGAGGGCTGCTGTGTGCCCGCCTGGTGCTGTGGGAACAGGGGCGACGAGCACACGGACCAGTGGGCAAGGCAGCCCAAGGAAAGCCTCCACGCCCACTCCGCGTTGAGCTCGCCCTGAGAGCTCAGGCAGGGGCCCCGGCCTCCCCGGCCGTCCTCTCTCACGGCCTCTGGTGTGTTCTTACCACATTCGCCCCCACTGTGTAATCAGAGGCCTGTGGGACTATCGTAAGGCTGGCTGGCTGTCTCGCCACCCAGGCCGCGGGCCTTATGCAGGCAGACTGGCGTCCATGTTGCTCAGGGCACCGCCACACTCAGCCCAGCAGCCACCAGACTACAAGGCCTTAATAACATTTGTGGGAAGATGAGTGGACGTGGCACCCAGGGTGTGCGGCCCGGAAGAAGGGAGATTGAACTTGCCTGGGGCAGCCTCTCAGGGAAGGAGGCCGGATGCTTTCCCCTTCCTCCCAGTGATCATTGCGGGGGTGGGGGGGGGTGCGGACAGGTGTTGGGGAACTTGCTGTAATGAGCACGGCCAGCCTGTCCCTGGAGCCTTTCTTTGGGCCTCTTATCTCGGTGGCCTTGAGGCACCAGGGGAGGGAGGCGCCAGGCCCTCTTGTGGGCTACAATGCACAGAGTGTGCCTCCCCTGGCGCTGGCCCTGGTATTTCAGGGTCACGGCCAGAGCCAGATGTGGCCAGCCAGCCAGAGGCGGCTTCCAGGGTCTGGCAAACAGTGAGGATTGGAGCTTTCCCTTCCAGGAGCCTAACTGCTGGGAGGTGTTGTCATAGGAACGCAGCCCCTGGGAGGGGGTGGGGAACACTCCTTTGCTTCTGATGTGCTGCTTTCTGCGTCTGAGGAGCAAGGAGACGCCCCTGCCCCCCCTCCAGGAGGCTTTTCTGCTTCAGTGGGGCACAGGGGACATGCAGGTGTTGCCTGGGCTCGGCAGTGGCCGCCTGTGGTCTTCAGGGCTGTGCGTATCTGCGCCACCCTCCCCAACCCAGCTCTTCATTATCTGTGGTCCCTGAGCTTCTGTCACCGTATCGCCCTTCCGCCTGCCCCATGGCTCTTCAGGGCTGCCACCCTGACTTCAGCAAGGCAGGGGCCGATGCTTTCCAACAGTGAAAATAGCGATGCTGTGTCGGGTAAGAACCCGGGGGTGGGGAGCAGGAAGCTCTCAGGACAAGGGCTGGGAAAGCTGATTAGACTAGACAGGAACTGACTCGGACCTTTTGTATCAACTGGCTGTGCCACATGGATTTTTTTTCCTCCAAACTGCATGCCCTTTTATGCTTCCTTGCTTTTCCTCACACTCTCCAACCCCTCCCAAACTCAGTGCTCTTTTCCCCGTATTTCTACCTGGTGAAACAGAACGTCCTCTGGACAACCTCCCAGCCCCACCCCACCCACTGGTGTGACTTTTTTCTGGGTTCCAAAATCATTTGCATTAATCAAGGCGCTTTGGTGTCTTACGGTCATTTCTTTGCACGTCGGTGTTCACTGGTAGGCCTCGAGCTCTGAGGGGGTAGGGAGCGGGTCTTAGTCATTTTATAAAACCTGGTGCCCAGCCCAGTGCCTGGCACCCAGGAGGGGCTCAGTGTTGAGAGCCTTCCTGAATGAACCTCTTGGAAAAGGTAGCCCCTGAGAGAGGCCTTGAAGGTGAGGAGAGCTGGACAGTGTCCGGTGCAGAAGAGCCAGGGTGGCTTTTTCTTGATGTGTTTACTGTATCCTCTTGCTGGAAAGGAAACCCCCTGAGGACAGGGATGTTGTCCTTTGCATCCCCAAAGCTTGTGCAGAGTAAGCATCTAGTATCTGTTTAGTGGATGAATGGCGAACATTCTGCCAGAAAAGTCTTCATGGAGGAGGTGGGGCTTGCGGGGGTTGGTCTGTGAAGGAAGAAAAGAAGGAGTTTCAGGGCCCGGGAAAGACAAATAGGAAATGAGGAAAAGTGTCCAGAACAGTAGGGTGTCCCCCAGGGAGGGAGCAGGCTGGACAGAGGGAACCGAGGGGATTGGGGACCCTGGAGGGTTGTGGAGCAGGGCTCTGAGACAAAAGCTCAGACACACAGTAGGTCCTTTGTGACCTGAGCAGCAGGAAGCGGTCACCTTCACTGGGTCCAGGTGGGACCCCACCCTGTGCTTTCGCACATACAGGAGCATGACCCTCACTGGTGGCACCTAGATCAGTGCCCTGAGGACGGGCAGGAAGGGACGATTTCCTGGGGGTCCCAGTGTAAGGGACTGAGACGCTGGTTCCCGGGGTTGGGAGACGAAATGGCCGGCGGCCCCTGAGTCAACTGTTACGTCTGATGAGCATGCCTGGCCCCTCTGAGGAAGAAGCCGAGAGTAAATTCATAATGAGTGAGGCCTTTAAGGCTCCCACCCAGCTCCCGTCTTTATCACAAGAAAGGCCATCTGGGATCTGAAAATGAAGACAGTCCTTTGTCCCGCGCACCAGGCGGGGTGTTTGGGCCCTGTGTTGACCAGCAGGCAAAGCAGGCTGTCCTGCTGGGTGGCCCATGCTGCCAACCCAGGGACACGTGTGCAAACCCGACCGCCAGAGGGGGAGAAACACGGTTTATACTCTTCTTATTTGCCGTCAGCTCAAAGCAGGGAGCACCTCCAGTTTACCAGGCTTTGCCCAGGGGCGGCCACACACCTGCTCTATCTGAGCTCCCCACCGCTGCCTGGACAGGCAAAGGCCTAGGTCTGTTGACGCCTGACGAGGCCCTGGAAAGGACCACCCAGGGCCTCCCGTGTGCACATGGGGGCATGTCGCAAACTGCCGTCTCTTGTCATTCCAGAAAACTCCACAGCCAGTGTGAGTGAAGCAGAAAAGAAGGCGCAGGTGTACTACCGTGCTTGTATGAACGAGACCAGGATCGAGGAGCTCAAGGCCAAACCGCTGATGGAGCTGATCGAGAGGGTGAGCTGCTCCGGCCCATGCCGCCCGCCTGCCCCTCTGGCTCCCATCCCAGCTCTCGGCCTCCGCCGGCACCGGCCACCTCACACCTCCAGCCACATTGCCCAGCTGGAGGGTAGAGCCTGCCTGCTGATGTGGGTCCGGGCTATCTGAGCGTGAGTGTGAGTGTGTGTGTGTGTGTGTGTGTGTGTGTGTGTGTGCGCGTGCTCACCCCTCTGTGGGTGGGGATGTCCATGTATTTGTGTGGGCATGTGTGTCAGCGTCTGTTGTGGATGTCTGTTACACATATGTGGGTCTCTGGGCGTCTGTGTGCGGGACGGGCTGTATCCACAGGGAAAATGTTTCTCTTGCTGCTTCCTTGTCCTCAGGGACTGTGTTTGTGTGTGAGCAGGGGTGTGTTCCAGAAGGCCAACAGAAAGTCTTGGACCAGCAGCAGAGCCCCTCCCACTGACCCAGGGCCTCCCTGTCCTCCTGAGCAGCAGAAAGAGTCTTTCTTCCTGGGTGCCTTGGATGGGCTCCCAGGGGCCGCCCAGGCCTGGCCGGGCTGCCTGGCACACGCAGGCGGCCGTGGGCGTTTTCTAGCTGCCCTGTGCTCCCTCCAGGCCCCGCCTCCTCGCTTGCCTGGCGGAGGGGTGGGGTGGATTGCAGCAGGGTGGGGAGCTGTGGGCACCGGGGGCTGCACCGTCCCTTCCCTCTGGCACAGGCCCCCACGTGCCAGCATGTACCCAACCAGGGACACCAAGGAGATTCTTAAAAACCCCACCCTGAGAGAAACTAAAGTAGACCATAGATTATCTACTTTTTAAAAAACACAGAGCTTTAGGAAAATTGAATATATGCTTCGGTAGGAGTGACATTCATGTGACTTAGTATGTAAAAATAAATTGTACCAGCAAAGTCTTTTTCCCATCCCTGTCCCCAGCCTCTCAGGGAGCAGTCGCCATATGGATTCGCAGCTCCCATGTCTCAGATACATCTTTGCCCCACCCAGGATCTCTGGCTTGCTGGTCAGAAACCCTAGTGCAGACCCTCCCTTTCATTTGGCTCTTGAGGCTCAGAGAGGCCAGATGCCCCCTCCAGGTGCACAGAGCACGTCAGCTGCCGAAGCAGATTTTGTACCTGTTAATCTCCCTGCCACCTCATGACCTCCCTGTTTCCTCTCCCTCCACACAGCTCGGGGGCTGGAATATCACAGGGCCCTGGGACAAGGACAATTTCCAAGACATCCTTCAGGCGGTCACCTCCCACTACCGCACCTCGCCCTTCTTCTCCGTTTACGTCAGTGCCGATTCCAAGAACTCCAACAGCAACGTAATCCAGGTGAGCCGACCTGGAATCCCAGGGAGGAGGGTCAGGGCCTCATGCCCTGTTTTGAGTTTAGCAAGTGCAGACGTGGGGCAGGCAGGGAGGGGACCTGCCCTGACCGGCAGACAGGCTTCTGGTCTCTGAAGGCCTTCTTGCTGGAGGCTCCCAACCCAGGAGACCTTTACAGGCAAGAAGGTTCGAAAGGGCAGGCTGCCTCCCGGGGTAGGTGGGGGTCACTGCAGCAGCCATAAGTTTTCAGGGTTCTGATTGGTCACGGTGGGCTCCAGGAGTGATATCAACCCCTAGGCACAGCTGGAGCCACATCTTGGTCCCTCTACCCCAGCCTCCAGCCTTTGTAGCTCCGCTTGGGATGGCTTTGAGACCATCTCCTCCTGCCAGAGCTTGTCCCAGGCTAGGGATCACGAAGGCCGAGTTTCCACCCATCTCTGCCACTCACTCACTGTGTGTCCTTGGGCAAGTGCCTCAACCTCTCTGAGCTGCAATTTCTTTGTCAATCAAATGGACTGTAGTAACACCTACTCTAGGTCTGACAAGGTGTGGCCACAGGGCCCTGATGGTAACTATCAGGGATTGATCCCCGCACTGCCCACGCTCATCAAACACTCTGTCTGACTCCCCTTCCCAGCTCTGAGGGTTAGATATCTGTTTTCTCCCTCTTTTTCCCAATGAAGAACCTGAGGATCAGACAGGCTCAGTAGCTTAACCGAGGTCGCACAGCTTGCGAGCGGCTCTTTACCACCGCCCCATCTTGGGAAGTGCTTTATGAAACAGGTGCTTTTCTGGGCCTAGGAGGTGCTGAAAGAGGAGGGCCCAGAACCCCTGCTGTTGACCACATGTGTGGACAGGAAGGCAGCCCCACGTGTATGGGGACGTCCCAGGGACGACCTCAGCTATCAGCTCATGCCCCTGCTGGGATCCGAACTGGTCCTTGTGCCAGCCATCCCCAGGGCTGTGCCATGTGCATGTGCAATGGGAGATTCCTTCTCACTCCTGCCTTTCTCCCCAGGTGGACCAGTCTGGCCTGGGCTTACCCTCCAGGGACTACTATCTGAACAAAACTGAAAATGAGAAGGTGAGTGGGCTTCTTCAAAGAGAGTGGCCCCCATCCCCCATGTCCCTTGAGTGTTCACACCTGTGCAGGTCTTTGAAGCCAGAGGAACACTGAAGAGTCACTAATCTGATAGGGACACACAGTCCCTGGCAGGGCAGGGGTGTCCTATGTCCCCATTTCAGAGTGGGCTGTTTCATATTCAGGCACCATGGGCACAGTAGGCAGGGAACAGGTGTCACTTGTCCCCGTTCTAGAGAGATGCAGCAGTACAGCCATTGCCATTTGTGGGCACCAGGCCTTTTGTACACATCACCTCTAGTCGCCCTGCAAATACTGAACGTCTCCTCTGAACCTGATTCGCCTCACCTGTCACATGGGTATTATTTTTTCCTTGCCTATTTCAGAGGAGGGAATAAGGCTCAGAGATACTAAGTGAGTCATTCAAGGGCACTTAGCCGATAAGTGGTGAGACTGAGATTCACGTCCAGATCTGCTGACTCTAAAACCCACGCCTTTCCATCCCCCTCACTGAATCCCGAGATGTCCTAGGGAGACCTCCCCTAAGGTTCGTCATCTGTCCATTCATCATCACCCACTTGTGATGAGCAGGTGCCTCCTAAGTGCCTGATGCTGGGGAGAGAGTGGTGAACGAGACAGCCTGGTCCCTGCCCCGTGGGGCCTAGGGTCTCATAGGGGAGGCAGGTGACCGCCAGTTAGAGGCATGATGACAAATCGTGATAAGTGAAGGACAAGCTGAGAAAGTAACTCAGGGACCTAGTTCAGATCTGGGAGCCCAGAGGAAGACAGTTCAGTAAAGGTGAGTTCCAGGGACTGAAAGACATCCTCTTGGTGGTTCTCACGGGATGAGCATGCGAGAGGGGACATGGACCAAGATAACAGGGATTGACCCTCTTGGGGACCTGTGGCCCTTGTCCTGAGGGCCATGGGGGAGCCACTGAATCGGTGCATTGCCAAAATCATTCTAGAAGCTGGTGTCCGGTGGGTTCCTGGGTAAAGCACCCAGCCCCTCCCTCCCACGCTTGGGCCACAGCTGGCCCTGCCCTGCCACCCTTGTCCCATGGGCAGTGGGCAGCAGCCACTGACAGTTGGGGGGTGCTGGGTCCCTCAGGTGCTGACGGGATACCTGAACTACATGGTCCAGCTGGGGAAGCTGCTGGGCGGAGGGGATGAGGATGCCGTTCGGCCCCAGATGCAGCAGATCCTGGACTTTGAGACGGCGCTGGCCAACATCACCATCCCCCAAGAGAAGCGCCGGGACGAGGAGCTCATCTACCACAAAGTGACAGCAGCCGAGCTGCAGGTAACTTGAGCTCCAGCTGGGACAGCCACAGGGCTTCAGGATGTAGGGCGCTGGGCCGGGGGCGTTCACACCCGCTCCATCAGATCCTCGGAGCACCCTTGCGAAGCAGGGCTGGTCGTTATAGCCAGTGCACAGATGGAAAAGCTGACTGAGGCTCAGAGAGGTGGAGTTACCTGCTGAAGGCCACACAGCTGGTGACTCCAAAGCCAGTCGCTTGCCTGGCTGTCCAGGCTGCTTTTCTGTGACGGCATCTGCCTGGGGAGACGTGGTGGTCATCATGGTCCCTCACGTTGACTGGGCACTTCCGCTCTCTCAAGCACCAAGCTCATCGAACCTGGGGTACACAGCAAACAGTAAATGTGAGGGGTGGGTTCTATCCTCTGTTCACCCTTTTTTAAGCCAGGAGGTTAGGGCACATGTTCAGGGACATGCTCAAGGCCATGAGGCTCCTAAGTGGCCAGGGAGCTGGGCACTGGACTCAGGCTTGGTTGACTTCATGAAGCTCTACTCCTGACCATGACCCAGGTGATACTGCCCTGACCATGACTCCTGGAGGTGGAACCAGGGTGGGGTCAGAACTGTGAGGCTGTTTGTCCTGAGTGTAACCCGTCTGGGAAGCAGCCTCCCTGCATAGCTCAGCCTTGGTGAAAGACTGCCCCCTGGTGGCTGCTGGGGACTTGCAGGTCGTGTGTTGGCCTGCCAAGTTCCTTCTTTCTAGTTCATGGGGTGTTGGTGTCTGGCCTTATCCCGGAACCCCCCGGGATCACAGAGAAACCAACAGAGTGGCCTCAGCCAATCTTCCTGCTCCCTGCTGTCGCCCAGGAATGCTTGGCTGGGCTTTGCTCCCGCTGGGGAGGATGTCTGGGCCACTTGCGTTGGGATGCCACTAAAATACCTACCCCCCGAACAGCCAAGTCCTGCCCGTGCCTCAGAGTCTGGCTCGTTTCCTCTCCTTTCTGGAAGGTGGGGAAGGTGAGTCTGGCGAGTGGGTGAGCCATAGCCAACCAGACCGGGTGTCCCAGGTGGAGGCGCAGCCCACGCAAAGCCTGGCCTCCTTCCGTGCCTGCTGCCCATTGGGTCCCCAGAGAAGCTGGCATCAGGCAGAGTGGTGCTGGGTAGGTTGTCAGGCAGAGCAACAAGCCTGTGTTGGGCACCACCTGGCACTGTTTTTCTGCACCGAGGCCAGGTCGGGGGAGATGCTGCTGGTGTAGCATAATTTGGTTTGCTCCAGCTGCCCAGTTCTCAGCTCGAGAGGAGCCCAGCCGTCCCTCAACCCCCGCGGTGGCCATGACGCCAGCAGACTATCCTGGGAGGGGCAGAGGAGGCAGAGGCCTGCTGGGCACAGCAGCCCCAGCCTGGCTATCAGGTTCTACCCCCAGGCATCCTATCACCATTGCTTAAGGAAAGCCCTTGCCTCCCTCCCAGCTGCCGGGTTTTCAGGGTGGGGAGGACTTGAGCAGAGGCAGCAGCCTGTGTGGTGTGAACCCCGGGCGAGTCAGGAGGCTGCTCTGGCCCAGCCCCACCACCGGCTGTGTGACCTTGGGCAAATGACACAGCCCCTTCTTTGAGCCTTGGTTTCCTTCTTTGTACAGTGAAGCTTTGCTCCCTCATTAGCTCCTGCCCTCACAACATTACATCACAGAGCATTTGAGACAAGGTTGAAAACTACAGAGGGTCTCTCAGAAGAAATGGGCATAAGTACATATAAAATAATTATGTCTAACATTTAAAGACATTCCGGACCCCTGATGCCTGTCTCCTCGATAAGAATTTCTGCCTGGCCTGCCCACAGGGTTGCGAGAGGATACGAGGAAGCAAAGGATAGGATTTCATTTTGTAAAATGATATGTGCAAATCAAATATATTTTAGTAATCATTGTTAGCATTATGCCTTTGTTACTGTTGATCCCAGCCCACATCTCCGGCACCAAACTAATTTGACTCATTCCACCCTTGCACAGAGAATGTCTTGTTCCCTGGTACCTGGAAACTGGTTTCCTTCCTGTACTCCTGGTGGAACTCCAACCTTCACAGGGTGGTTCCAGGCCAGCTCCCCTCAGAGTCTGAATTCAGAGCACTGAATCAGGCACCCTTCTGTTGTTTCTCTGGGGTCCTGAGGACCCTCCTGTTCCTTTCTAGGACCTTCCACACCAAAAGGAGTTTGGGAATGAGCCCCATCCCCTCTCAGCTCTCCAGCTGAGATAAAGGCTGGTGGCATCCTTCTCTTCCCTCCCCCTTTGCAAGCCTGCTTGAGCTGGTCGGTTGGTGACCCGCAGTATTCTTTGGCTGTGGGTATGGAAATAGAGCTCATCTGTCAGCCCCAAGGATTTGAGTCAGTGGAATGTCCTAGTTGGTTAAAACAGCCATCTCCTTGGAGACGGACCTAGGCACTCACGTTTAAGTTAGGCGTTCTCTGAAGGAATAGATTGAAAATGTGAAACTCTGGGATTCGACACCCACCCTATCTCAGAGCTGTGGGAATTTACTTGCGCAGAACACCTGCTGTCCCTAAAGGAACAGGCTTGTATTAAGTACATAAAAATTTATCTCCCGATATCTGTGCCGTGATCAGAGTTCCGGTCACCTGCAGTTTTACGAAGCTCTTGTTAACTGTTTAAACAGTGACATTTTGTAAACTTGGCCAGTTTCCCAGGGGTCTTTGCCAGCAGGTCCTGTAGACAGGTGGCTGTAAGTGCTGAGCCCTAGTGGACCATCCCACCTAAACACCTCCGAGTTTTGCGGCCACAGAGATGTCAAGGGGAAGCCCCAGAGGCTGCCTGCTCAGCGAGCTCCTGCCAGGAAGACAGGAAGCTCGGGCTTGCGGAGCAAGCTGTCCCAAGAAGTACAGGGCAGCCAGCGCTGGAGTGGGAGCCGGGGGTTGCTCTCCCCGTCGCAGAGAAAGACTGAGCCTTCTCAGTCCAGTATGGGGCTCTTCCCAGCTCATCTCGCTGCAGGGCAGGCCGGCAGTTGCAGGAGCCCACTGGGCACCGCTCCTCCCCACGTGGGGAAGTCTGCAGTGCGTCATGGTGGGGATACAGACCAACCCTCCCCCCCACCAGTTGTCAAACCCTTGCCTGTGGGAGCTGCCCTCCTCTGTCCTCTGAGGCCCCTGTTCCCCGCCAGCTGAGCTGCCCTTTAAAACCAGACACGGGAGTATGCTTGGGTTTTAGACCTGCGTGGTCACCAGTCAACTGCGTGACCTCAGAAAAGTCACTTTAGCTCATCTGCAAATTCATTGTCGGTGAAGCGGAAGGGTTTTCTGGCTGCCTCTCTCACAGAGGATATCGTAGGTATTTACCAACAGGTTAGATTCAGCTGATGTTACAGACGGATCGATCTTCCTCACCACGGGAAGGCCATTCATAGTGCATCTCTCCCCTTCCTTCGTCTTGCATTTTGCCCTTTCTCAAGGGGACAGAGACCAGAATTTGGAATCGGACAAGCGCGGGCCCGCTTTGGGGAGACCTTGAGTAGCGATTACAATAGCTCATGCTGACTGAGTGCTCGCTAAGCACCAGTGACTGTCCTAAGTGACTGACACACACAGGCACTTTTACTGTAACACAACACATGTAGTCCCCCAAAACTTCACGTTCTGGAAAATTAAGGACAAAAAATAACAAGACATATGGGGAAAATAGGTCTAGAGCAGACCATTTAAAACTTACGCAACTTTGCTCGAGGGCATTGCGCCAAACGAAGTCAGTCAGCCATAAAAGGACAAACACTGTAGGATTCCACTAACCTGAGGTAGCTGGAGTCATCAGGTTCATAGAGACAGCACACAGAGCGGTGGTTTCTGGGGGTTAGAGGAGGAGTTGGAGAAGTTACTGTTTCTTAGGCACAGAGTTTCAATTTTGCAAGATGAAATCTGTGGACGGGGTGGTGGTGATCGATGCCTAAGGAGCCACATGTGCTTAATGCCGCTGAACTGTGCACTTGAAAAGGCGGTAAAGCCCTGGCTGGTGTAGCTCAGTGGATTGAGCGTCGGCCTGAGAACCAAAGGGTCGCCTGTTCATTTCCCCAGTCAGGGCACAGGCCTGGGTTGTGGGCCAGGTCCCTGGTAGGGGGCACGCGAGAGGCAACCACACATTGATGTTTCTCTCCCGCTCTTTCCCCCTCCCTTCCCCTCTGTCTAAAAAGAATAAATAAATAAATAATTTTTTTAAAAGGTGGTAAAGTTTAGATGTGTATTTTTACCACAGTTTAAAAAAAAACCCACTGTGTAGCTTTGTCATCAAAACGCTCACAAAACAATCATTGGAACCTTGAGAGTTCACACAGCATGGCCGGAGGCTGCCTGGCGGGAAGTGGAAGTGCGGGCTGTGGAGAGAGGCCCTGCAGACAGACGGGAGCTCTGAGCAGTGGGGCGGCCTGCAGGGTGGGCCGTGAGCAAGTGCAACCTGCCCAAAGCTCAGAATAATGCAAAGCTGGCTCTGCCTCTGCGGGACGGAGCCCCCGGGCAGGTGCTCATTTTAAATGATCTTAAAATAGCGCTGACGGACTTCCTGTGGGGGCATCAGCCGAGCTCAGGGCTTTTCCTTCCTTGCTGAAGGTTATCATTCTACACTTGCTTTTCCAGGTGCCAGGCCTGAGAAAAATCACCTGTGGGCCAAAACAGTTGACACATTAAACAATCGTTCTTGAATTTAGCAGTTGTGTAGAAGGCCAATCAGGTAGAAACTAATTGACCTACAGAAGTGCCTGTTGAGTCGGAACAGACAGTGTTAACTCTAATCCTCACAGCAGCCCTACGAGGTGCCTTCTGTGATGATGATGATCCCCACTTGCCAGACTCCAAGGGACAGAGGGGTTCATCATCTTTCTCAGGGGTACACAGCTCGTGAGTGAGAGAGCTGGAGTATGAACCCAGGCAGTCTGGCTGCAGATTCTACATACATATCCCTCAAGGCCTGTCTGAGGCTCAGTTTCTTCCCCAATAAACTGCAGATAGTGCTGCCTACCTCCCAGGCTCGTCCTGAGGGCCAGTTGAGAGATACAGGAGCTGTGAGCAGTGGCGCCTGACATGACGGGGGCTTGATCAGCGTAGCTTCTCGCTGCCGCTGGTGTGTCTCCTTTACCACATCCTAGTTTCACTTCGAGTTCAAGTTTTGCCTCCTTAGAATCCTCTGCCCCCTGGCTCGTTTCTCTCACCCCTGCTCGTTTCTCTCACCCCTGCTCGTTTCTCTCTCAACGAAGGGGTTAAGCGTGACTGTCATGCGATTAAGTTTTCCGTTAAACCAGAAAAATGATGTTATTTGATATTTATCTTATATTCGTAAGCTGAATTTTACCATCTACATGTAATGTCCACAGGTTGATTTCCTACATTTTATTTTTTGGTTAGGAATTTGTCATGTCGAGCGACATTCTGATATGAAAAGTCCCATCAGCCATATGAATTTTAACATGTTTCAGAGAGGTCCGTAAACAAAATACTCCATGACTGTGTTTTTAGAGAAAGAATCCTATGTATAGCGTCTCTGACAAAAGTCACCCAGCCTTTGTTTGACGTCCACCCAGTGCGTTGTCGGACAGCTCCCGGCGCTCACTTTGCCGGAGGATGGAAGGCCCAAGGACAGCTTCTGCAGGAGGCCACCCTGGAGACCCAGGCTCTGAGCCACGGCGCTCTCTTCTCTTCCAGACCTTGGCGCCCGCCATCAACTGGCTGCCCTTCCTCAACACCATCTTCTACCCCGTGGAGATCAATGAGTCCGAGCCTGTTGTTGTCTATGACAAGGACTACCTCAGCCAGGTCTCCACCCTCATCAGCAACACTGACAAAAGGTAGGGGCGCCCAGTGGCCTGGGACGGGTCTCTCGCAGGCAGCCTTTGGGGTCACACACTGCCGCGCTCTTCTCAGGCGCGATGGGTGAGCGATGACAGACTGACTCAGGAAGATGGGCGCTGGAGCTGGCTTTTATGAGAGGCAGCAGGGCATCTTGGTTACGAGCATAGGTTCAAATCCCAGCTCCTCCGCCGACCAGCTTTGTAGCCTTGAGCATGTTTCTTACCGTTTCTCAGCTTCGTTTTCCATGACCCTAAGGAGGGGTATGAGTAGCACCTACCATGGAGGGTTGTGGTGAGACTTCAGTGAAACCATCCATGCGAGGTATTTTAATATAGTACCTTGACATGGAATGGGACTCAGTAAGTGTTAGCTAATATTTTTAGTTAATATTTATGGTGGATTTTTTAATTTTAAAGATTTGTTGTAGACACTTTTGAAAAATCCAGAAAAAATTACAATTACTGAAAATGCTACTGTCGATCTTATGGGATGTGAGTTTGTGAGTGTGCATTTGTGGAGAGAGAAAGTGTGTGTGTGCGTGCGTGCGTGTGTGTATGTGTGTGTCTGAGAGAGAGAGAGAGAGAGAGAGAGAGAGAGAGAGAGAGAGAGATGGGTTTCTAATACGTAGTTCTTCCTTTCCTCCCATCATTGTGAGTAGACGTATAGGCTGCTTTTCTCTTGACTGTTATCAGAAGCATTTTCCGCATGCCATCCGAAGCCCACTGCAGACCTCATTTTCCATGGCCACAGAGTATTCCACTGAGAAAATTTGACTGTTTACTCACCCCTTCCCCTGTGGGTCCCAGTTCGAGGCTCGCAACAAACACTTTTTGAGCACTCGTGTACAAATCATTGCACTAGGCACTAAGGGCTGTTCAACAGAAGACCTAGGCTGTGCCCTTGAAGAAGTAACAGTCCATGAACTTAGAGAACAGCACCAGACAAACTGGGACAGGTGTGCAGAGCGCCCCGGGGATCAGAGCGCGGGGTCTGAGCACCCCCTAGAGGTCAGTGGGGGGAAGTGCCGTGAGGTTTCCGGGCCTGGGTGCTTCTGAGCATGTCTGCTCTCCCCTTGCCGCAGCCTGCTGAACAACTACATGATCTGGAACCTGGTGAGGAAGACAAGCACCTTCCTTGATCAGCGCTTTCAGGACGCCGACGAGAAGTTTATGGAAGTCATGTACGGGACCAAGAAGGTGAGCCTGCTGCTGTGGACTCCCACACATACATTGAGTACCTGCTGTGTGCCCAGCCTTGGGTTGGGGCCTGGCATGACCACAGAACCCTGTAGGCACATGGAACTCGTGGGGGAGGTAGACAATGGGCAGAGGATAAAGAGGGCCCCTGAAGGGTCTGCCCAAGTGTCCCTGAGCACACAGGAATGGACCTAAGCCAGCCAGGGGTGGGGAGAGTGGACAGGAGCTTCCAGGAGGAGGTAGTTACACCAGGCCTTAAAGAATAAAGAAGAGTCTTTGCAAGTTAGCTAATTTACAGCAGAAGGTAGCCTCACTGCTCTCCCTTCCAACTCCTCCTCACTGGTGATGATGATAAACGCTTTCCTTACGTAACTCATGTGACCTTCACATCCCCTGTGAGGTGGGTACCATCATTGTCCCCCTTTTACACAGGGAACCCCAATACTTCTTCCCCATGAACACAAAACACTGGGTAGCACCTGGCTCGTGGCAAATATGACTCAGGTGTTCACTGATGTTACCGTCCTCCTAGGCCCCAGAACACATGGTCTCCATCTAGCTTTAAATGCCCCCATATTCTTTCAGAGGTCCCAGGGCTCCAGGGCCTCCTTTTTCTCTCCCCTGCAGGAAACTCCCTGGTCCTGACCTCCTGTGGGGTCAGTCTCAGCCAGATCCAGGTGCAGCCTGTGTCCACCTGGAGGCTTTACCCCTGGAGAGGGATGGGATTGGTTGCCTCTCACACTCCCCCAACTGGGGACCCGGCCTGCAACCCAGGCATGTGCCCTGACTGGGAATCGAACCGGTGACCTTCCAGTTCACAGGCCAGCACTCAGTCTACTGATCCGTACCAGCCAGGGCAGAGCTTTTTTAACTTGGGAATAATTTACATACAATAAAATATACACATTAAATATACAATTCAGTGAGTTTTGACTAATGAAATCACCCATGTAAGCACCACTCCCCATTTATTCAGCATTCTCTGTCCCCTTTCCCCATTAGCCCCCCACCCCCCACCCCCAGGTGGGCACAGATGGCGGTAGACAGAACCATATACTAGTTGCCCTTTTGCGTCTGGCTTCCTCTGCCCAGCATGTCTGTGAAATGCACCCATGTTGTATGTATCAGTAGTTCATTTTGTCGTGTTGCTGAGTAGTGTGCTGTTGTATAAAAATGCCCCTTTGTGTTTATCCATCTGCCTGTTGATGGGAGTTTGGGTGGTTTTCAGGCGAGGGCTGTGAGAAAGCAGGCTGTCCCGAGCCTGGGTCGTGTTTCCCTGCTGTTGTTCAGGGTTCAGAAGACTCAGCTCCCTCTGCAGCACAAGGGATTCATGGAAGCGGAGCCCCCACTCGTGGCCCCACAGACCGCCTGCAGGGGGCTCCTGGGCAGGGAAGCGGGCGGGGCCGAGGCCGGCCCAGGCGTTCTTGAGCCGGGCCCTCCGAGGCTGCAGCCCCAGCATTGCTTGTCTCCGCTGGCACAGAGGTGTCCTCTAGGCTGGCGGGCTGGAGGGCGAGACCAAGGACAAAGAGACGCTTCAAAGTCCCGCAGTGTCACTGTGACTGTTCCTTCTCTAGGTGGTTTTTTAAATGGGGCTGGGATCCAGGCCTTCTGAGAAGGATCTCCAGTTGCTCAGGGGTAGACATGATAACTTCCCAAGGCTCTTTGACACCAAGGTTCTTAGTCTCCTCAAGGAGGTAGGACAAGGTGCGGGTGGGAGCGTGGGGAGTGGGTCAGGAACGGCAGAGTACCGGTCCCTGTAGGACCCGAGACCAGGGACTCTCCGTGCCGAGGTTCTGTTTCCTCGTGTGCCCAGGGCCCGCCGTCCCTGCCTCCCAGGCTCATTGTAATGGCTTGACAGGAAACCATCTGTGAAATGCTGTGCGCGGACCTGCGTTCAGGAAACAGTAGATGGCCGTGATGAGGGTTGTTCCGTAGCCTCTTGATCCAGTGTCTGAAATGACTTCCACTGGGTCAGAAAAGGTCTCCTTGAAGTCCTGGCAGGAAGCAGGGGCCCCATCTGATGCTGCCTCCCAGACGGGCAGGGAGTTTGGAAGGAGGCTGGGAACCTAGTAACGCCTCCCACTTATGTTTTCAGACCTGTCTTCCTCGCTGGAAGTTTTGCGTGAGTGACACAGAAAACAACTTGGGCTTCGCCCTGGGCCCCATGTTTATCAAAGAGACTTTCGCCGAGGACAGCAAGAACATAGTAAGTGCCTCCCCTTGGACTCAGGCTGTGACATCATGCCACCGATGGCCCCCTGTGAACTTGACAGTTCACACTGTGGTCTGTCTGGACTTTCCCTACTGTGGCCCAGGGCTCCAGCCTTAACTCTAAGGCTTCATTTTCTGAAGCCTTGAATAATGAGAGTCTCTCGCGATGGTCGCCCTTACTGAGCGCCAGGCTTTTGGCTGTATTCTCATTCAGTCCTCACCTCCGTCCGCAACCATCACCGCCTGCATGGCTTTGAAGGTCCCAGCGAGATGTTGACAGAGCAGGTCGGCCTAGAGTGTGACACTTTTCTTACTCCATGGGTGACTGTTTGTTCTAGATGGGCAGAGGGGACCATATTCTCACCTCACCTGTAATATGGGGGTGGGGGTGCCCATCACACGGGGGAGATTAGTAAGATACTCCACGTGAGAGCACCTGGCACAAAATAAGACTCCATGAAAGGTAGCTTATGTTGTTGTTGTTACAGTTTGTATTACTGATACTAAGTACATAGGTGTCACCTGCAGTCGGAGCTTAGCAAGCAGAGCCGCCAACCAGTGACCCGACGTGCCTGCGAGGGGCTCGGGCAGAGCCCGCGTCCAGCTCTGTCGGCCATCAGTCCCTCTGCTCTTTCTGCTGTGAAACTACCTTCCTTGCTCTAGAACCTTCAGCTGGCAGGTCTGCCGGTGACACTGCCCTCGCGAACAGCCATTCCTCTCCAGCCTGAGCGGAGCGTTTCTGAAACTGCTCCTTAGAGCTCGAGCTCTCTAGATTTTAAAGCCCGTCCCATCAGAAAGGCACCTGTGGTCCAGTAAGTCTGGGAAGGGCTGTGTGTCCTCGCTTCTCCAAAAGGAATTGCAGTGCACAGTGCACCTTAAATGCTCTACAGGGTCCTGCCGCGGAGACCCCTCCAGCATGCCCAGAGCTTGGCGTAGCTGGATTTGGCCACAGAGCGCTGTTTGTGGAGGTCTCGTCGTATCTTACAGGACGTTAGTGTTCTGAGGAGCAAGCTTAGGGAACTTGGCTGCGCCTCCCCCGTCCTAGCTCAGCGCCTAGGAGCCTGAGGCTTTGAGCCAAGACCTGAGTTTCGTCCTTGGCCTGGCGACCTCCTCCTGCGTGGGGTGCCCGTCCACTGACCCGACCCTCAGGTTCCGCTTCGGTCTCCTCAGGCCAGCGAGATAATCCTGGAGATCAAGAAGGCGTTTGAGGAGAGCCTGAGCACCCTGAAATGGATGGATGAAGACACACGGAAATCGGCCAAGGAAAAGGTGGGCTCCCCGGGTGTGTGCGAAGGGCGTGACTGAGGGCTTCCTGTGGGGGGCAGCGGCCACAGACAGAGGAGGGCGGATGACGGAGAGACTGCAGGTGCTGCCCTGCCCTCGGGGGGTGGGCAGTCCAGCAGGATGGAGGGCCAGCCTTGAACACATGATCGCCTGAACGAGTGTATGTACGCAGACTGTGCCGCAGGTACGAGCCAGGCATGCCTGATGCAGAGTGAAGAATCTGAAGTGGCCTGGCGGGGTGGTGGCCAGGGAAGCCTTCCCTTCCAAGGGGACATTTAAGAGTTACCCAAGGGATAAGTAGAACTTAGACAACCAAGGAATCTTTCCAGAAAAATACAAGAAAGCCCTGGGGTGGGAGGAGCTCGGCGCAGAGCCTGAGCCTGGCGCCCACAGAGCATTGATGGGCACTCACTGTCCTCTGTCGCCCCTATCCAGGCAGATGCAATCTACAACATGATAGGCTACCCCAACTTTATCATGGACCCCAAGGAGCTCGACAAAGTGTTCAACGATGTGAGTGCTTCCCACCCTGCCCCCTTGCCTTCCCAAATGTCTCTGGGGCTCCCCGCTGAGGAAAGGGCAGAGGCAGGCTGGGTCCTGATGGGACACTGGAGGCACCGTGATTGCCAAGACATCTTGAGAGGGTGTGGCGTGGGCTTTGGGGACGGAGCAGGCATGAGGAAGCTGTTCTCTGCTCCTTCGTCTCCTGGGCCAGCCAGAGGTCCCCGTCTCCCTGCCGCCACCAGCAGTCAGTCCCAGAACAATACCACGCACCCTGCTGGAAGTGGTCAGCTACATTTAATGAGTGGGAAACGGGGTAGGGGGGAGGGGGACAGACCTTAGAAGGCGCAGAGAGCATTGGCGCCTCTAAAACATCAGTGGACAAAGGAGAACGTGGAGCCCCTCATACCTCCCTCCCAGCCCCAGAGTTACTGCCTATCCCAGGGTCCTCCTTCTCGGAGAAACCTGGACCCCAGATTTGGCCCTTGAAATGCTAATAGGAAAAAGGAAGTATAAATCTCAGAGGCATGTTGGAACTTCATTTAGGCGACAGGAGCAGCTGATGTATCCCCGGTAGTTAGAATTTTTGGCGAATCCCTCCTTTAAATGAATTGTGCTTCTTTCCCGAAAGGTAAACTTTTTATCTTTTTGTGATTGAAACTCTTAAATCCAGGCAGTTTTGCAATTATAATAACCTCTCATCACAGTTATATTTAAAAACCTAAGAATATTAAAATCCCTTTTGAGAACGTGAGGCTCATTCTGAAGTGTTTTTCCTTGAGAATAATTTAAGATGCTCCAGGGTATCATGACAGAAGACCAGGGGGGCCTGGAGACAGCCCACAGGACCAGAGTCCTGCCTGCAGGGGCCCAGCACTTTACTGGAGCCCCCGTGGTAAAGCCAGGAAGCTCTGGAGGGGACCTGAGGGAGAACCTCACACCTGAAAAGAGCTGGAAGGCAGGGCTGAAGGATGAGGACGGTGTGTAATAATGCCCGTCTGCTGGTGTTTCAGAGATAGACCAGCTTGATTCATGAGACCCATGCTGCCTAGTATGGTGGCTACTAGCCATAAATGACTAATTAGCTTAAATTAAATTTAGAAGTCACACTAGCCACATTTAAAATGCTCTGGAGCCACATGTATCTACCATTCTGAGCAACTCAGACACGGAACGTGCCCACCGTCGCAGCAAGTTCTGTTGACAGCGCTTTAGAGCCTCGCCACCTGAGGCCCACGCGCTGCTGCAGGGCCTGCGACGCTGCTGGGTGTCGGAGGCCCTGGGGGAAGCTCTCTGTGTCCTTGATGGAGAGAGGGTGCCAGGCCCCAGCAGGGTGAGAGCTGAGGGAGGAGCCCAAGCCTACAGCCCCGAGCCCCTTACGCTGCCCGCCCACACCCCCACACCCCGTTCCAGCCTCTGACCTTCGGACCACTCCCATAACCTCCTGGGCCCTCACTTTCCTCAGCTGCAGAAGAAGGGGTTTGCCTTCAAGGATCTAAGGTGCCTCCCCACCTGGGCGTGCTCTGATCCTGTGACTTTCCTCCCTTGTCCAGTACACGGCAGTCCCGGACCTCTACTTCGAGAATGCCATGCGCTTTTTCAACTTCTCGTGGAGGGTCACCGCCGACCAGCTCAGGAAAGCTCCCAACAGAGACCAGTGAGTCCGGGCCTCATGGGAAGGTGCTGGCTCCTGACACAGGCGGTGCTCTGGGCTGAGCGTGTACCATGTGCCAGATATAGCTGTGCTAAGGGCCCTTGGAGGGCTGGGTGCTGCTGCCATCCCACTTTTCAGGTGCAGAACCCAAGGATCAAGGAATTGTTGCCCAGGCCAGAGCCGGGATTGCCTGAGGCTGTGGGCAGAGTAGCCCGGCCTCTGCAGCTGAGCACACCTGGCATCACGTCCCAGCTCCAGCATGCGGAGCTGCCGTGACAGTCAAGCGTGAGGGCCTCTGGGGAGTTACACAGAGAAGGCCCTCCGCCCAGGCTGGCGACCTCTAACTCCTCACCAGCAGAAATGGTGGATTCTCAGGGCAGGTTCCTCACAGAGTCCTGGGGAATGTTCTGGGTAGGACCCCAACAGCTGTCATTCCCAAACCTCACTGCACATCAGGAGTCTCTGGGGAATTTTTTGAAAAAGGCAGCTTTCTGGCCTGTTTCCCAGATCTTAAATCAAAATAACCTGGAGTGAGACCTGGTATCTGTTGTTGTTTTTACAATAGTATTCTCAGAAAACTCAGATGCAGTCAGCCCAGTACTAGTTCTCAGACTAAACTCCCCCTGTGCCTAAAACATTTTGCAGAATAAATTTTACCAAAAGGGGAAAGCGACTTCTCCTTGCCTCTGGTGCCCCCTGGTGGACAACAGAGGTTTGAACATCTTCCTCTAAGCTTCCCTTCTAACTCAGGGTACCCCTAAAATGCACAAGAAGGCAGTCTTTTATCTCCATAATATGACACAGGTACTGCTGCAAGGTTCTGAATTTATCTGGTTTTTTAATTAGGTTAAACTTTTAAAAATTTAAATGTTCTACTCATTAATGTATTTGTGATTATTTTAATATACATAGGTTGTTTTCAAGTTCTCAGTATCCTTTCATGGCTTCAAGGCACCACTTTGTTCATCTCTGTGGGGCTCACCTGCAGGAGACAGAGTCACTGTCAGGCTCAGAGAGAATGTCCTTCCTGTGTCGTTTCACTCCACACTGGCCCCTCCCCTCCACACCAGAAAAATCATCGAGGGGTCAAATGTTTCAATACTATATACCACCAGGGTCTTTTCTACACTCTTTAAAAATTATTGGAGCTTTTTTTATGAAGGTTATATCAATATATGCATATTTTATGAAAAATAACTTTTGTAAGCTTAATAAGGAAAAAAGAGATATTGTTTTACTTATTGCAAATTTCTTTAGTGTCTGGCTTAATTGGGGACAGCTGGATTCTCATAGCTGCTTCTTTATTACATACAATCAGTTCATACAAGGTAATTCTGTATTGCAGTCAATCTGTTTCAGTGTATTGTTCTGAAATATATAAAGAAAGTCTAGTCTCACACAGATTTGTAGTTAGAAGACAGGAGATATTTTAATAGTTTTTCTGATACTAGTGCACATTCTTTATTGACATTAAACCAAAATTCAACAAGTAGTAGTTTCTTTTTTTGGTTTTATTTATTTTAGTTTTAGACAGAGAGGAAGTGAGAGAGAAAGAGAGAGAGAGAAACATCAGTGTGTGATTGCCTCTCGCACACTCCCTACTGGGAACCTAGCCCGCAACCCAGGCATGTGCCCTGACTGAGGAATCAAACCGTCGACCCTTTGGTTCGCAGGGCGATGCTCAGTCCACTGAGCTACACCGGCCAGGACAACAAGTGGTAATTTCTTAAAGGCTAATTGCACTGTGGAATGAAAAACTATATCCATGAACTTCTCATACTCTGTTACACTCATGCATGAGTTTTAAAAGCCCACATTGGTCATTTGGAAAACAGTGGTTCACTGAGTTTTATACATCTTCCAAATACTGACACTTTCATTATGCAGTATCCCCCCAAATCCACGTCTCTTAATATCACACTGACCTCCTGAGGAAAGTCTTTAAGTATTGGGAAACTGACATTTGTGGGGGCTGATACAAGTTTTTCAGAATTTTAATTTTTGCTTGAAACATCTAACTTTTTCTGAAACCTTGAATTTTTACCATTGGCAACAAAATGGTGTCAGTTGTTTTCCTTGAGGTGACGGACTCGCTCATTTTCAAGAAAATATCCGCCAAATACACACGTCTGAAATGTCAGTTTACTCGTCATCCTCAAGTACAAATGGTGTCCCGGGAACAAAACCAGATGCGCTGGCGTGGACTTCCCGCCTGCTCACGCAGTACTGAATGTCTTGTACTCAAGGGTCTAGCTTTAATGAAATGAATAATTATGCTACGTGATCAAGGATGTTCGTAAGTGAAAATGACTTTTTCTTCCTAGTGAAGAGCACAGTGGCCACTAGAACAGCTGGTGCCGCGACTCCGCTAAGGCCACAGTCGTTCTGCCCACCGTTGCTTTTGTACCGTCCGTGTAAATGTCAACACAGTGGAAAGGACAACATCTTAAAGTCATTATGAAAGTAGAGAGACATCACATACCGCCGCCCCCAGGAATCCAGAGACCATATTTTGAGCGGAGATAATGATGACTTTTCACTATATAACCATCCCTCCTGCTCGTTGCAAGAGAGCCTGGGTGTCCCATGGTGTGGTGTGACGTCAGATTTACCATATTTTGGCATGTATAATGCACACTTTTTGCCCAAATTTTTGAGGGAAAATAAGGATGCCCATTATACATGGGTAGTTCTAATTCCGTATCTATGTAAATGTTTTTAATTCTTTTACTTTTCTTATATGTTAAAAGTGTAACTCTAGAAAGCAATAGCAATATCGTATGTTCAAAAATAAATGCTAAAGTTCCTTTATAGTACAGAAAACAAGTATCTAAATGTAAGTAAACAAATAATTGAATTTAAAAGTTAAAATGAAAGTTGTTTTTTTTCTCCTGAAAGTTTGGGCCAAAAACGTGGATGCACATTATAAATGGCAAAATACAGTAACTGAGCTCTTACCTGTAGACATTTCAGTGGTTTCCGGTTTTCCCCTCTCAAAACCAGCGTGGCTATGGCTGTCCCCGTACTTGAGGGTGCACTTGGGCCCGGGGTCGGGGGAATCCACACTTTTAAGACTCTCGATAGCCTCCCAATTGGCTGTCCCCACTCGCCGCCCCCCACCCCGCTGTCCTGTCTTTTCACACGCATGTCGCTTGCAGGTGGAGCATGACCCCCCCCATGGTGAACGCTTACTACTCGCCCACCAAGAACGAGATTGTGTTTCCAGCCGGAATCCTGCAGGCCCCGTTCTACACCCGCTCTTCACCCAAGTACGATGCTCCCGGGACTCGGGCCCCATCTCCTCCCACCCCCGTCAGCAGACCCCCAGCCTGGCCCTGTTGCCCGCAGCTGACCACACAGTCAAGCCAGTCTCACCGAGTGCCCTTTGCCCCGCTGACCCAGGGAGCTTGGGACATTCAGAGAAGTTGCAAAGAGAAAACATCTTCCCTCCCTCTGCTTCCCTCCAGGGTCTCCTGGTTCTGGAAGTCCCCGCACAGTGGGAACTTGGGGGAATGGCATGGAGGTGCCCGATGTAGGGGAATGCCCCTCCAACGGTGTTTTAGAACAGTTGCAGCTGGGCAGTTGGGGTGAGGGCACTGCCTCAGAAGCGAAATCCGCGGGGGCCTCGTTTTTCTGGCCCGGTGACCCTTGGGCCAAGTGAACGCACCATTCCAAGCCTTGGTCTGCTCCTTCGTAGGGTCGGTTATTCGTGCTGAGCTCTTTTGAGATGACAAAAGGGGACAGTCCGTTCTGCGGAGCATCTAGCGCAGTGCCTGGCATCCAGTGGGCTCAGGCTGCGGCTGTGTCCCCACGGAGCGCGGTGGGGCTCTGCCGTGTCTCCAGGCCTGGGAAGCAGTGCTCCCTGCCTTCGTAGCCTCACTCTCACCTTTGTGTCCTCCCCTCCAGGGCCTTAAATTTTGGTGGCATCGGTGTCGTCGTGGGGCACGAGCTGACTCATGCTTTCGACGATCAAGGTATGGGTCCCCTGGGCTTCTCTTCAGGTGGGGCCCATCAGCTTCCTGGACCCACTGATTCTGCTTTTGTGTCCTTCACTTATAAGAGTCTTAGCCTTGAGACAGAAGGATCTGGGTTCAAATCCTGGCTCTGCCTCCTTCCGACTGTGAACGTTAGCAAGTCCCATCGTTCCTCCGAGCCTCTTGTTTCCTTGTCTGTAAAAGGGGCGTAATGATCCCAGCCTCATGTGGTGATGGCGAGGGCTGGGTCAGACGCACAGTGGAGCCCCCACTCCCGGAAGGTATCCAGGCCTCGGGTGGGTGGCAAGTGGGAGCAGATGCCTGTCCACTACTCCAGAGACGACTCTGCTCTGACCACACCAGAGGGGTTGAGGTCGTTCCCCTCCTCACCAGCTAACATTCAGAACCCTCCCCGTTGCTTCTTGCCTTGGGGATCCCTAGGCCAAGCAGGAAGAGGCAGGACTTCGGAGGCTGTGACCCTAGTGCCATCAGCTCCATTTACCCCTCTTGGGCTCAAGGTCAGAGGCCCTTAGCAGCCTTGAGAATTTGAGTCCACTGAAACTTTGGACATGCTGGTCCTTTGCCTAGATCACATTTCTCCATCCCCCCCACCACCACCCAGGGTGGCTAATTTAGCGTTCAGAGCACTGGGTGGCGGATGGGTGCAGACAGGTACACCCATTTCTCACTGGGAGGAGGGGTGCAGGCAGCAGCAGCAGGTCCCAGTCTGCCTCCTCTTCCCCTTGACCTGATGCTTCCCTCTGACCTTGCAGGACGGGAGTATGACAAGGATGGGAACCTCCGGCCCTGGTGGAAGAACTCATCCGTGGAGGCTTTCAAGCGGCAGACCGAGTGCATGGTGGAGCAGTACGGCAACTACAGCGTGAACGGAGAGCCAGTGAACGGCCGGCACACCCTGGGGGAGAACATCGCCGATAACGGCGGCCTCAAGGCGGCCTATCGGGTAAGAGGCCCGTTCCCCACGCACAGTCCGCGCCCAGGTCCAGGTCACTGCCGACAAGCTGGGGCAAGTTGCAGCCGCTCCGTGAGCTTCAGTTTGTGCGTCTGTGAAATGGGTGTAGTGAGGGCTGATTGAGAGGGTGCCTGTGAAGGCACCCAGCACAGAGCTTGTTACACAGAGGGCTTTCTGCTCTTGGGGGCGGCCTGACAGAGTGACCCTGGACAGGGCTGGGGCGGGACCCGCCAGCAGCTCCGCCTGCTCCTCCCTGTGCAGCAGTGGGCCCAGAAGGGGAGGGCAGGGACACTGGTCATGGAGCCGGTCCTGAGAGGAGTCCTGGTTCTGGAGGAAGTCACCTGGCCCTCCTTGCGCCTCCGTGTGCTTGGCTGAGTCCCTAATCCCTGCGTCAGTGGGTGTGATATGTGACAGCTGGGGCACAGGGCCTGATTCAGAGTGGCGCTCAGAAGTGGTAACTGAGTTGGGTGGGAGAGAGAACAGAGGCCCCGAGAGAAAAGGATCAGGTGTCTGTCCGACGGCCGCACAGAGCTTCCCCCTCACCGTGGCAGCAGGAGCAGACACCCTAAGAGGCGCCGTTTGCTTAGGCCTCTAACCACGCGCCAGGGTCCGCGCTCAGTCCCCCAACCTTTTCTCGGCTGCGTCTCACAGCCTGTGTTCGCAGTTGAGGAAACCGAGCCCGGGAACATTCGGTAACTTGTGTGACGTTCACTAGTCCGCGAACACGTGTTGTGACCCTTCCACCTACCATGCACTGTTTTAGATCCTGGAGTTTCTGTGGCCAGACAGACAGGGGTCCCGCTCTCATAAAGTCACGACTGTGACGGGCAGGGACGGGATAGAAAGGCCATACGTAACAAAACAAATGAGTCCATTGCAGGTAGGGCACCTAACCGAGGACAGTGGGGGAGGGTGGTTAGGGGAGGCCTGCGGGGAGGGCTGACGTTTGAATTGAGACCTAAAAGAGGAAGAGGGAGTAAAAGCCGGGAAAGAAGAGTAAGTGCAGGGGCCAGGAGATGGACACAGAAGCCTGGCAAGTTCAAGGACAGGAAGAAGGACGGCTGGAGTGGAGGGAGAGCGGGGCCCTGGGGGCGGGGAGGGGGCGGAGTGGCTGGGCCCATAGCGAGGAGCTTTTGGGTTTTGCTCTGGTTACAGTGAGAGTCGCTGCAGGATTTTTACCTAGAGGAGCAACACGGTCCAGTTTACCCTTTAAAACAGGTCAGCAGACCTGCCGCCCGCCGGCCAGATCCAGCCCTCAGCCAGTTTTCGTAAATAAAGATCGGGGGGATGCAGGCAGCCCGTCCGTCTCTCTGTCGCCAGTCGCCTGTGGCTGCCGTCACGCTACAGGGGCAGGACTGCGCGGCGGCGACAGAGACCGGTTAGCCTCCAGAGCTGAAAATATTTACTCTCCGGCCCTCCACAGAAGAAACCTGCCAACCCCTGCTTTGTAAGGATGGCTTAAGTTGCTATTTCGGGAGGGAACTGGAATTGGGTGCATTCCAGTCAAAGAAACTAGTCAGAAAGGTGTTATTTGAGTCAAGGAGACTAGTTAGAGAGCTGTTGTGAGGTTGTCCAGGTAGGAAATGGGATGGAGCAATGGAAAGACTTGGGGTGTTTGCTTTGATTGAAAGAGAATAATCAGAGGGGTTCTGAGGTTTGGGCCTCAGTACCTAGGTACCGTATACTGTGGTGGCAGGGGTGGGGGGAGAGACAGAGGGTGAGTGTGTGTGTGTGTGTGTGTGAGAAAACCTTTCATCCTGTCTGTGCTGCGTTAATTTGGAGGTGCATCTTGGAGGCCCAGCTGGGGCAGTTGAATATACAAAGTATGCGTTCGAGAGCCATCAGCACGTAGATGGCGTCTAAAGCCTCAGGGCTGAATGCGCTTGCCTTTGGAAGGCGTGCAAGTAAAGAAGGTGGCGCCGAGGCCGAACTGGGCTGTCAGAGCCGACACCCAGACCCCAGTAGAAACCAGCCCTACGGGGTAGAACATCCCGAGGTACTCCGCGCCAGCCCCTCCACCCCCACCCTGCTTGCCCTTCTGTCCCAGGGGCCCTGAGGGCTGTTTGCTCCCCTCGCAGGCCTACCAGAACTGGGTGAAGAAGAACGGGGCTGAGCAGACGTTGCCCACCCTGGGGCTCACCAATAACCAGCTCTTCTTCCTGGGGTTTGCACAGGTGAGTTCATTAGGAAAAAGCCAAACTCGGGCACATTCCGCCATCTTGCCGTTCCAGGAGCTCTGAAAGCCAAAAGGCAAGGTCCCCTCGATTGAGAAAGGTCCCCTCCCGGCTCATTGGACCATCCAGGAGCAGCTCCCTGTAGGAGGGCAAGCTTCCTATCATTAGAGAGATTTGCAGAAAGGCCAAGCATGCTGCATCATGTAGATGATGCAGCATCAAGTAGATGAGAGGACAAGGTGATCACTAGGGGTCCTTGTGGTTCTGGGGTTCTGGAAATTTCTTAAACTCAGTGTGCCCCAGGTAGTCCCCTGAGTTGGCATTCAGCGTATAGCCTTCCGTTGGCGCTCAGAGCTGCCAGGCCATTAGACAGTTGTCCTGCCCAGGAAGTGAGTGACGTGGACTCAGTCAGAGGTTTTCAGCGTGGCTTGGAGGCCGACTCCTTTGTTCCGATGAAATCCAACACAGGTGTCCGGACAGGCAGACACTGCTCTGGCTGCAGGAACACAGTCGGAGGTACCTGCAGTAGAGGATGCTGGGATGGGGGACACGCCAGCCCACTGTTTCTTTCTGCCTCACGTGGCAGACCCTCCTGACTCCCGGGGATCTTAGAACCAGGTGGGGGGCTCATTCCTCTGCTGTTGTGCACGGAGCCAGTCTGGCCGCCTCAGGACCCCACAGTGACCTGGCCTCTCGCTTCTTGCCTTCACAAAGGTCTGGTGCTCCGTCCGCACGCCCGAGAGCACCCACGAAGGGCTCATCACTGACCCGCACAGTCCCTCCCGCTTCCGGGTCATCGGCTCTGTCTCCAACTCGAGGGAGTTCTCGGAACACTTCCACTGCCCGCCTGGCTCACCTATGAACCCGCGTCACAAGTGTGAAGTCTGGTGAGGAGCAAGGCGCCAGGAGCCAAGACGGAGGAGGGGGAGGGGCTGAGGATGAGCCCTCAGGGTGGAGCCAACAGGGCTGTCCCCTCCATCCAGGGCCCAGGGTGTCACCCAGCCCCCCTGGCCACCCAGGGCCCCCTACCCCGCACTGGAGGGTTTTCAGCCGGAACTGAGCCTATCATGTGGGTTCTCAACATAACCCGAGATTTGATCCCCTGTGAAAACCCTGTTATCCCAGGCACGCGTGTGTCAACTCTAAAGGGCATTTGGGCGTCAGGCTGGCTGTTCACCAGGCCTGGGCCCCACGCTGACAAGGGTCGTGTGGACACCACCCCACGCCCACATCCAGTGCCAGATACACCACAAATACCACTGTGTCAAATGCTTTAAATATATATTTTTGGGGAAACTATTTTTTAAACATTGTGGAATACACTGGAATTCTTCAGGGAAATAATGCTTTTAAAACACTTCTTTCTTTTTTTTCTTTTTTTTTTTTTTAAGGAGGGGATTGGTATATTTATTATGTTCTGTTTTTCTAAATAACCTGTGGACAAGGGAAGCCCCACTAAGTTACCCCCTCTCTTCCTCCCTCGCTGCAAAGTTGAGCTGAGGCAGCGATCCCCGGACCATCAGCCGGGTCCCCGAATAGCGGCCTCGGCCCTTGGAATACACTGTGTCGGCCTCCGTCACCTGGCGTAGAGAGGGAAGGCGCGGAGGCCAGTTGGAGGAGGGGCCCGCTCGGGGAGACCCAGCTCACGGGCACCACCCCCCTTAGCGTCCCTGCCTCTGTCCCCACAGTCCAGCAGTGGGAGCCCCAGCAAGGGAGGTCTGGTCCCCAAAGTCGCAGATGGGGACTGATGGCTGTAGCAGCATGAGGCCAGGTCAGGGCCCTCACACCCAGCCTGGGGTGCCCCAGCCCCCCAGACCTGGACCGCGGAGCCCTGTGAGGCTGAGACACGCCCCCCCCGCCCATCAGATGTACTCACCTGTACTCCCTTCGTCCCTCCTCTTTGGCCTCCCCAGGTCTGTCCTAGGGGGCCTGTTGCTCCCCTGAAGCAGCCCACACCCCCGCCAGGGCCTGGCTCCCTGGACCGCAGCCACCCCGCCCTCTGTTAGTGCCTTACCTGAGGCTGCGGCCCTGGGCGCCACCCCAGGGAGATGGCCCTCACCCCAGGGTCCCTTGGCCTCCTCAGTGAAGCCCCCAAGTGTCCTGTCTGGAACATAGGGCTAGACCCCCTGCTCCCAATGCCCACAGAGCTGCCTCTCACACAGCGCAGGAGCTCTGGCCTGCAGGCCGGAGGCACGAGGCAAGGGGTCTGAGGAACCCCCGAACGCACCGAGCTCCATCCCACCCTCGGCCCCTTGGGTTGAATCAAGACAACATGTGTAGGCAGATGGACTCCTGTCCTTGGGAGATGATCCTGTCCTTGGGAGATGCTTTCAGTGCTGGCCGGTTGTCAGGGGGATGTTCCCCCAACCCAGCCGGGCTGGCCCGTGGTATCAGAGGACCGGGAATGTCGTCCTTTCCCTGAGGCCACAGTTCAGAAGCTCCCCCAGGAGGAGCTAGTGGGAGCCCCACTCTGGTCCCCTGGGCAAGCAGCCGCCTGAGACTGGGGCAGGAGCAGCAGGTGCCGCCACGGTTCTCCCGTCTCGGCAGCCCAGGGCACCTGGCCAGGCCCCGCCCCCACAGACAGGCGCTTCCTTGCCAGGAAGCCGGCCCTCCTTGCCCAAGAGAAGCAGCGGCTTGGCTACTGCCTCACCCACCTTCAGCTCAGCCCCAGAGCGGGGGCAGGGGTGCGGGGAGTGGGCTTCCTGGTCCGCGCAAGCACTGGGCCTGGGAGCACCTCACAGGAAGGGCAGGGCAGGACCCAGACAAGGAGCTAGAGTCAGGAGCCTGCCATGTCGAGTAGGCTCTTCCAGTCCTGGGGCCTCCCTGCCCTCCTGCCTCCCCACCTTCCCCACGGATCACAGTCCCTGAGAGTGTCCGCACCATGGACTGGGACCCCCCAGCCAGAAGCAAGTGCCCTAGGGCTGAAGGTCCAGCCAGAGGGAATGTAGTTGGCACTCGTGGCCTCCTGGCGTGCTCTTAGTGGCAGGAGCTGAGGGCAGCGCGAGGAGGAGGACCCAGCCCGGGAGGAGCGGAGAGCCCCTTCCCTCACACCCAGGGAGCTGTTGGCTTCCCTGCACGTACCTGGACATGGGGTTAGGGCTGGGAATCTATTTTTTGTATTACTATGTTTTGTGCTACTGTAGTTTCGGTGTGGCACCATTGTAATTGAAATAAAGTACTTGTACCGAGGGCCACGTGACTGTGTCTTCTCAGGGTGGTATATGACCTGTGGGGCAATGGGAGGGTACATCCCCACCCAGTGTCACCGAGGCCAGCTGCACCTCCTCCCCAGAACTGAAGCTTCGGGTCCTGACAAATGCCAGGTTACTCTGCCTGGGCCCACCTGGCCACTCCTTCCATCAAAGACACGATTATGCGAGCACCCCCTGCTGGTGAGAATGATGCCTGTCAGCCGCCAGGGCCCAAGGGGCCTCTGGGTGAAAATGATTATTCTGTTGCCTTGGAGCAAAGGATGCCAGCGGCTGGTTTCCAGGCCTCGGGTGCGCGGGAAGGGCAGGCAGAGCGGGGAAAGTCAAAGGCGCTCACAGAAGTCTCTCTGACACACCCTCGGGCCTCCGGGATTTCGCACGCGCTCTTCCCCCTGCTAGGGTGCTCTTCCCTGACTTCTGCGTTTGATGCTCTCCTGCCCAGCATTACCTCCTCCAGGAAGCTTTTCTGACCTCCAACCCAGAGCAGGTGGGCTCACCCAGGCTTCCCTCTCCCGCCAGCGTGGGTTAGTGCCCGGGCTGCCGCGACAAAGTTCCTCAAGCTTGGCTTGCTTACCGGGCAGAGGAGCAGCCTGTTTAAAGGTCACGGCACCTGCCTTCACCAGCTCCCAGTGCACTCCCTCGAAGCGTGCCCTCCGCCCACCCTGCCCAGCGTACCCTCCGCCGGGCTCCCTGCCCCCACGCCTTCAGACTCCGTTCCACACTTTCCTGCCTGTCAGATTGGAATGTTCACACAATCTTGCCAGTGACTATATATGAATTTTTTTTAAAGCTTCCATGTATTGCATGCCTACTACAGTGAGTCAGGCTGTGTGCTGCATCCCCTTAAATGCTCGCAGCAATTTTTCCACCCAGATCACAGGGGAACAACGGCAGAGCAAGACTCTGAACCCAGGGACCTGGCGGAGAGCTGCTTGGGAATACACGAGAGGCTGCTAAGCAACAGCAGTGGAGGGAGGGGAGAGACATGACTGACTCTTCTGTCTCTCTCACACACACACACAGACCGAAGGTGCGGGAGAGGCACCTTTTATTTTCCTGCAGAGATGCGTCTCCCTGACGTTCCTATTTCCCTGTGACCAAGTGAACAGGTCCCTTCCACCACCCTGCTCTGAACCCTGGGTCACTCCTGCCCTCATCCACCCCCTTTCCCTTCCTCCTCCTCCTCCTCAGGTAGCGTTAGACCCTCCCCCTGGCAACTCGATGCATGCCACTCCCCAAACAGGAATGAAAACCCCAGCCTGGCCCTTAGGGGTTTACCCAGGAGTTGAGGAATGGAAACACTTACAAGAAGCAACTTGAGAGCCACTGGAAAATGTAGGCGTACAACAATTCTGTAGAAAGGGTTCAGCAGAGGCTCAATGTAAGGGTTGAGGAGCTGCGGAAGGAAGGGATTAGAGAAGGTTCTAAACGCTAAAGAACCTCATACAATAACAACCCCATTGAGAAATGGGCAAGACCTCTACTAAGAAAACTAAAACATGACTGAAGAACATTAAAGAAGACCTGAGTAAATGCAGATGAATACCCTGATCTTGGATGGAAAGGCTCACTGTAACAAAAGATGTCAATTTCCCCCCAATTAGTCTACAATTTTAGTTTACTCTCAACCAAAATTCCAAGATAATTTTTCATGGAGCTCCCAAAGCTCGCTCACGTGGAAGAGGAAATGCACAATAGCCAAGACAGTTTTGAAAAAGAACAGTGAAGGAGCTGGCCTTAACGAAATGTTCTAAAGCTGTAGTGAGCAGCACAGTGTGGTGCTGAAGTAAGGATAGAGAAACTGAACAACTGGAATGGATTTAGAGCCAGAACCAATTCTGTGGGGGGGGGGAATTTGTGGACGATCAAAGAAGCCCTTAAAATCAGCTGAGAAATGATGAACCATTTAATGAGGATGTCCACTTGCAAAAAAAATCTAGATCCTGCCTCCCTCACACGATGCTCATACACACTGCTAACAACAATAAGTTCTACAGATACTAGGGAACTAAATATGTAAAAACCATGAACGTATAAAATACAGGGTGAGGCAAAAGTAGGTTTACAGTTGTTCATATGGAAAATAACCTAATAATAAATAATACAAGAATAAACTGTGTTTTGTGGACTCACAACTGTAAACCTACTTTTTTCCCACTCTGTATTACAGAATGTGTTTATAACTTTGAGTAGGCAAAGCTGTCTTTAAAAAAATGAAATAAAAAAACATAACAAACTAATACATTTTATACCTTAGTTCTTTTCTACAGATTCAGTGCAATCCCTATCAAAATACCGATGACATTTTTCACAGATCTGAAACAAATAATCCTAAAATTTATATGGAATGATAAAAGATGCCAAATAGCCAAAGCAATACTGAAAAAGAAGAACAAAGCTGGGGGTACCATGCTACCTGATATCAAAGCACACTACCAGGCTATAGGAACAAACTGATGGTCACCAGATGGGAAGGGAGTTGGGGAGTTGGGTGGAAAAGAGAACGGGATTAAGAAGTACAAATTACCAGTTATAAAAATAGTCGCAGGGATGTAAAGTACAGCATAGGGAACATAGTCAATAATATTGTAATAACTATGTATGATGTCAGATGGGTACTAGACTTACTGGGGTGATCACTTCATAAGGTATATATAAATGTCTAATCACTATGTCGTGCACCTGACACTAATAAAAATATTGTGTATTGCCTTGACTGGTGTGGCTCAGTGGATTGAGCGCCAGCCTGCGAACCAAAGAGTCTCTGGTTTGATTCCCAGTCAAGGCACATGCTGGATTGCAGGCCAGGTCCCCAGTAGGGGGTGCATGAGAGGCAACCAC
This sequence comes from Mormoops blainvillei, assembly GCA_004026545.1. Classification (NCBI taxonomy): domain Eukaryota; kingdom Metazoa; phylum Chordata; class Mammalia; order Chiroptera; family Mormoopidae; genus Mormoops; species Mormoops blainvillei. Next base: position 130,687 of record PVJD01000703.1, read on the forward strand.
ACATTGATGTTTCTCCTCTCTCTTTCTTCCTCCCTTCCCCTCTCTCTAAAAATAAATAAAATCTTTTAAAAAATATTGTGTATCAATTATAATTGAAAATAAATTTTAAAAAATAACCTAAAAACAATTCTTTTGTAAAGAAGATACAGTAAATAAAATTATAAGACAAGCGACAGACTGGGAGAAAAATAAAATGCAACATACATAGCTAATGATACAGAATATATTGAAAAAACAAAATACGTGAAAAAGAGAGCGAAATATTTAAACAGACTATCCAGAGAAGAAAAAATACAAAAAGACCAAAAAAAACTTTTGAAAAGATAATCTCACTAATAATATGAGCAATATATTTAAAACCACAATGAGGTAATCTTTTTCACCCATCAGATTGGCAAAAATGATGAAGTTGGATATTAAGTATTGCTGAGGATGTAGGAAACCCGGTACTGTCACCCCCTGAGAGGATGAATTCAACAATGTGTACTAAGTTTAAAGGGCATTTACCAGGACTTCCATGCTGGGAGGAAAAGAGTATTTCCATAATTTCCAATTTTACCCCCTCACCCTCCAAAAAGAATGTAAATTAACAAAGGGGAAATAAAAACCACGCATGAATCTGGAATTACCTGAAGTAGAGAAATAATTCAAATTCCAACAGAACTCCCACTGCCTGTGTGTTCAGAAAGTGATGGAGAGGCAGTTTAAGAGACACTGTGAAAACTGGTAAAGGGGTGTGGCGATCTGAGATGGACACGGACAAAGTCAGTCCCAGAATATTTAGCACCAAATGCCAAAACAATGAACACAGTTGGGGCAGAACAGCGGCCAGCAGCACTAGCAACAGGGAAGAGTCTGGAAAGAGTGGAAGGGGCAGCCTTGGAGAAGCATTGATTCCTGGGGAGAATCACTTTCCTAAAGTAAGGGTGGGACCCTTGTAGATGTGGTAGTAAAGGGAAAGAAGGAGTTAAGAAGGGAAAATTAAGAATCCTAAAAAACAAATGAGAAATAACGGCCAACTTCCCAACTCCCTGTCCACACCACTCATGAAGGACAGCAGGACGGACAGCAGAGGGCGCACTCGCATCGGGAGTCCGGTCTGCGAGTGCGCAAGACCAGAAAAAGGCAGATCACGTGCGTTCAAAACGACTGTTAGTGAAGAAATGCAATTCAGAACGTTTCGAATGATAAAAATTCTCCCTCCAAGGTCAAGCATAAAGCTGAAGAAAACTGTAATGCAGCACTCCGACCTGAATCGAATACCCTCAGATAAGCATTGGGGGATATGGAAAAACACCTCAAATCAGAAGTCCAAAAACTAGCAACAGAAAAAGACCCCCAAATAAACTAATTAATTAAATGAGAAATGACCTCGGAGGAGAAAATAACAAAATCATATTGTATCACACTTGAAAGTTAGAAGGTACCCAAGGGAATAGATTTAAATGAAACTTAATAAGGGACACCGATGAAAAGCAGTGAATGAAGATTAGATAAAGAATTCAAAATGGTCAGGGAGAAAGTGGTTGAAATGGAAGATAGGCAAAGAGCTAACATTTAAAACTGATCCAAGAAGACTTTTCAGAAATAAAAGATCTATCAGGGGTGTCCAACCTTTGGGTGTCTCTGGGCCACACTGGAAGAAGAGGAGTTGTCTTGGGCCACACATTAAATACATTGTGACACATCATCACAAAAAAGTCTCATAATGTTTTCAGTAAATCTATGATTCTGTGTTGGGCCACATTCATGGCCACTCTGAGCTGCATGCAACCCATGGGCCGCAGGTTGGACACTCCTGATTCTAGATCCACACATCTAAAGGGCTCACTGGGTACTGTGTAAACTTGACTTTGAGTAATCAACTCTAAGATATACCCTGGCAAAGATATTATACCCTGGCAAAGATAGAGAGTGCTCAGGACCTCCAGGCAAAAATATGATATAACCTTTAAAGGCATCAGAATTAGACTGACATCAGACTTTTAAAAAATGACATACATTATAAGAGGTACCTAGAATAGGAAAATTCACACAGACAGAAAATAGAATAGAGATGACCAGGGGCTGGAGTGGGGGGTGGGGGGAGGGGGAGTTATTGTTTAACGGGTACAGGGTTTTTGTAGGAGATGATGAAAACATTTTCGGTATTGATAGTGGTGGTGGATACACAACACTGTGAATGTATTTAATGCCACTGAATTGTACACTCATGAATGATTAAGATTATATATACACACACACAACAAAAAATAAATAACATACAAAGCAAGGCAATAGTGGAGCAATGTTTTCAAGAAACTCATGGAAGCAATCCAAGGGTGTTATATTGAACCAAATTGTCCTTCAAATATCAAAACTAAAAAAAAAAAAAAAAAAAAAAAGGAAAAAAAAAAACCAGCTTTGAATGGGCAAGAATGCGGTACACATGTGTCCTTCCTGAAGAATCTACCGTAGAATGAGCTGCCTCTAACTAGGAGAGGAGCTGTTCAGAAAAGGACCATTAGCAAGCAATTCATGCATTTCAATTGTAGAGCAAAGGCTAAAACAAGGGCGGGACCATGGGTAAAAGAATCACACATGAGCACCCTGTGTTCTGAAAAAGCAGAATGAATGCAACTAAAAAATGGGAGGAAAAGAGAAAGGGGGCGGAGAGAAATTATAGACTGCTGGATCTATGGGAATACAAAGATACTATTCAAAATGGACAAGTCACATAGTAAAAAGTTACGCAAGAAAAGAGAGGATTATGGGCAGCATAAAAATATTAATACAAAGATAACCATTGGAACAAAAGTACAGGTCTTCCTAAATACCAACAAATTTACAATGAGCAAAGAATAGCCCTGGCTGGTGAGGCTCAGTGGACTGAGTGCCAGCCTGCGAACCAAGGAGTCTCTGGTTCGATTCCCAGGCAGGGCACATGCCTGGGTTGCAGGTCAGGTCCCCATTTGGGGGGGAATGCAAGAGGCAACCACGCATTGATGTTTCTCTCCCTCTCTTTCTCCTTCCCTTTCCCTCACTCTAAAAATAAATAAATAAAATATTTTTTTAAAAAAAGAAAGAAATGACCAGAGGAAAACAACTATTGATACAGAGGACAGTTAAAAATCACAATAGGCTACTTTGCATATCTAAATGCAAATGCATTTTAAAAACCCAGGTGCAGTAGATAATTTCTTAGGAAAATATGTTTTGCCAGAATTGGCCTGATTAAGTTTACGACAATCCATTGTCGTCCTCTAAGGTCCCTCTATTTTCTGCACAGGCCAAATAGGTCAGTTGAACGAGGATGCGGTGGGAATCACCATTTCAGCATCTTTCAAGTCCTTGACCATGGCAATGACTGCAGTCCCTCTGGGAACATGGCATTGCTTTGGGTTTACTAATTTTGTAGGTCGAAGCAGTTCTAGTGGCTTCCATTGGCCTTTTGCACAGTAAAATAGCCCTGACTCCACAGATCAGGGAACCGTTGCGGGGATTCTGCCATTTGCTAATCACGTCTATTCCAATCATGCATTCCAGAACCGGAGAAGTAGCCCTGGGGCGGAGAAGTCGCTCAAGTAGCCTTGAGCACCCACGGGGCACCCTAGGAGCTAAACCTGAGCTAACACTCCATTGACCACCTGACCTCCATAAGCCCCTATTCTGACTGGTGAGTCACAGTGACATTGTGCGTGTTCAAGAATTAGTGTCACTTCAGGACCAGGATCCAGTGATCCTGGGAAAGCCCGATTATTTCCTTTTCCCTAACACACGGTCACTCGGGTCAATAGCCATAGGGGCCTTCGGGGAAAGCTGGGAGAAAGATTAACAGCATCAGTTTTTGGCCATTCAACAGGGTCCTTCCTCATGGCGACCCAGCCTCTCCTGCATTCAAGGGCTTTGGGGTCTCTGAGTCTGTAAACTGGCGCAAGTCTAGGAATTGATGGAGAGGCCATGACTTTTCGTGACCGAGGTTAGACTCCTGTTCACTCGACCTGGACCCCTTCTGCTTACACCTCTGCAAGTCAGACGTTCTGATTGCCACCGTGGCCCACAGGCCGTCGGAGTCACCATGCATACCTGGTCTTTGTCCAGTAAGTGCTGCTCCTTGGCCCCTGCCGCCTGGGAGCTCGTTACCCCCATGTGTTTAGGGAGTCCCGTTCGGTAGCAGCGACCGCCGCTATAATTTCTGACCTAAAGAGAACAGAGCCCACAGCAGCTAGAGCTCCTGTCACAAATGTATTTGCCACAGTGGTGAGATGTGTGTCCTCTGGCTCCTCCCAGGGTGGGTAAGTGGGCCTTCCAGGGCGACTCCGCTCTGAAACCTTGGCTGCGTCTCTCAAGGCATTTCAGTTCATTTCGTGTAGGCCGCCTCTGGACTTGTGCTCCGTCCAGCCGAGCTGTTAGAGCCCTTTCAACCCCTTGAACTAAAACTGAATCCAGAATCTCTGCTTAGTAGACCGATCGAGCAGAGGCTCTCGAACATTTTCTGTAGATGGCCAGCTAGTCAATGGTTTAGGCTTTGCAGACCAATGTCTCTGTCACAAATCCTGCCATCGGAGCATAAAAACATCAATATGTAAATGCAAGAGCATATTTCCATAACATTTTCTCTATGGACACTGAAATTTGAATTTTACATAATTTTTATGGGTCGTGAAGTATGACTCTTTTTTTACTTTTATTTAATTTATTTTTTTATTGAATTTATTGGGACGACACTGGTTAATAAAATTAGATAGGTTTCAGGTATTCAATTCTACAATACATCATCAAAATCTAACTCTTCTTTTGATTATTTTCAGCCATGTAAAAATGTAAAAACACTCTTCGCTTGCAAGTTGGACAAAAACGGCAGTGGGGCAGTTTGTCAATCCTTGCCTTGGGATTTACAGCATACATATTTAATTAATCTCAATGTGATTTCACATAATATTATGCTACTTCACATATACTAAAAGAACCTTACAATAGTATACTCACAATAATAAATGTATATTGTCATACACTTTATTTTTATGTACGCCGCAAATCCATACTACATCGCTGTTGTTTTTGCTTCAGGTAGTCAATTGTATCTTAGGGTGATTTAAAATAATCTAAACAAGTCTTTTTATATTTACTCTCATTTTAGCCATTTCTGGAGATCTTCATTTTTGTGTGTAGATCCAAGTGCCTGTCCCGCTAGCATGTCCTTCCACTTGAAGAACTTCCTGTAGGAATTCTGGTAGTACAAGTCTGCTGTTAATGACATCTCTTAGCTTTTATTTATCAGAAGCCTTTATTTCACCTGATTGCTTTAATTTTTTTAAATTTGCACACAGTAAAATTGACTTTTTTGTATGTAGTTCTATGAGTTTGCAGAAATGTACAGAGTCGTGTAACCATCATGATCAGGATAAAGGATAGTTGTACTTTCATTTAAAAAGGAAAGAAAGTTTTTTTATTTTGAATTAATCATAGACTCATAGGGAGTTGCAAAAAATAGCATAGAGAGGCCTGTATACCCTTCACCTATACTTACCCAGTGGTAACCACTAACATAACTGGTGTACAAACTTCACTTGTACTTACCCAGTGGTAACCGCTAACATAACTGGTGTACAATCATAAAACCTAATATTGTCAGTTCAAGAAATGGACATTAGTACAAGACTGTCAGGCAGCCTTATTCAGACCTTAGATTTCACCCGTTTTTACATGTATTCCTGTGTTTGCGTTTATGCGATTTTATACCATGTGTAGATTCATGTTACCAATGCCTTCATTTTAAAAAGATATTTGTACTGCATATAGAATTCAGTGTAAAATTAAATTGACATTTAAAGATATCAATTCATTGTCTTCTGCTTATACAGTTTCTGATAAGAGGCCTGCTTTCATTCTTATCTTTGTTCTTCTGTATGTAGTAATGTGTCTCTTTTTTCCCTTTGGCTCCTTCAGGATTTTCTCCTTATCTTTGGTTTTCAGCAGTCTGACTAGGATGTATCTGGTGTTTTGTTTTTGTTTACTGTTGGAGGTGTGTAATTTATCCCACTTTGTATTCTCTGTGATTCTTTTTTTCTTTTTTAGATTTATTTATTTATAGACAGAGGGGAAAGGAGGGAGAAAGAGAGGGAGAGAAACATCAATGTGTGGTTGCCTCTCACACGCCCCCTACTGGGGACCTGGCCTGCAACCCAGGCATGTGCCCTGACTGGGAATTGAACCGGCGACCCTCTGGTTCTCAGGCCGGCACTCAATCCACTGAGCCACACCAGCCAGGGCTGTTCTCTGTGATTCTTGTACTTTTGGTTTGATGGCTTTCATTATTTTTGGAAAATTCTCAGCAATTATCTCTTCTAATATTCTGCCCATTCTCTTTCTTCATTCTGGACCCAATGACACATATATTAGGTAATCTGATATAGTCCCACAGCTCTTGGACTCTCTGTTCTGTTTTTGTTTTTCCACTTATTTTTCTCTTTGTGTTTTAGTTTGTATAATTTTAATTGACCTATCTTCAAGTTTACTCACCCTTTCCTCAGTTTGCCCAGTCTACTGAGGAGCCCATAAAAGACATTCTTCATCTCTGCTACTACGTTTTTTTTATTTCTAGAATTTTCACTTGACTCTCATAGCTTCTGTGTCTGCTGAGATTCCCCATCTGCTTATGCAAGTGGTCCATCTCTTTTCTATTAGCACTTTTGTCATATAAATCATGATTATTTAAAATTCCTTGCTTGGCCCTGACCGGTGTGGCTTAGTTGGTTGGGTGTCATCCCACAGGCCAATGTGTTGCTGGTTCAACTCCCGGTCAGAGCACATGCCTGGGTTGTGGGTTCAGTCCCCAGTCAGGGTACGTGTGAGAGGCAGCCAACCAATGTATGTCTCTCACATCGATGTTCCCCTCCCTCTCTTTCTTTCTCCTTTCCTTCTCTCTAAAAATAAATAAAATCTTTAAAAATAATTCCTTGTTTGAGAATATCAACAACTGCATGGTTTCTGAGTCTGGTGTGGTTGATTGCTTTGTCTCTTGACAATAGACTGCTTTTTCTTAAATGTGTTTTATAATTTTTGACTGAATGCCTGACATTGTGTATAGGATTAAAGAGGCTAAATAAATAGTAGTAATTTCAGGAAGGGGCATGTATCTTCTCCTGCTAGACAATTAGTACAGGGGATAAGTCAGTCTAGTCAGGGTTGGACTGGTTTGGCCTTTGTTGTTGCTATTGATAGGGGAACTCAAGAGTTAAAAGATTTTGGCTTTAGTTACAGTCGATAGGCTTAAGTGATTAATGCATGTTGAAAGTTATTGTTTCCAGGAACCGGAATACATGACCTACGTGACTCTGGGAGGGCCACAAGCAATTCAACCTTTGTGCACCGGGGGGTCTACGGGGATCGAGATAGTATTTGAGCCATCATGTTCCAGGGAGGGAACGTCTGTGACACAGATAAAGAATTACTGATCAGTAGATAAAGAAATACTAAGAAAACTGCCACGAAGAACTGCAACTCGTATCTGATTAACCTTTTCCCAAACCCCTTACCTATGCCTATCTTCTCCTTATAAGAAAGTTTTTAGGATTTTTAGGGTACATAACCCACCGTCTTTTCAGATCACCAGCATCTGAAAAAGCGCCCATTAAGTTTCAATCCTTGTCTCTACTTATTGGTTCTGGCAGTGACAGGCAGCACGAACGCCGACTTTTCCAGTTTCACTATGGTTACCTTCACTGCATGACTGGCTCCCAATTCTTCCAGAGCATCACCTCAGTCTTAGGACGGGGGCAGGGTTGCCGAAGGGATTTCATCAGTGCTCCCACTCCACCCCTCAGCTTCCCATCCCTCAGTTAGGTTGCTGCTGTGTGTTCCTTGGTGCCTGGTGGAAGGGGAAGGGATTGTCTCTTTTCCTGGTTCAGCCTCAGTTTTAGGGAAACTGTATCCCTGGGCTTGGGGGCGGGGCTTCCTCAGTGACCCTGCTCCGCTTCCCCACGGCAGCCAGACTCTGCCCTGTACCTTTGGCAGATCCTATGTAGAAATGTCCTGCTCCTTCCCCAGTGGCAGGAGCCTTGTGATGGTATTGGCATAAGATCCTGGTACAGGATGGATTCCTGCCCCTCCCTCTTCCCCCAGCTGCAGTGGGTCTTCACGTATGCCCTTGGGATGAGGGTTTCCCGCTCACCCGCAGCAGCTGCGGACTTTTTTGTTCTACCGAGGGGAAGGGCATGGTGAGGCCAGGGTTTCCCGCCTGCAAGCGTGTGTGAATTAACCCTGCATCTGTGGCTCCCAGGGGTTCTATACTTTCACGCTAGCCCACACATGGCCTGTAAGAATTTTTTTTACAAATTTTCCTTGAATTCATTACATGCCTGGCATAGAGTAGATGCTCTATACATATTTATTGTGTATTTGGAAGAAATGATTTAACTTTTTGGAGTCTGTTTCTGCACCTATAAATGGAGTTGGTAATACCCACCTCACAGACAGCTCACATGAGGTAATGGTTAGGAACCGGCTTTTGTCAAGTAGAGAACAGCAAAATCACATCGGCCCCAGAGTCTCTGCTTCCTTAGCTGTGCAAAGGCTCAGAGGAAGAGCAGGGCGAGAGTGCTGTTAGGCTAGGAGGGAGGTAAGGAGGGTGAGGGTGGTGGGTGGGGTGGGGTAGTGGTGGGAAGAGAGGCTGCAAGCCGATAAGGTTAGCCCCAGCTCAGGCCACCTGGGTTTAATCTAGTCCCCACAGTAAATCCCTATGTTACCTGGGAGAAGTGAGCAGCCACTTTAAGATTTACTTTTCTCATCTTCAAAATGGGTTTTGAGATTTGTGAGAATTCAATTAATTAATACACACAAAGAGTTCAGAGTTGTGCTTGCTATATAGTGCTTAATAAATAACAAGGAGTTTTATCCTATTCATTCCTTCATTCACTTATGCATTCAAGAAAGGCTGAGAACCTACTTGTGTGCTAGGAATTGTGCTCGGTGCTGGGAATATACCATTTCCATTTCTTTCTAGAGCACGGAAAGCAGAAACCTGGTTCCGGAGGTGTCGGCCAGGAGCTCCAGCGAGGCATTTCTGTCTAGTTTTAAGGTATGACCACCAGAGAGCGCAAAGCCCTAAGGAGACGCTTGGAATCAGCCCTGAGTCCACTTCCCTGGGACTGAAACCTGGGACTCAAAGGCCTGAGGGAAGTCCCCTCCCTCGCCCAGCTAGATGGCTGACTGGAGCCAGCCTTCAGTTCCTTCCGTGTTGTGTTAGACGGCACCCCGGACTGAAGGAATCCTGGGCCAGGCGCCTGAAATGTGAGTTTTCGTCCCTTCCCCACAGCTCCCTGACTTACGCAAGCTACCTCACCCGTTTGAGCCCCCGATGTCTGCAAGGTGGAGCTAACAGTCCCTGCCATTGTTTTCCATTTTGCTCCTCCATCTGGCCCAGGACCTGGGCCCTCGTTTCAGAGAGTGTCTGTGTCATGCAGGGGCTCGGAACCTGGTGTCTGAGACCTGGGTTTAATCCCTACTCCAACCACAAACTAATAATAGCTGTGTAACCTTGGTCAAGTGAGTTCACCTCTCAGGGCCCCGGTTCCATCTCTGTTAAACGGCAATCCTGACACACCACTTGCACAGCTGCAAATAAAGAGAATGTTCGTAAGTACTTGCAGTTGCTGGCACAAAATAAGTGCTTCATGTACCTTTATTATTCAGATAGAAATTTGACTCGTGTTCATTAAGTGCTTACTTAATGAATCTCCAGGACTGGGGCTCTGCTGGTTACTCCTTTCATGGCTTTTGGCCAAGATCCCTTCCCTTTTCTGAACCCCAGTTTCTCCAATGGAAACAGAGGGGTTTAGATTAGATTGGACACTCAGTAAGAACCATTTTAGCCCTGACATTCCAGGCTGCTTGTAACTCTCTCCATCCTACCTCTTCTCCCTTCCTTTCTTCCTTCATTTATCAGTCATTTATTCATTTGTTCAATGATTATTGAGTATCTACTGTCGTATACCAGGTGCGGGGATCAAAACAGACCCACATCAAAACAGGTGCACAGCACTGAGCGCCAGACCACTGGGAGCATGTTCGTACAAAACCTTCTTTGTCCTCTCTCCCAGTAATCAATCCTTGCAGGTTATTTCATGTTTGGAACAGGGAAAAAATATGCCAAGGGTTTATTTCTGTGCATCTCTGTGTGTCTGTGTACACACACACATTTATATATAACATTTGCAGCAGTGTTGTCATGGGAACCGTTTTTTGGTGTCTCTGGGCATGAGGGATGCCTGTGAGTGCAGGAGCTCTCATGGAACACCCCCTGCATGCACTTTTGTGCGGTGCGAAATCCTGCTGGGAGAGTTACCCCGAGAGCCTCTGTTGCCCCTTTTGATCATTGCTGCCTATTTTTCTCATTGATCTTGTCGGGTGTGAGTGAATTTGACTGAGGGAACTGAATGTCAAGCTCAGTGACTGGCAGAGTAAGATCCTCTGGGACGTTTGCCAACTAGCAGTGTGGATAGGTTAGCTTGGGTTTTTTTTTTTTGTCTTTTTAAACCTTGTTTAAGAATGCTTAAGGCTTTGGGGAAGACTTGGATGAAAAGACAACAGCAACCAGGGAATGTATTTTCAGGTACGACAGCTGTGGCAGCCGCTTTTGAACTTGGTAGGCAGCGCCAGCTCTGGGAGGGGGCAGAATGCCAGCCAGGGGGAGGCAAGGGACTCACTATTCGCCCAGCGGCTACTCTGGGCCTGGCTCCTTCCTGGGTGCTTTGCATATGCTGTCTCCTGTAATCCTCCCTGTACGATAGATATCGTGGTTCTTAGCAGGAAACTGGGACTAGAGAGGAAAAGTGGGCAAGCTAGGAAGTGACAAAACTGAGATTCAAGTCCAGGAGCCTGATTCCAGAGCTGGGGCTTTGCCCACTGCACTGCATCCCTGCACCACTTTCTGCAGCTGGGTTGCCGTCCCTTCCAGACAGGAGCTGGGGAGAGGGCGGCCAGGAATGGCAGTCCAGAAATTCAAGTCCTCGCAAACCCCAAATCGCTGTGGCAGAATCAACCATGAGCAGCTCTGAGGATGGCCGAAAGGAGTCTGTGTAAATATTACCTTCACCTTGAATACAAGAGCGGGCTCATGTTTTGATTTCGTGAGGATTTACTGTGTACCAGGGACCCCTTCACTTATAGAGCCCTATGAGATCAATGCTATATTATCATGACTACATCGCAGAGACAGAGTAACTGAGGTACAGAGAGGTTCAATGTCTTGCCCAAGGTCACGTGGCACATGAGCTAAGATCTGAACCCAGAGAACCTAGTGCCAAAGCCTGAGCTCTTAACTCCTGTGCTTTTCTGGTCCATGAGTTAGCGCTACATGTGTCGGTTCTACAGCCCAGCCACGTGGACACTCCACTCCCCCAGGAGCTTCAGCCACGTGAACGGTAAGAGTTGATGGGAAAGGGAGGAAGAGCCCCAATGATTGATGATCTCCTGTGTGTCCAGGACTTGCTAGGTCTTTCCACCTCCCAGCTTCGCTGCAACATGGGAGCTACCCTAATCCCCTTCATACAGTTGAGAGAAATCAAGGCCCAGAAGGTGAAGTGATTTAGCTAAGACCTCAGAACCAGGATTTGAACCAAGGCCTGTTGTTTTCGCATACCAAAGCCCTAAGGTGTAGAAGTGGAGCAGCACCGCCCTGGGCCCTCCTCGCCCACATTTCTCAGTTATGATGCCAGAGAGAGGTACTTGGGTGTTCTCCTAGGTGTAGCAAGGCCACTCCAGAGACTCTTGTGTGGTGGAGGACTCCAATCCACCCAAACAGAAGCTGCCCACCCTACCCACAACTGACCAGAGTAGGGTTACACTCAGTAACTCAATCACCATCCACCCCTCAACTGTTTACGAAGCCCCTCCTATGTTCCAGCCTCAGTTTGGGTACTGGACACATAGCAATGAATGTGTCACGGTCTCTGCCCTCGGGAACTTACTTCCTAGCAAGAAATAGCCATGATTCAAGTAAGTACAAGTGTGAGACATGAAGGAAGCTGTGGGCCTGAATGACAGGGACTTACTGGGCCTGGGTTAGTAACTGGTGTGGGCGTTTCACACGTACTTAAGGGGAGCCTTAATAAGTGTGAAATGATACTTTGGCTGGAGAAGGCCAAGAATGCACCTGAGTGCTTTTGGCCAAAGCTGAAAGCTGGCCGTGCCATGGCATGAAATGAAAGAGGTTTCTGTTTTCTTTATGTTCCGAGACCAAGTTGTAATACTTAACCCCGAGCCATTTCCAGCTCCATTGAAGAGATAAATAAGCGAATGTTTATTGAATATTTACTACGTGCGAGGTACAAGGCTGTGTGAGCTCTTATGAACACGGTGTCATGGAATCACAAGAAAATAAGGTCCCAGCACTGAAGAAGCAGAAGGCAGGCAGCGATTAACTCTGGGAGACGAGGAGGGAAATCAAGGGACGTTTGTCTCCTAAAATGATATTGAGCTGGGTCTTGAAGGATAAATAGGAGCTTCCCGGGCAACCCAGGATCAGCACATACTCCAGGTGGAGGGAATGGTGGACGGAGAGATGTGGCGACGGGACGGTGCATAGCCGCTCAGGGCGCATGTTGGTGGGAAGGTGGCAGGAACTGAGGGTGCAGAGACTGGCAAGAGCCAGATGCAGTAAAGCCCCCGGCACCTGGCCGAGGAACCCGGACTCTATCCAATCCCCATTCATCCTGCGTAAGGATGAGAACCAAGCATCTTCCTCGAGTTTTCTATTCAAGTGGAAGGAAAGGCCTGTAACAAGGGTAGGGGGGGGAAGCATGATTGCCAAATTTGGGAAACTGAAAAACGAATATTTTTTCTAAAAATACATATTCTAAATTGCTGCTATTTTCATCCTCCTGCTGATGGGAAAAGCAGAGCATAGCAACACACCTCAGCCTCTTCCCAGGTGTCTGGGGTGCCGGCGGGCTGGGCCGGGCCGGGCTGGCAGGCTGGCTCCCACGGAGATCCTCGGAGGCAGCCTGGTTCCCGGCACCAGCTGTGGGCATCTGGAAATTCAGCTTCCTCTTCTAGTCAGCAGATAGGGGGGAAATCAGAGCCCAGGATTTTCCCAAGGCAGTGAACTTGGCAGGATGATGAAATGGCGTCAGGCTTGGAAAGGGCCGGGGAAAGGCTGGGCCACCCAGGGTAGAAGGATGTGGTTTCCAGATTCCAGATGGGATATGTAGGTAACTGTGGGAAGTCCCTTGGTTTAGAGAGGGCTAGAGGCCTGCTTGGTGGGCATTAGAGAACTTCCACTGGGCCAGCAGGCCCAGAGGCCGTGCAAGTTGATCTCGGGAACAGCGCCGCTCAGTAGATTTGGTACGTAGGGGGCTGTGCTAATAAGGCAGGGTGTGAGGGAGACCCAGCCTGCCTCGTCCCCAGGCCCAGCAGCTACCTCCTGAGCAAGTCAGATGATTAAGTCAGGTGAGGGAGGAAGGAAGCCCCTGTTATGATTCACCTCTTATGTGCAGGCAATATTAGTACTCAAAGCTCCATAGGGGCGTTATGAGAATTAAATGGGTCATTTGCCCAATGCCTGGCACATAGTGAGAGCTCAGTAAATGTTAGTGATTGCTGTTTTGTTGTATTTATCAGTCAGACACGCTTATCGTTGGTTTCCTTTGGCTAGTTTATTGAATCCTTACAACAGCTAGGAAGTAGGAGTTAATAGGTGTTTTTTTTTTAATTGTTTTTTACAGTTGAAGAAACTGAGGCACAGTAGCATTATGTAACTTGCTCAAGTGGCAGAGTTGGAAACTTTCACAACTCAAGAAAAATTAAAAACCAAACAACATGAATCGAAAATGGACAGGACTTGAATAGACATTTCTCTAAAGAGGGTATCAAATGGTCAATAAGCTCATGAAAAGATGTTTAACATCACTAATCATTAGTGAAATGCAAATCAAAGCCACACAATGCAATACGACTTCAAACAAGGAGAATGAGTACTGTCACTGTCGGAAGAGAGAAAGAAGGAAAGAGAGAAAGAGAGAAAGAGAGAAAGAAAGGAAAGAAAGAAAGAAAAGAAAGAAAAAAAGAAAGAAAGAAAGAAAGAAAGAAAGAAAGAAAGAAAGAAAGAGAGAAAGAGAGAGAGAGAGAGAGAGAGGGAGGGAGGGAAATAACAAATGTTGGTAAGGATGTGGAGGAACTGGAAACTTTGCATTGCTGGGTGGATATAAATGGTGCAGCCATTGTGAAAAACAGTATGGCAGTTCCTCAAATAAAGAGAGAATTACACTATGATCCAGCAATTCCACTTCTAGGTACATGCCCAAAGAACCGAAAGCAGGGACTCGAACCAATTCTGGTACATCCATGTTTCCAGCAGCATTAGTCACAATAGTCAAAAGATGGAAACAGTTCAAATGCCCATTGGTATATGAATGGATAAACAAAATGTAGCATCATATCCACACAACTGATTATTTTTCAGCCTTAAAAAGGAATTGAATTCTGATACATGCTACAAGGTGAATGAACTTTACAAATATGCTAAGTGAAATAAGCCAGACACAAAAGGACAAGTATTGTGTAATTCCATGTATACAAGGTACCTAGAGTAATCAAGTTCAGAGAAACACAAGTATTACAATCATGGCTGTCAGAGGCTGGAGGAGGGGAGAATGGGGAGCTGTTGTTTAATGGGTGTAGTTTCAGTTTGGGATGCTGAAAAAGCTCCAGAGATGAACAATGGCGATGACCGCACAGCAATGCAAATACCACTGAACGTGAGTACCACTTAATTATACCCTTAAAAATGGACAGAGTGCTCAGTTTTATGTTGTGCATATCTTACTACAATTTAAAAATTGCAAAAAAAAAAAAAAAGTGGCAGAGTTGAAATGGGGATCCAGGTCTGTTTGTCCCCAAGACTACCTGGGATGATTTCCTGGACCTATGAGGGTGGACCGCCCCCCCCCCGAAAACCCTGGAATTTATTTATAAAAAATTGTGTATTTTTTTATAAACATCAGTCACTTTCAAAGTGCTCTCTATTTGATGCAATACACCTACCAAGATGTTTTTTCCACTGCTCAAAACACTTTTTGAGTTCAACGGTTTTGATGCCTTCAGTGCTTCTGCTGTTTTTTGTTTCACCTCTTCCACATTGGCAAAACATTCCCCTGTGAGGCCTTTTTTCATCCAGGGAAACAAAAATGTCATTTGGGGCTGGATTGGGTGAATAGGGAGGGTGGAGCATGGGGGTTACGCTGTTTTTGTTAAAAAATTGCCGAACACTCAGCTTGGTATGGGTAGGTGAGCTCGTAAGTCACCCACCATGAAATGGGCAAAGGCGATGAGTCTTCAAAAAATATTCACTGAAGTTAAATGCAGCCTGTGACAACAATGCCAGCTGGTCCACTGATACAGATAGGTTCCTAGAACACTTACCTAGTGGGGGGAAGCCTGTACTACAAGGTGCCTGCCCTCTAGAAGATAATTCCAGTGTTTTTTGGGTCCTCCTTCCCTGTACTTTCCCCTTCCTAGGAAAATGCTGTCCATTTTTTGGTTCAGAACTGACCAGCTAAGAAAAAAACAGTGTCTCGATGATGATGGACACATTCAGATGATTTAATTCTATTTTCCAAACAGGCATTTGCAAGTGATGTTCAGCTTAAAGGACGGGCTAATTCTCCCCAAGCCGGGTCAGAAAATAGAGTGCTGAGGAGGCAGAACATGGTAACTGCACTCCATCCTCTCCATTCTGCCCCCACCCCAAGGACCTGTGCACCCATGGTATTCCCCATTTTGTGTTCAGTCCGTCAACAAGCATTTATTGGGCATTCTGAAGCGTGGGCTCTTTCTAACATCACCAAGCAATTCTGACACCCGTTTGGTGTCCTACAATTTAACTCAATTCTGACACTATCCATCAGAAGAGAGCATGGTGGGGGGCTCGGAGAACAGTGGATGGCTGGTCAAAGATACAACCCTCCTCTGAGGGCTGCACTGCCTTCACCAGAATACTCTCGCCAGTCTTGCTCTCTGCACCATGAGGCCCCCCTGGGCCCTGCAGTACCTGGGACTTCTCCAAGGTAATCTGAAATCCTCTTGTAACTCAATTATTCTGTTCTTCAGCAAGTTTCACCTCCTAGTTATCGTGAACTAGACATCAGGGATATTTTATATGACAATGATCCCATTTCAATGAAAAATAATAGCTAAAATTGTATTCAACAATTACTATGAGCCAAAAACTGGACTAATTGCTTTGTATTTGTGGTCTTATTTCTCATGAGAGGAGGTGGACTCTCCATTTTACAGATGGGGAAACTGAGGCTTAGAGAGTTGGTTTCTTCAAGGTCATACAAGTAATGAATGGCAGGGTTGAGGATCAAACTCAGGTAATTTGATTCCAAATTACCTCAAATGGCTGTGCTCTTTTACAAATATTTTTTAGCCTTGGCTGGGGTAGCTCAGTGGATTGAACATTGGTCTGGGAACCAAAGGGTTGCCAGTTCGATTCCCCAGTCAGGGCACATGCCTGTGTTGTAGGCCAGGTCCTCAGTGGGGGGTACGCAAGAGGCAACCACACATTGATGTTTCTCTCCCTCTCTTTTTCCCTCCCTTCCCCTCTGTCTAAAAGTAAAATAAAATCTTTAAAAAAATAAAAATTATTGATTTTAGAGACAGAGGAAGAGGGAGAGAGAGAGACATTGATCTGTTGTTCCATCCATCTATACATTCATTAGTTGATTCTTATATGTGCTCTGACCAGGGATCGAACCCACAACTTCAGCATACTGGGATGATGCTCCAATCGACTGAGCTACCAGGCCAGTATCCAACAGCTGTACTCTTAATTGTTCCCCACTAAGAGTGCCCTGAGAGCTAAGCATCTACTGCCTAGGGAGCCTAGCTCAGCTTAGGGAGTGAGGAAAGGCTGCCTGGAGGAGGTGAGCCCTGAGCCAAGCTTTGAAGCAGGAGCAGGAATTAACCAATGGGATAAGAGGAGAGAGGATAATTTGGAGTTCTAGGAAGTAGGAGCAGTCTGCATGCAGGCCCCAGAATGAGAACCGAGGTGGTTGCAGCTCTGGATATGAGGTGGAGAGTGGCAGGACGGAAGCAGAGTTGAAATCCTGAAGGATCTGGAATTTAGACTGGGTCCTGATGGCAATGGGAGAGCCATGGATACTCTCAGGAAGCAAGTTTACAAAATCAGCTTTGCTTTGTTAACTGTGCCTCTGGCCAGTGGGGAGCTTGCTGTGTTAAGGGCAAAGTGGCAAATCAGACGTGGAGTCAGACGCCTTAGATGGAAATACCAGAATTTCCACTTAAGCTGTACAAGTCACTGCTTCATATCAGAGCCTCAGTTTCTTTATTTGTAAATGGGATATAATGATACTTTAAAGAGTTGTTGAGGGGAACGAATTAATCTAAGCAGAATGTTTAGCAGAGTTGTACCCTGGCAAATAGTAGGTGTGCAATAAATATTCAATGCTCTATGTGAGAGGAGGTGTTGAGCAGGGCTACGCAAGGAGAGAGAGAGCTCTACTTTTCTGACTTTGCTCACTATTAAGCCTCCCTGCATTGATTGCTTGGGGCCAGAATCTCATCAGGGACTTTTACATTATTTTGCCCAAGGTCTATCCGTTTTCAGGGAGATAATGCTCATGAAGTGCTTAGCAAAGACCAGGCACACAGTAATCACCAGATGCTTGTACCTATTATTAAGTTAGAAAATGAAACTATCAATAACTCAGACAAGAATAACAATTAAGCAGTTATCTGTGTGTTATCATGCTAGCATAGATGAGAAGCCAAATTCTTTCCTGGAAACAGGTTTTGATTGGGATAAGTAAGTCTGAGATCTGGGAACATGGAGGGAGAATCCTGGGAACTGAAGGATGGTTTGGGAATTTTTCCTGGAGCCAAAGAGCAGCAAATCCAATCATAGGTAATTAGGTGTTACAAATTCAAATAGTTTAGGATTCCAGAGTATGAAGCAGCTCCTGTCTTCCAGACTGGAGAAAGGGGAAAGGCTTCCTTGTGGAACCCTCCCCAGAAAGACGTGGGGTGGGGTAGGGGGTTGTGGTATCACCCTCATCCAGATGTTCATTTTTCCCCGAGGGAGCATTTGGGGCTCAACTGGGAGAGGATTAATTAATTAAGCACCCACTATGTGTAGAGCTTTATTTGAATTAGAAAAAATTAAAAAGGCAGTGTTAAGCAGTATAGCACGAGCCAGAACTGGACATTAATTTTTAAAAATATATTTTATTTTTAAGACTTTACTTATTTATGTTCAGAGGGGAACGGAGAGAGGGAAAGAAACATGGATGGGCGAGAGAAACATCAGTTGGTTGCCTCTTGTATGCCCCAGTGGGAAACCTGGCCTATAACCCAGGCATGTGCCCTGACAAGAAATCGAACCCGGGACCTCTTGGTTCACAGGCTGGCGCTCATTCCACTGAGCCACACCAGCCAGGGCTGGACTCCAATTTTGTCTCTGCTATGTACACTCTCCATGTGATCCTGAGAAAATCTCTTGTCCTTTGAGCTCGTGTGATGGTATTGAGCCTCTAGGGGCTTCAGTGTCTTCATTTGTAAAATGGGTCCTACCCGTTTCACAGGACTGTGTGAGATAATAACTATGAAGTGCTCAGTGCCTGGTGACCATTATTACCTGGTTGCTACGTGATCCCTGCGGTTCCTTTCCACTCAGTGATCCCATGCCTAGGACAAAGCTCCTGCTGGGAGAAGAGTGTGCAGGGAGGGGGTGGGGTGGTCTTGGTTGGTCCAGCTGGGAAGAAAAGGAGGTTATCAACAAGTGTTACCCTGGCATAAGACACTGGGGAGCTGGCCACTGGTCACAGGATGCTCTAGTTGGGGCAGGCTTTGGAAGAATCCGTCTGCAGAAACCTCAGTAAAGGCTGCTGATTAGATAAGGTGGGTCAGATTAGGTCCCAGGCAACTTGTCAGATGGCAAGGTTCCTCCAGATGAAAAAGGAATTGAGATCCAGGCTTGGCTTTCCTTTCCCGGCCTGGTGACCTTGGGCCAGTCACTTTTCCTCTCCCAGCCTCAGTGTGCTGGAGACATGGGGCTCTTCACTGCACTTACCTCTCTGAATACATACGAGGGCGAAACGTCCACACAATAGACGAGAACTGCATAGTTAAGGGGCGGACGAGGTCTATTTGTTATGGAATAGGAGCACGCGGCAGGTTCCTAATCAGCGGTTTTACTATGCTTAGGCGGTTCCTTCCACCGTAACCCAGGTTTGTAGCTCGAGGCTCCCGCCTCTGAGGGCACGGCTCTGTCGACCGCAGGCTCCAGGGCCGTTACCATTGTTCTTCGAGGCTGGGCAGCAGGGGAGGACTCTCGCAGACCAGACCTCGCCTTTGGTCTCTCCCTCCGCCCCGTACCCCCCGCCGCTGCGAGCCTCGGAAGCCCTCCTCGCCGATCTTTCCCGAGGAAGCGAGTCAGCACCAGAGCGCTCCCGAACGGTGGCCGAAGACGCCCCCGAGTGTTTACGAAGAATCCCGACCGCAAGTAGTCTCCGGAAAGAGCCGAAGCGGCTTCCCACTCTCGGCCTCCCGAGACACTCCGAAAAGGTCCGAAGTTTGCCGAGCGGCCGTCCTGCCGGACTGCTGGAGGCGGCCGTAGCGCCATGTTGGATGCTCTGCTCGTTGAGTGAAGAAAATCCGCTGGCATCGCCTGAGCCCCGCTACCGAGAAGGGCGCCGCTTCCTCCGGGGAGGGGGATAAAGACCCCCCGCCGCCGGCCCATGAGGATATTGCCGTGAAAGGTCCGGTCTCTCCGCCTCCTGCCCCCGCCGGGTCCGGCCCCCCCCCTGGGGTCGCGTTGTCACGGAGACCGGCAGCCGGTGGTGCTGGCCCGCGGGGCGGCTGCTGCTGCCGGCGGCGGCGGCGGCGGCGGCGGCGGCGGCGGGCGTGTGTGACCGGCCCCGGCCCCCTCCTCCTCCTCCTCCCAGCCTCCCCCCGACCCCCCGCTCCCGCCGCCTCCCCGGGTCTGCCCCCATCCCGCCCCCCCGCTGCCCCCGGCCCCTGCACCCCGGCGCGCCCGGTCCCGCTCTGGGGGGGTTGGTGGCTTCGCTTTGCCATGAGTTTACCGCAGAAACCGGCTCTGAAATCAGGCTCAGCGGCTGCAGCAGGAACCGGACCCGGCACCGGAGCGGCGGCGGCGGCGGCGGCAGCGGTACCGCCTCCTCACCCGGCGGCGGCAGCAGCGGCGGCGGCGGCGGCGGCGGCGGTAGCGGCCCCTCCTCACCCGAACATCAGGGCCCTCCAGACCCAGGCGCCCCAACAGTATCCTTTTCACTTTCCTGCCGGCCCTTCGGCCCTCTTCGCCTTAGAGCAGGGGGGCTGTGGCCTCCTCCGGGGACCCTCCTGCCGGCCGCCACAGCCCAGCCAGGGAGAAGGGACTGCTCCTTGAGCCCCCGCTCCGGGCTTGGCTGGAGCTTTTGGGGTGTCCTGGCAGCAGCACTGCGGGGGACCCCGGGACCTTCTGCAATACTGTGAGAACTAGCTGCACTCGGCCTCGCTTCTGCAGCTGCTTCCGTTTTAGAGCTGGGGGGTCATTCCCCCCTTCTCACCTCCTCCCCTAAAGTCCTCCCCACCCCTTTATTAGGCAGAATTTGCTGGTGCCTGGGACCCAGCCCGCAGGCGAGGCTTTTCTCTGCTTGTTGGGAGGGCTACACCCTCCTCCTCGGCTGCCTTCAGCTCCCCCTGCAGCGGGGCAGGGTGGGCTCCCCTAAGTATTATTATTAATACATATTAAACTTTATGGGTAAATTTCCTGTTTGAAACTAATCAGCTCGTTTTTGAGGTAAGTTGGATTTTAAATCTACGGTGAAAATGTACAGAAAGCCTTCCCTCTGGCTAATTTTTTTAGCGATTGGGGGAGTTGTGATGTGGTTTGTGGTGGAACGTGATCTAAGGAGGAAATGTTACACCGGACACTTCCCTGCCTTTGACCTTTCTGAAGGAAGAGGAAGTTAACTGACATTACCCTTCACCCCCAAAAGTCTCGCTTCTTGGAAGGCTTGTATTATGGTGAATATTTTAAAGGATTTTAATTTACTTTTCATGTGCCTGATGTCTAGAGATGAACGGGGCTCCTGGGGTAAAGTCTAGTATCGACTGTGCCTAATTTCATGTTATTCACTGGATTGTAGTGTTTTGGACAGCTTTGATTGCAAAGATTTGGTGACGAGGTATTTTAGTCAGAAACTAGCTGGCGAAGGTAAAACGTTGAATTCATGAATTCCACGGAGGTTTAGAAAAGGTTGTATTACCTACCCGGAGAATAACATTTTATCATGCACTCACTCCCCCATCCGCTGTACTTGTATAAATCAATAAATAATCATTGGATGGTAATTGTGTTGTGTTTTTGTATTTGTCATCCTGTGTTTTAACTTTTGGAGTAGAGCGTTGCAGCAAATAAGAAACTTAACTGCTGTGAGGTCACATTATTTCAGTGTAGTTTGATTCTTGTCTGTATCGATTACTTTGAGAAGTGAAAGTTATCTTCCTTCTAGAGTCATTTCAGGTCATCCTTTCGGTTTCTGTCAAGTGTCATTTCTCTTATTTAAATATTGTTAGTCTACACTTGTTTCAGTCCAGGCAGTGTGGCTCAGAGTAAAGATTAATTCCATTCCAGTGTGATGTGTGTACTGATTTCATAATGTTTTTTATCATTCATGATTCTGTTCGATTAAGAATTGTTCTCTGATGAGAATGCTTAGTGATACCTTAAGTGTTGTTCATGGAAAACCTGGTTGGTTTTGATCAGTATTCTTAGTTGCTTTCCTGTGAGGGAAAAATGGTTGGCTAATTTAACTACTGTAAAGTAGAGTTCAGTGCTGGATCTCTTAAACATATCTTCACTTAATGCTTTGTGAGTTTAAATTCCTTTCTAATTTGTCATTTTTTGGGGTCTCGATTGCCCATAGTTGGTTAGGGTTGAAAGTTTCTATACAGTGCCACCAAGTAAATTATTCTTTAGCTCCATTTTTGAGCTGTTTTGGCAATTAAACAAATGAAAGGAAGCCCACAGTATGTGTTCTTGATGTACAAAGTGATAAAAAGGACTGCAGTGCTGAATATGGCGGTGCTTGGTAAATTTGGTGGCATTATTTCACTGGACACAAAGCTGTGACTTAACTTTCAAGTAGCATTTCACAAAGGAAGGACTTAATAGAAGCTCTGAGTTGGTTGCAACATGAAAGTAGTTACACTGCAACAATTATAAAAGATGATCAATTTTAAGATGTTATTTCCAAAGGAGACAATTTTAAATCTATTTGTGGTAATATAGGGTATTTGATTTTATGTGACTTTAACTAAGTTTTTAGTTTGCCTCGTCATTGAAGCTAAAATTAATTTTCTTTTTGATGTATTTCACAACCCTGTTATCTTCTCTTTGCCTTATACACTAAAAGACTGCAATTGCCAAATCTAAAAGTTTGTATAGTAAATGAAATGTAGGTTATAGATTTCATTAGAACACACTAATGTGAAATGTTATCAATGGTAATGGGCATTTGATAAAAAATGAGTTAAAACAGAACAATTTTGCTTTTCTACCTTGAGGGGGTGTGGGAATTTGTATTTGACAATAGTGGTCATGTGTGGTAAGTTGATATATGAGGGTGGACTCAAAAAACCTGGAATTATCTTCTGGAGGGCCGGCCCCTTATAGTACCGACTTCCCCTGCTAGGTGAGTGTTCTAGGAACCCATCTCTCTCAGTGTATCACCAGCTGGCATTGTTGTCAGAGGCTGCGTTTAGCTTCCATGACTTTTTTTTGAAGACTTGCAATGCCTTGCCTGTTTCATGATGGGTGATTCATGGGAGCACCTGCCCTCACCACCCTGAGTGTTCAGCAGTTTTTGACTGAAAACGGCATGACCCCTGTGCCCCACCCTCCTTACTCACCTGATCTTGCCCTGAACAACTTTTTTTTGTTTCCCTGGTTGAAAAAAGTCCTCAAAGGGAAACGTTTTGCTGATGTGAAAGAGGCGAAACAAAAAACGGCAGAAGCACTAAAACGTATCAAAATTGATGAGTTTAAAAACTGGAGCAGTGGAAAAACATACTGTGTCAAATGGAAAGTACTTTGAAGGTGACTGAAGTTTAAACATGTCAGAATAGATACACAATTTTTAATAAATAAATTCCATTTTGGGAGGGTACCCCCTTGTACATAGACGCGTCAAGACTGGAGTACAAAGCTGGAATTGCGCTTTCTGTGGTTTGATTAGATCTCCAGTTCCTCAGAATGGTGCAGTTGTGTTTGAATTGAATTAGTAAGTTCAGCTAGTATTTTAAATTTGTAAGAAGACTAGAAGGGGATTCGCGTGACAAGGTGTCTATTATTTGTACTTAGTGTTGAAGTGACAAACCATAAATGAAGGGAAATGTTAGCGATAATGGATTTGAATAGAAACTGGAACCTGCCTAAGGTAGGCGTCAGTATGGCATGGCAGGCCCGTAAGGCCGTTTCAGGTAGAGAGGCCTTTGCAAAGAGGCAAGGGGTGAGGCCTAGCGGTGGATGGGCAGGGACGGTGGGGTATGAAAGACAATAAACACTGATATGAAAAATGCTAATGGCAAGGGAGAAATGTGCTTAGAGTTTTCATAACATAATCCAATATGAATAGTTTACGAAATTGGCACTTCAGAATACGTGCCTTAAAATATGCTCACCCCAATTTCCCAGTCTGAGGTTCCATAGGCTCTGTTGAGAATCTTAAGGATGATTGTTTAACTTCTCTGGGTAACAAGCAACTTTGATATTTTGACGAAAATTTATAGACCCTTCCATGGAAAACTGTCCGTGCACAGAAAATCTTTCTTGCATTATTAGGTTTGTTTGTTTGTTTGTTTCTTTCTTTTTTTTTTTTATGCCCCCACTCCGTTAAAAACCTAGCCCTTTAGATGGAGATTGCTCACCTGTCAGATCAGTCAAGATAAATGAGTTTGAATTCAGGTGCCCAAATAGTTCTGACTTAATAGAACAATTTTGCAGTCTGTTATGAATACACAGTGTTCTCTCTATTTATATGAAAAGACTTCAGAGTGTAATTTCTCTCAGGGATGCTGACACTTCTAGGGAGTCTAGTTACTGTTTTGGGGCAGTCAGTTTGGTTAAAATGAGGGCAGTGGGTTATTTGAAGGAACTAAATTTGGTAAAGGCCTGTGGCTATCTGAAAGTGACCTGTGTTCTTAGCTGTTTTGTCTTAGATGTGGATATATTAAAAATAAATATTTCTCCCCCTTTTTTTTTTGGTATTGTAATTTTTTTTATGCTTTCTGTGTTGATTTTTCAGTTTTACCTATAGGCTGAAGCCAATAATGTTTGCCTTCTTTTTTTACGCTTTTACCAAGGCCAAGGCTAAATATGAATAATAATAATAGTATGCATTTAATGAGTGCCTACTGTTCTAGGAACCATACATACATGATTTTAATTCTCACAAGAACCCTAATGATGTAGGTACTGTATTTTACAGATGCAGAAACAGAACTTACGTAACGACCCCAAGGGTGTCCATCTAATAAGTGGTGGTCTGCAGTTCAGACTGTGATCTGACTGCCTCATACTGTACCACCCTACTCATTGCCAAGTCTGCTTACAGAAATGGAAGGAAGGATACTTTCCCATGTTTGATTGCTAGGGGAAGGTGTGTAATACAGGGAAGAAGCTCTGTGGAGTAATCTAGAATGCAGTGCTACTGTACTTTGTTTAGTTAGCTCATAGCCACATACCGCTAGGCAAGTAAGTTATCTTCACTCAGCTTTAAAGCATAGGAGTGAGCCTGCCGCATTTGACTTAGTGCATGTTTCTGCTTGTTTGGAAGTTAACAAGGCCTTCAGCAAAATAACATTATAACTAGCAGCTAGAACTCTGTAGCTCATGCAGTGACCAGCAGTCTCTCTACTCTTAAGCCCCACCGCTAACAAAGGTGGATCTTTGCTCCTAGACAGCAGATCGTTTTTTAGGGAAGAGGGAGGAGGACCTGTGTGAGATGGAGATAAAGAAGGAAGAAAGTAGCTCACTTGCCTGAGCACATGGGCTGTCGCCTCTGTTGCTGCTCCTCCTTGTCCTAGGCTTTACTCATCTTAAACGTTCTGTCAAGCTAAGCATTTAAACCACCTGTATGTTGTTTTTCCACACTGGGTTTCTGATAAGATTTTTTTTACAGGAGGGTCTACTGCTAAAACAATGTTTGAAAACTGTTTTAACTCATAAATAGTATTGCCATGTTTAGCCATTTAGATTGGGACTTCAGTATAAGTGGCAGTTTTTAAAGTGTATTCATTTATTCAGCATCTACTGTGTGCCAGACTAAGTGCTAGGTGTAGGGTCGAAAAACTAAGATAAGATCTTTGCCCTCAAACAGCTTGGTCCAGACAGATAAGTTGACAGAAAACCATGAGGCGGGGACAGTGAGAACTCTGCTTTAAGAGCTTGCTGTGGGGAAGGGAGGGGTTTGGGCTTCCTAGAAGTTGATATCAGAGCCAAATTAGAAGGATGAGTAACAGTTACCTGAGGTTTACATAGTTTTCTCTTTCTAGCTGACTTTTCCCTAGTATCATTGCTGTTGCCACTTCATAGAACTTCAGCAAATGTCGATGTCAGTTATGTTTCAGGTTTTTAGTAGAAGCAGAGGAGCTAGAGGAGTTACAGGAGAAAGTGGCAATTAACAAATTCAAAGTCCTTCTGTATCATAATCTGAGGAATTAGAGGATGATAAGATACATATCAGAGACTCATATTATTCCCCTGGTTTTCTGATATTAGACTGGCTTGGAAAGAGTACCTGCTAGCCGTGAAATACAAGTTGATTTAGCTTGGTGCACTGAGAAGTGTACCTGATTTGGAGTAAACAAAAATCTGGATTTGAGTTTGGCTCTTCCATTCTAATAGATGTGTTATCTGGGACAAGTCACATAACTGTTCTGGGTATCAGTTTTCCCTTCTCTAAAATGAAGGGGTTAGACTAGTTTATCAAGTGATGCTCTCGAATGATAATGGTGTATGATTCTGAAGATTATAATCTGAGATTTGCTTTCTTCCTACAAGCAGAAAAAAAGGAAGGGTTTATGGTGACCTATTGGTTCTTAATCTGTCTGATGGTCAGTGACACTTCTGTGGTGACTTACTGATATTGGAAGCATGCTAACTTAACGTTTTATTCACCAAACATTTACAGATTTTCTACTTGTACTATCTGCCAAGTACTGTTTTAGATGGTGAGAGAAGGTAACTTGCTCTCAAAAGAAGCCTCTGGTTTTTGGCTTACTAATGTTAGATTCAGCCAAACAGACTGGAACACCTCTATGACTTTAGTAATGAAGACTTTGTAGTCTGTCATGGGATGGTTTGAAACCCTAAAATAAGGTTGCCATGGTCAGATGTTGGCTCACCCTGGGAGATGATGGTACAGTTTGTTCATTATGAGGTATGAGGGAAATCAAGTTCTGGGATAAACTGTGATGAGACACCATCTATTTTTACCTTAGGAATAATACTTTGATATAATATGAAAATAACTATTTCTTGATTCTCGGCCAGGCATATGACTTCAAGCAATGTATATACTGCAGCTGAGATTCGCATCGATGAAATACTGCAGGATTCCAAGCTACTTTTGAATTCTCAAATGGCTCCTAGGCCTTTGGCTTGCTGCCAACCAGAAGTTTTTCACTCTCCTGTAGCCTCAGCTGAAATTTGAGATAGATTAAACTATTTTAAGTACATTTGAAATTTGTTAGTTTTTACGACCTTTATTAACTGGTAGTTATTTTGTTCTTTTTCGAGCCCGGTGTGTGTGTTCCCTGACGCTTAATGAGACATTGCATTTTGTCAGTAGAATGTAAACTCCATGAAGGTAGAGATTTTTGTCAGTTTTGTTCACTATTAAATTGCTAGCACCTAGAACAATGCTTGGCAGATAGAAAACCTGTAAATATTGTAAATATTTGTTGAGTGAAATGTTGATTAAATTAGAGTCTGGGAATCAGTTTTAATACAAGTTTTAGGGTGAATATAGAGAGCATCATAGCTCAGTTTTAGCAGTCAGGGCTGCCCTAAAATTGTTTTGCACCGATGTGTAATTGAATTGAAAATGGTTCCATAATTTGCTTTGAGATGGAATAGCATTGACTCTTTTATAAAGCCATCTAAAGTGGCTGAATTTCATTTAAAGTATAGATTCTGAGAATTAGGGTTGGTATAAGGGCCAAAGAAGAAGACACTGTAGTCAAATGTAACTATTAAACACTTATGATTATAAGGGTAACACATAATTAAATCAGAAAATTAAATAATTCAGAAAAGTTAAAAAAAAAAATCACCCATAATCTTAGTACATAGAGATAACCACTGTTAAAACCGCGATATTTCTTTCATGTAATTTTTTTTTTTATGGACTTGAATTTTAATGGACTTAAATTCTGTCCTTTTTTGTAACATAGCCTACCGCCAAATTACATGTACAGTTTTTGTATCTTGCTTATATTGTTACTTAACTATCTGTCAGCAAAAGCTCCTCTTGAATAGTTTTATCCTTCATCAGTTTGGAATGAACTATTTTTATTTTTGTTCCTCTGTAAAGGTTTTCTTGATATCCTTTCACCTTTGGCTTGTATTTCAGAAATTATAATGCACATTAGAAGAAGAGCTCAAATCTTTATTGATAAGTTGAACATTTTTGAGTTATTGTGCCTGTTGAGTTATTCTGCATTATTTGTATTGAAACTTGATGTAACCTGACAGATTCATTCCTTCTCTACAGTTATGTACATTTTTATATTATCACCTTGAGTCTGTCTTTATCCATATATTCAAGTGTACCAAATTAAAAAAAAAAAAAGAAAAAAGACTGGCCCTGGCCGCTGTGGCTCAGTGGACTGAGGGCCAGCCTGCGAACCAAAGGGTCTCTGGTTCAATTCCCAGGCAGGACACATGCCCTGGCTGTGGGCCAGGCCCCCAGTCAGGGGGGCACATGAGAGGCAATCACACATTGATGTTTCTCTCCCTCTCTTCCTCCCTCCTTTCCCCCTCTCTAAAAATAAATAAATAAAGTTAAAAAAAAACAAAACTGGAGGCCAGGATGGTATTTGTTATGAATTATATACATGTGTGATATCTCCTTGATTTCTTTATTTGGTTTTTGGGAAGTTTTGGTATTACATGGAGTGATTGAAGGAAGGAGGAAAAGACCATAAGAGATTCATGTGGGGTTAGGGAAACAGGATTGAAGTACGGGAACAAGCAATTTAGGAATGACAACGGGGAAAACTAGTTGGCATTTGAAAGTAAGTAAGCCAGTTTTGAGCCAGAATATAATGTTTTTTTAAAACTAAATTTATTGGGGTAGCATTGGTTAATAACATTATGCAAATTTTAGGTGTACAGCCTTACAGTTTGACATCTGTATACTCTATTGCATGATCTTCAGCTGGTGTGCCACAAGAATTTTTAAAACATGCAGCACCTGGCAGGTTGGCACTCACTCCGCTAAGCCACACCAGCCAAGGTGATAAGGTCTAGTTTATCTATTTTTCTTTTGTCATCTCTTATCCCTTAGATTGTCAAATAAAATAATGAAAACAGCCAACACAACTAAAAACCATCTGGTGTGAATGAATTAAAATTATACCTACTTTAAAAAATTAAAAAAAGAAAAATCCTGGCTGGTGTGGCTCCGTGGATTGAGTGCTGGCCTGTGAACTGAGAGGTTGTCAGGTCAATTCCCAGTCAGGGCACAAGTCTGGGTTGTGGACCAGGTCCGTGGTTGGTGGCATGAGAGAGGCAACTGATCCATGTTTCTCTTGCACATCAACGTTTCTTTCTCTCTCGTGCTCCCTCCCTTCCCCCTCTCTTAAAAGTAAATAAGTAAAATTTAAAAATAAAAAAATATATATTTTTTGATTTTTAGAGGGAAAGAAACATCGCGTGAGAGAAACAACAGTTTGTTGCCTCTCATAGGCACCCTGACTAGGGGATCGAACCACCGTGTGCCCTGACTGGGAATTGAACCCCTAACCTTTTGGTGTTCAAAACCTAACCTAATGGTACGGTATGCCAACTGAGCCACACCAGCCATAACAAATTATAGTGCTTTTTTTTTTTTTGTCAGATTGGCAAAAATAATTTTTGGTGTGCCACAGAATTTTAGTAATTAGTTTATGTGTGCCATGAGATGGAAAAGGTTGAAAATCACTGCTTTATTGTGTGCCCACCACCCAAAGGCTAGATTCCTTCCTATTTATATATAATATATAGTATATATTAGTATATATACTAATATATTTGTAGAATATAATATTTTTACACTGAGAATGGAAAGGACTGAACCTTAATGATAGAACTGAGGAATGTAAGAGAAAGAGTGAGGGAGATGACTCCTTTTATTTTTTGATTTTTGTAGAAAATGGCATTTAAGAAACAGTTTGAACTGAGAGATGAATTAAGTTTAAGGCTACAGAGTTTGGAAGAGCAGAGGGGAGTGATTGTGGGAGTGGGTCATGAAATATGCATGGTGCATGCTGGGTTGTAAGGATTCTGATCCCTGTACTTGGAGTGGAGGATTCTTGTGGTAGAACAGTCAAGATAATGGATCCAGGTTCTAAAGGGCTTTGAATGAGTATAAGAAGAGAATGTTACTTCAAGCCATTACATTTTTAAAAAAATTAAAAAATTTATTTTTAGAGAGAGGGGAAGCAGGGGAGGGGGAAGAGAGGGAGAGAAATATCAGTGTGTGGTTGCCTCTCATATGCTCCCAACTGGGGACTTGGCTTGCAACTCAGGCATGTGCCCTGCCTGGGAATTGAACCAGCGACCCTTTGGTTCTCAGGCCAGCACTCAGTCCACTGAACCACACCAGTCAGGACAAACCAGTACATTTTTTAACAGCTTTATTGAGGAATAATTCACATATCAAACAAGTCACCCATTTAGAAAAAAACAAATTTAGTGTTTTTGACTATATTCACAGAATTGTGCAACCATCACCACAATCAATTTTAGAACATTTTCATCACTCCCAAAAGAAACCCATTAGACTTTCCATTTCTCCCTTGTTCTCCTTTGTTCTCTCTGTTGTAGAAAGTAGTAATGTACTTTTTGCCTCTGAAGATTTATCTATTATGAACATTTCATATAAATGGAATAATATATAGTCTTTTGTGTCTGGTTTCTCTCACTTTGCATAATGTTTCCTAGATTTATCTGTTGTGTTTCAGTACTAATTTTTTTCTTAATTGTTGAATAATATTCCAAGCATCACATTTTCTTTTTTCATTCATCAGTTTGTGGACATTTAGGTTGTTTCAACTTCTGGCTCCTACAAACTAATGTTTTTGTGTGGATGTGTGTTTTCTTTCTCTTGGATATATACCTGTGAGTACAGTTGCTGGCTTTTTGTGAGGTAACTTGGTGGTTAACATTTTGAGGAACTACCAAGCTGTTTCCCGTAGTGACTCCCTCTATTTTATGTGTCTCCCAGTGTTTTACGAGGGTTTCAACACTCGTTATCTGTCTTTTTGATTATAAACCATCCCAGTGGATGTGAGGTGGTGTCTGCCTGTGGTTTTGATTTGCTTTTCCTTGGTGGCTAGTGATGTCTTTTTGGGTACTCACTGACCATTTGTCTTTGGAGAAATGTTTGGTCAAATCCTTTGCCCAATTTTTAATGAAAAAAACTTTTTTTTTATTACTGAGTTGTAAGAGTTCTTTATAGGTTCTGGATACAAGTCTTATCAGATAAAACATTTGCAAGTATTCTCCCCCATTCAGTGGTTGTCTTTTCGCTTTCTTGATACAGTTCTTTGAAGCATAGAAGTTTGTAGTTTTGATAAAGTCTAATTAAAAAAAAAGATTTTATTTATTTTGAGAGAGGGGAAAGGAGGGAGAAAGAGAGGGAGAGAAACATCGATGTGTGGTTGCCTCTAGCACGCCCCCTACTGGGGACCTGGCCCACAACCCAGGCATGTGCCCTGGCTGGGAATCAAACCAGCGATCCTTTGGTTCACAGGTCGGCACTCAGTCCACTAATCTACACCAGTCAGGGTAATGAAGTATAGTTTATCTGTTTTTCTTTTGTCACCTGTGCTTCTGTATTGTGTCTAAGAAGGCTTTGCCTAACCCAGGGTTACGAAGATTTACTCCTTTGTTTTCTTCTAAGAGTTTCATAATTTTAGCCCTTACATTTAGATCTTTGATCCATTTTGAGTTAATTTTTGTGCACGGTGTGAAGTAGGGGTTAAAGTTTATTCTTTATATGCAGATATCGAGTTATTTCAGTACTTTTTGCTGAAAAGACTATTTCCTTATATTGAACTGTCTTGGCACCTTGTCAGGAACCAATTGCATTTCTCTTGTTTTGGTTTTTTATTTATTGGAAAACTGCCATGATAAAAACAGTATTTTTGAAGATTTATTTGGTCGAGGTGTGCAAGTTGAAATAAGAAACAGGAAAGATTTGGAGTGTCAGAATGATGTCACAGAGCTGTATGTAAGGTTTTATAATTCATTAAGTGTTTGAGATGGTGTGAGGTGTGCTCTGTATAAAATGTGGTCTATTGAATAAATGAACTTTGACCATTTCTACCTTTTGCGTAATGCCTAGAAAACAGGAGAGCTCCTCAAAAGAGATTTTGACTACTTTATTATTAAATTCCTATTAGGCAGTGATAGCTTTGTGAAAAATGAAGTATGGACCATTTGACTTTTGCTGTCCTGTGTAGAAATAAAATTGTGAACAAATTACAATTTATTGGGTTGTTGTATTTCATATAGGGTGTTAGTTTTGTCCTAAGGCATTTATATAATTTTCAAGTAAAATTTGATTTTTTATTTATTAGGTTATACCCTTTGGCTAGTCTAATATATTATTATAAAGGAGCAAAATCAGGAAATACTGCTAACCTGTGTCTAACAGGATTCTTTTTGCTATTTAGGAAAAGACTGCATTAAAGAAGAGACCTTTTCTAACCTTTCAGGTCTAATAAAAAACAGGGTTTATTTGCTTTGGATGAAGATTTTACACACACACACACACACACACACACACACACACACACACCCCTCTTCAAATGACTTGAAATAGAATAGTGTGGGAACGTGGTGGCTGATTTTTAAAGATTATATCTTTTTTGTTTTATAAATTATGCATATTTTTAGCTTAGCTTTTACTAAATATGGAAAGGAAGTGGGTCTTAATTAACCTTTGTAGAATTTTAATGACATCAAGTACCTGATTAATAGTCTTTTTGAGGCCATTATTTTCAGCTGATACTCTCGATATTACATTGTTGATCTTTTTCAGAAATGTAAGAATATGGGACCAGTCCAATTTCCTCAGGTAACTACTGTTTCAAAAGCAGACAGATTATGTGACCTTAGCTTATGGCTTTTTATGTTGTGACTGGGTGAGTGTATTTGAATGTGGTATGTGTTAGGTGAGTCAGTGATTGCATCCTAGACCTTCTTTAAGAACTCATTATAAAAATACCCAAGCATATAAATATGCATTAACTTATTTCCCCTTTACATAGTCTGCCTGGGGTCTCCTGGTCCCTTTCTCTGGCCCCTCCCCCAGGGGCATTTTTTCCCAAGGCAGGGGCAGTTGGAGGTGACATGCCTAAGCATCAGGTTTATGCCAACTCAAACTGATTTTGAGGTCTTTAGTAACAGTGACCACTTCGACTTAACAGTAGAGCGACCTTTGGTCCCCTTCTGTTATGGTCCTGGTTTGGAAGGTAAATTATATGGTCACTCTAACAGTAACTGTTTTACAGCTTAGAAAATTAGGAGTCTTTTTGCTATTTCTACATATGTTACTGAATGCCTTATGAGGCATCAAAGCATTTTATAACCCATGGTCAAAGAATTTATGTTTGATCTTATAGTTAAAAAGGTCTTT
Organism: Mormoops blainvillei; assembly: GCA_004026545.1. NCBI lineage: Eukaryota > Metazoa > Chordata > Mammalia > Chiroptera > Mormoopidae > Mormoops > Mormoops blainvillei. Next base: position 163,596 of record PVJD01000703.1, read on the forward strand.
GACATCAGTATGTGAACTAAATAGAAGCAAAGTATTGTCAGCCCCATTTAAAAAAAAAACAAAAACTTGCCCTGGCTGTTGGGGCTCAGTGGATTGAGCACTGACCTGCAAACCAAAAGGTCGCAGGTTCGATTCTCAGTCAGGGCACAGGCCTGGTTGGGAGCATGCAAGAGGCAACCTCACACATCAATGTTTGTTTCCCTCTCTTCTTTCTCCCTTCCCCTCTCTCTAACAGTGCATAAATAAAATCTTTAAAAAAAACAACAACAAAAAACCCAACTTTATTTGAGCTAATTTTAGACTTAGAGGTAAGCCGTCAAAATATTAGGAAGAGTTCCCTTTTACCCCCTCGCCTCCTTTCCCTAATGTTAAATCTTCCATAATCATAGTATAAGAATAGGAAATTAACAGATACAATATTATCAACTGAATTACAACTCTTACTAAGGTTTAAAAAATTATTCTGCTGTCTTATTTCTGTTCCAGGATCCCACATTGCATTTAGTTATTATTTCTCCTTAGTCTCCTTTAGTTTATGATTGTTCCTCAGTCTCTCCTTATCTTTTATGACCTCTGTACCTTTAAATATATGAGTTAGTTATTTTATAGAATGTCCCTCAGTTTGGGCTTATTTGATATTTTCTCATACTAGGAATACCAAAATCAGTTCCTTCTCAGTGCATCATATCAAGAAGTGCAGGATGCTGATATGGTCGTGATTACCTTGATTACTTGGTTCACTTGATGTCTACAGTTCTAGTTACTGTCTTTACCTTTATAGTTGATAAGAATCTAGTGGGAGACTTCGCAAATAACGCTTCTCCTCAAACGTTGACCCACCAAGTTTAACAATTGGTAGATCTTATATTCAAATTTATTAAGTTTGTGGTTACCTAATTGGGACTTTCTGTTTCTTTCCTTCTACATTTATTAATTGTAATTCTGTTATTAATTGTAATTCTGTAAGGAACAGCTCTCTTTTCCATTTATTAATTTTATTTATTTTTGAAACATTTTATATATATATTTTTTATTTTTAGAGAGAATGAAAGGGAGGGAGAAAGAGAGAAACTTCACTGTATGGCTGCCTCTTGCACACCCTCCACTAAGGACCTGGCTCACAACCCAGACACATGCCCTGACGGGGAATCAAACCGGTGACCCTTTGGTTCACATGCTGACACTCAGTCCAGTGAACCACACCAGCCAGGGCATCATTATTTATATCACCATGGACTCATGTTTATGTATTTTATTCTGTGAGTTAAAATCCAGTACTATTGTTAATTGTTCAAATTGTTCCAGCTTTTGCCTTTAGGAATTCCTGCACTTTGGGTCCTGTGTTCCTTAAACAAGCCAACATTATTTTGTTTGTTTGTTTTTTAAGCATTTCTTTACTTTCTGGCACCTCAAGATGTTCCAGCTCATTTTATATTTTTCCATACCCTACTCCTGGGATCAGCTACTTCTCCAAGACATCCTGATTCTTTTTATTGGAGAATGGTGTTAGTGACCAAGATGTGGGCCTAGGCGTCCTCATTGTAACTGGAACGTTTTGCTTCTAGGTCCTTTCAGTACTCAGAGCTAGGAAATACATGTGTGTATACTAATTTACCTGTGTATATGCATCTATATATCTGTATTTGCCTGCATAGTACATACATTAAAAACCATGAGTTTATATTATGTTGCAATGCTACCTTGTATGTTTTAACTTTCCCCTTTTCCTTGTTTGTTAACTTTCTCCAACAGTGAGAAACCTGGCTCTTAGATAACAGCCTGTTTACTTAATTTAATTATAGTAGACACATAATACAGTTTGAGAATTGCTAACCCTATTCCTCTGTTTTGGTTTTAGTTTATTTTATGGATATGTGAAATATTACTATGATTATGAGAGTAAGAGTTATGTTAAAAAATATATTCAGAAGTGTTACACCTCCTATCTCTGCTTCCCAGTTTCTGTTTCCTTTCTTTCCCACCCACAACTGTAGGTAACCAATCTCTTTAATTTCTGATTTATCCTTTCTATATTTCCTTTGCACAAATGAAAAGATTCTTGTACATTTTCTTATATCATATCCCCTTACTTACATGTGATCATGGGCAAATCACATAATCTCCTTGAGAGCCAGTTTTCTCATCTGTAAAAGATGGGAAATAGTACCTACCCTTTTTTCAAAGGATTATGATAACGATTGAGATAATGAAAGAGAAAGTGCTTTCTAAACTTTATGATGTAATTTATAAGGTAAAAGCATTAGTGGTTTCTGTCCAGGGAAATGCACTCGACTTCTTTGACATTGTAAACACAGTACAAGAAACATTTGTTACTGTTCATCAAAATTCCTAGTGAAAGCAATTTGAGAATTAAATAGTTTTTTCTGTTGTTATTCTGATTTTTCATTTTCATTATTTTTACCAGTTTCCAGTGTGGTTTCATTTCAGGTTATTGCAGCGTATCACATGTAATTACATTTTTTATTTTTGAGCTTGACCAGCATCTGAGTTCTCCAAGAATGATGTTTTTAATCCATACTGTTATTTGGTCAGATTTACAAAGGATCAATTGCTGCTTCTGTAGATAAAAGAAGGAAGTACGTAGTAGTTTTTGGTTTTATTTTCCTTTTCCCCCTTACTTTGGGCTCAGAGACTTGAATTTGAAGGGCCTTTTATGTTCAGATTGTAATGGGACCTGCAGGTCCAGTGTCTTTATTTCATTTCTAACAATTTGGTTTAGTCAGAAGATGAAGGTATTTCACATTCTTTGAGTTTACCCAAGAATTCTTTTGATGAGATTTAAGGCTCAAAGATGTACTCTAGTTATCCCTGTGGAACTCATGGATGAAGTACCTATTATTGTTTTTTATTGGTTTTAAATTTTGGATGCCAGGTTTGGTGAATTGTTTTACTTGGAGGAGTTAAATTGAAATAGAGATTTGGTTATCATAAGTTATAATTCATAAACACTTTAAAAACAGCAGTCCGTTTAATTAGCCATATATTTATCAAACACATAGTCTAAATACAGAAAGTAAGTCTACCTAAGCTTTTAATGAAATTGAAGGCTTTGGTCCTTCCATTCATACGGTACCATGTATTAAAATTTGTGTCAGGACAATTGGGAGAACCCTCCAGTTGGCCAAATAGTCTTCAGAAACATACTGCTGGTTACTTTTAATTTTTCTCAGACTATTTGGAGAGAAAAAGTCATTTTTCTTTTGTATCCCAGAATCATACAGGGTGGAGCAAATGTAGGTTTACAGTTTTTTTGTATGGAAAATAATAATTAATAAATAATAATACAAGAATAAACACTTTTACCTACTCACAACTGTAAATCTACTTTTGCCCCACCCTGTATTTATGAAAGTAGCTTAGCTACTATTCAGCTGAAGGCTCCATTGAAAGAACAAGTAGTGATGGCAGGGTTATGGTGCTCAGTGGAGAATGAAAGGGCTGATGGAATCTTAAAGAGTAAGAGAAGTAGAAAAGTGAAGGGGGGATACGCTGGTCATTGTTTCGATACTGTGGATTGAGCTAAGTGCTCATGTTTAGAGGAAACACAATAATTATTTATTAAATGACTGAAGGAGCAAGTGTTTGCTAAGTAACAGTTTTTGAAGACTTAAGATGCACTAACTCGTTTGGTCGTTGGAGGAAGATGAAGATTGTGCTGGATGGACTGAGAGAGACAGGAAGCGTGGAAACTACATAATAGGTGCATTGAAGGTTTTCCATGGTTTTACTAATACAATATAGTCCAGAGGGGAATGAAAAGGAAAGTATGATCATATCATGAAAGCTGTCAAAGGAAGAAAGAGATTTAGAATATCTTTGATGAAAGAAAAAATACTAAAACTGATTTCAAGGCTTTGAGACTAGATAATGTTGATGGAGAAACAAAGATGTAGGATTTAATTTAATTTTTTAAATTTAAAAAAAAGTTTATTTATTTAATTTTTAAGACAGAGGACAAGGGAGGGAGAGAGGGAGAGAAACATCAATGTGTGGTTGCCTCTTGTGCGCCCCCGACTGGGGACCTGACCTGCAACCCAGGCATGTGCCCTGACTGGGGAATTGAACCAGTGACCCTTTGATTCACAGGCTGGTGCTGAATCCACTGAGTCACACCAACCAGGACTAGGATTTAATTTTATATCGTGATATGAGATAGTGGGCAGAAATTCTGCTTTGGACATGTTGGATTTGAAATGAGTGGAACATCTTACCGTATTCATTTAACAGGTGGAGCTAACTGGACACGTTTGGAAATAGATGGGAGTCACATGAGCAGGAAGGGCTGGAAAATCAAATCTGTGAAAATATAAGCATAACAGGAACAGTGAAGAGAAATTTGAAGGTTCTTAGTCGTCCATGCAGTGTCCGGTGATTTGATGCAGATGGTGAAGTAACCGAAAGAGGAAGAAGCTGCTAAGAGGAAACAGAACCAAGAAAAGCACAATCTGTTTAAGCTTTCCAGATTAGGTTCCCACCGAGCTTTATGTAGTTGGAGAAAGTGACATTCGATAAGGTCCTGAACCCTGCTTAAGTAACTATTGCTACATTTAAGGAAGATTGGGGACTGAGAAATTTCTTCTGCTTTTCTTTTTCTTTAAAAAAAAGTACTGATTTGAGAAAGAGAAAGACAAAGAGAAAGAGGAACATTGATTTGTTGTTCCACTTATTTATGCACTCATTGGTTGATGTCTGTGTGTGCCATGACTAGGGATCAAACCTGGAACCTTTTGGTGTATGGAACAATGCTCCAACCAACTGACCCACCTGGCCAGAGCAATTATCACATATTTTATAATAAAAGAAGTTTAAAAGTACTTAAATCTCTTACTGTGTACTTTACCTACTAATAAGCTGCTATTGGGATTCTGGGCAGCCATTATTATGAAATCATTAATTTAAACTCACATTTTTAATAACAGATTTTTATATACTAATCAGGAATTAAGCATAGTATAATAAACTCATTTTCATCACCCTTAATTGATAAATTTTGAGCAGAAGAAAAGGAAGTGATGCTTGAGTTAGCTGGCCTTAGCCTTATTAGTTTGGATTGATTTATAATTTCTTAGGCTTTTTGAAATAGTGGAAATAGATTGTGGATGACGAATTTGTGGACTGAAGGAGTCTGGCTCACAAGTTGGGAACTACTTTGTTAGTTCATTGGTGCCGACTAGGAACTGATTTATTTGGCAGAGTTGGGGTACTTTCTCCATGGGTTCTAAAGAGCATAGCTTTCTGTTTTCTTGTTTATGTGTTCTAGCTTAATCAGTAGCACTGACACTGTGTCCTGGGATAAGTGCTGAAGAATTAGAAATAAGACATAGTGTTTGCCCTCGAGAAGCTTACAGCCCTAGTGCAGGAGACAGATACGTAAGAAGGAAAGTAAACAGAAGTCAACAAGCATAGGACCTGTGGGGGCCCTGAGGAGGGTCACTTCACTTGGGTGTGGGGGCAGAAGAAAATTGGGAGGAATGAGGGGAGAGGCTTCCTGGTGAAGGGGACACCTCTAAACTGCATCTGGAAGGATGAGTGAGCCATAGATAGTGGTAGGAAAAAGAGCATTCCAGCTGGGAATCAGCACATAAACTCAGGACAACGAAAGATGACTTGTTCCATTGCTAGAGCAACAGTATGGACGGATAATCAGAGGTGGTAGGAAGGAAGGGCCTAATAAACCATGCCAAGGAGCTTGGATTTCATCCAGATGACAATGGGAAACCATCAGAGCTGTAGACTGGAGAAGGATAACGGCCAACTCATGTTTTAGAAGGACCCTTCTGGAAGGTTGCAGGAGGGAGATTGGGTTATATATGTCATAAATAATTCAAATCCAAGATTGGTCATGAGTTATAATTTTCACTTGGGGCTTTAAATGTAGGTTGTATATACTTTTCCTAAGGAGTACTTTTAGTTTGTTTACTCTTTTATCTGCTGTTTCCCAAATTTATGAAACATGCAGGTATTTTTGTTCAAGAAAACTTAAGAGCTAGATAAATTTCCATGCTTGTTACCCAACCTGCATTTAAGGATTACTTGGACTTTGTATATTAAAAAAAAACAGATGTAGGTCTGAAGTTTCAGCCTTTGTTTACAGTTAGTATATGATTATTACCAGATTCATAATAGATAACTTATAAGTTTACGTTTATAGTTTATAAGGCATATTGTCTTGGTATTCAAATAATGGCACACTTCATAGTGAAAATACCCGCCCATTAAAAGTTAGGCATCTTTTGTCATAGAGCTAAGAGGATATTAACGCAGGGTTGAACTGTTGTATGGATTTTAAAAAATCCAGTAAATCGCCCCAGCTGGTGTAGCTCAGTGGTTTGAGTATTGGCCTGCAAATCAAAGGGTTGCCGGTTCAATTCTGCAGTCAGGGCACATGCCTAGGTTGTGGGCCAGGTCCCCAGAAGGGGACGTGTGAGAGGTAACCCCACATTGATGTTTCTCTCCCTCTCTTTCTCCCTCCCCCTCTGTCTAAAAATAAAATAAATAAAATCCTAAAAAATAAATCCAGTAAGTATATTTTCTCTTCCTTATGGTTGTCTTAATAACATTTTCTTTTTTTTTTTTTCCTGAAGGTGTCTTTAGGGGTAGCAGGAATCAGGGGAGAGGGTTGGGCTAGGGGCAAGGAGAGAAGAGGTAAAATGGGAGCTGAAAAAAAAAATGATGTTTTTCATTTCAAATGACCCCAAAATATCACTATTAAAGTTGTTAAATATACTTTGAAATTATCCTTTAGTAAATTTTATCTCATTGATAACATTTTCCTTTTTCTAGTTTGCTTTCATAAGACTATATGATACGTATAACATATGAAATATGTGTTAATTAAGGCGTCTGGTCATCAGTAGACTATTAGTAGCTAAGTTTTTAGGAAGTCAAAAATTATATGTGGATTTTCTGACAGGGGGATTGGTGCCCCTAACCCCTATGTTGTTCAAGGGTTAATTTTATGTGTGTGTGTGTGTGTACATATATATAGAGTGTATATATTTGTTATATATAAAATATATATTGTGTGTATATAGCAAATGTATATGGTGTGTGTATATAACATGTATATAGTTTAGCTAGGAATTTGCAATACTGTGTTAATTTAATTACTTTTGAAATGAAAAGGGAACTTGTTAAGGTATAATGCTTACATGAGCCATTGTATATGAAATAGAAAGCATTTAGACCAGTCCAGTTCTTCACTGGAAATCACAACTTTGATAAATGTATTTGGGAGAATATCTGATGACAGGAGGATTCTTTTTCTTTAATTTTTTAAAAAAGATTTTATTTTCAGAGTTGAAGGGAGGGAGAAAGAAAGGGAGAGAAACATCGATGTGTGAGAGAAACATTGATTGGTTGCCTCTTGCTTACCCTAGCTGGGGACCCGACCCTCAACCCAAGAGTGCACCCCAACTGGGAATTGAACTTGCAGCCAGGTCCACAGGCCAGCGCTCAATCTAGTGAGCCACACCATCCAGGGCGAACAGAAGGATTCTTAAAGATGAAACACATTTGGCTCTGGGAAGTGAAACTGAATTGAAAATACTCAAAACCAGAATAAGAGAAGGCCATTCCATTGAGTTTCAGGTTGCTTAAGCCTCTTTGGCTCTCTCGTAAAAGATTAGCAATTCATACTTTATTTGCTTATTTTCAGTTTCATTCTCTGTACTCTAAATAGATAAAATTGTGTGATTTTATTTTTCAACCCCCTTATTTGTTTTTTTTACTGTAAGCACTTTTTCCTGTGTCTGAGCATGTAGAACATTAGTAGTTGAGACTGAGGTTATTGCAATCAAAGGCACATTCCTAGTTGCAAGAAAGGTTTTGAATGTAGTGGTTTCTTTTTTGTTTTTTTTTAACACTTAAATTAACCTGTTTTGAGAAAAGAGATTGTTCACTGTACTTTAGGAGCCATATCTAAGTTCATTGCTTCTTAACCCTTAACTAAGAAAAATGGGGCTCGCTAACAATAGGTGGCTTTACAGGCCTGTGAAACTGGAAAGCATGTTCAGCAATGTAAACAATGGCAGCTGTTTTTTGCTGGCATCTTTGTTGTTCAAAGTGTAATGAAACTGGTTCTCAAAAATGGCTTCACTTGCTGACTCATCTTCCAGCCCCTAAACAACCATGGTATCCAGCATTATTTAACGCTGGGATTGAGATTACAAGTATCCAGAGCTTTAGAATGTGAGGGTTGGAATGGATCATGGGAATCCTTTAATTGAGGGGGCCTCAGTTATCAAAAAATGTCGGTGTGGCAGATACCATAGTTACAAGTAGTGATACTGCTATTTAGAGTACCATTTGAATCTTCTGAATGATTAAGGATTTTTTGCTGTCTACAGATCTTTAAGGTGTACTTTTTATCTTTACTTTAAAAGTAATACATTATTCTGAAAGTGGCTATAAGCGATGTCTAGGGGCAACACACATTTAATGCTTGCTATATAGTGAGGAGGGCTGTGGGATAAAAGTAAAATGATTGGTATTGTCCCTGAAACTTTTCTAATCTAATTAGGAAATAGATACGAGAAAGAAGTGTGGGACATTTAGGAGTCAGCTTATTAACAAGTATATAATCTGATTCACCTGGTACACTATGATGAAGGAGGCTTGTAATAATTTATGTGAGCTCTTAGAGCAGTCGTTTAGATTTTTGATGGAAAAAGTCACTTGCAGAAATGAAAACTTCCCATAGATTTTAATTCTGTAGAACAGAAACTACACTCCAGGAAACTCATGTCCATGTTCCACAGACAGCTCATTGAAAACCACTGACTTAAAATAGCAGTTCTCAGATACTTTTAAAAATGTATTTATTTATTTTTTAGAGAGAAGGGAAGGGAGGGAGAAAGGGAGAGAAACATTGATGCATGAGAGAAACATGGATTGGCTGCCCCTTTCATGCCCCAACAAGGGACCTGGCCTACAACCCAGTCATGTGCCCTGAGCAGGAATGGAACTGGTGACTCCTTGGTTTGTGGAATCATGCACCACTGAGCCACACCTTTCAGGGCTCTCAGAGATTTTTATCTCAAGACTCCTTTACACTATTAAAATTTATGGAGAACCTCACAGAGCTCTCATTATATAAACCGCCTCTGTTGATACTTACAGTATTAGATGTTAAAACAAAAAATTCAAAAATATTCACTTGATTAAAAATAAAAGTAACAGGCCCACTATATGTTAGCATAGTTTGAAAATGAAAAAATAGCTTATTCAAAACAAAAAATTATTGAGAAGTGGCATTATTTTATGTTTTTGCAAATCTCTTTAGTGTCTAGCTTAAGAGAAGATACATAATTGGATTCTCATATCTGCTTCTGCATTCATTCTGCTGTACATTGTTTTGTTTGGAAAAAATATGGTCTCAGATACAGTGTAGGGAAGGAGAGTTTTTAAAAGTCTTTCTCAGATAATCATTATTATTTATTATCACACCAAAACTTGACAGGTGCTGTTTCTTAAAGGTAGTGTCAGTTTGAAATCTGAAACTATGTCCATGAACATTTCATGCACTTAAATCTGTTGGTCTGTATGCACTTTAAAAAAAAAATTGAAGTACAATTGACGTTACAGTTTCAGATGTACAGTGTGATTCAGTGTTTTTATGTATTGGGAAATGTTTACAATAATTCTAGTTAACATCTGCCTATTACATATTTTTTTCTTGTAATGAGAACTTTAAAGGTCTACTCTATTAACAACTTCTAAATATGCAATACAGTACTTTTAACTGTTGTCCCTATCCTGTACATTACATCCCATGACTTACTTTATAAATGGAAGTTGTACCTTTTATCATCTTTACCCATTTTATTTTACCCCTATCCCCCATATGTTGCATTTTCAGTGAATCTTTTACCCATGTGAGATTTTCTGATACGCCTCAGTCATTTGGAAATAATGATTCACTGAGTTATGGAGACTTTTCAAATGTTCATATATTCATTATACAGTGTTATAAAGTTAATATTACAAAGTCAGTACCACTATGAATCTCATGAGGAAAGTCTTTCGGGAAGTTTTTGAGTGCATGGTGATAGGTACTGGCTCAGCTGTGACTCGCGAAGGCTGGAAGGGTGATTGCAGTTGAATTTCTGTGAACCAGTCTTGGGTTGGAGGGAAATGGGTTTAATGTTTATAAAGAAACTCCATGTTGAAGACCCTGAAAAAGAGGCATTTTATTGTCTTACTTCCTTTTCCTAGCACTAGCAGGTTTGACTAATTTTAAGGGGTAAAGAGGCAGAAATAGTTGACCTTTTCAAAGAAATTTGTTGACCCAAAGGAATTTCTGTGATGAAATGTGTAGGTGTACTTTTGAACATAGCTGCTCTAAGTGCTTGGTTTACTGGCATAAATGTGGATGGGGGTCTCTGGAACCTGTTTCCAAGCCTTTTAATATACCATCTTCCATTCTGAAGATGGCCTTTGCAAATGTCCTGTTAGAGTCCTGGATCACTTTTACCTCATGGAATTGTCTTCACTTCTTCCCCCAGGCTCTACTACTACTGTTTTTTTAAAAAAGATTTTTTAAATTTATTTTTAGAGAGAAGGGGAGGGAGGGATAAAGAGAGGGAAAGAAATATCAATGCGTGGTTGCTTCTCATGCGTCCCCCCACTGGGGGACCTGGCCTGCAACCCAGGCATGTGCCCTGATTGGGAATGGAACCCACGACCTTTGGTTTGCAAGCCAGCGCTGAATCCACTGAGCCACACCAGCCAGGCCTCCTTTTTTTTTTTTTTTTTTTTAACTTAAGTCTTTTTACTAAGCCACTATCTAGGATGAGTTAGAGACTAAAATGAATCTCTTCTTCCAGGTGGTGTGGATGAGACAGTTTGACCTTTGATTTCACTACTTGTGCTTCTAGGCTATGTAACAGAAACTGGACTGTTATTATATCAAAGTTTATTACTATTCTAAGGGATTGCTTCAACATATATCCAAGGATTACTTTGAAATCAACCCCCCCTCCAACCCACGCCATACTGCTTTTACAGAATTGTACTTGAAAGTTGGCATTCAGATAAAATTCTTACTGTTGTCATGTCATCATTTATAATAGCAAACTTTTTGAAACATGCTAAAGGCCTGGTAATCGAATTCTGGACAAATTATGGGCTGTGTATGGATTGAAGTACTATATAACCTTTTAAAATGTTTCAAAATATTGACATTTAAAAAGTTCACATTTATTCTATGGAAGCCTGTTAAAAATAGCATGTACGATCAAAGTTTATTTTTAAAAGTATGTAGAAAAAATGCTTGGTTATACAACAGTGTTCATAGGGTTATCTCTGGTTACTGGCGAGAGTGAGTGATTTTCATTTTCTTTCTGTGCTGAATGATTTTTGTGTGTGTGTACATTAACCATGTATCACTTTAATAATCAGAAAAAAAACTTTTTATTTTGTAAAATGAAACTAAGCTGAAATGTGACTCTCTGCAAGTTCCACATTCAACAGACAACAAGGATTAAAATATATTATTTTAAGACAGTGAAGAGTATTTAAAATACATTTGTAAATTTTCAAAAGGGAATCAAGGGAGAGAGGGCATTTTTTGGGTTAACTATTAGTTAAGTAAAAATTTACCTGATTATGAATTGTGTTCCCTAAGGATTCTGATTAAATTAATCTTTGTTTTACTATTATATCAGTACTAGTGCTGATCTCCCCAAATTTGTTTTCATGGCACGGTTTAAAGTACTTTAAAATAGGTATCATTCCTTTTTAAAAGAAAACCTTATTTTTTAACGATGCCTGTTATTACAGAGTTAACTTTTTAAAGTCCTTTGCCATCTTGTCCTTGCTGTCTTGGCTTTCAGCTGGGGCTGCAGCGGAGCTGAGCCAAAAATGGCTGCTGCTGCTGCAGCATGGGCGGGCATAGTATAGGACTGTTTGCTCTGGTTCCTGTGACAAAGCAGCAGGAGAAAACTCGGGAGCGTGCCCAGGGTCAGGATTCTCTTGTGGAAGAGTTACTGTATTGCAGATTCTGCTGTTGAGAGGAAATGCCACTGTGTATTCAGATTTATAGCTTTAGCAGGGGAACCACCCATTCTCTGTGGGAGTAAAAAAATCTTAGCATATGCTGTCATTCGCTGAGCAGGATTAGCTGTTTCCAGAAAGCATCAAGGTTTACCTGCCTGTTTCAGTTGAAAACAGAGAAGTGTCCAGAATGACAGTGATTCTGGCTTGGTGGGTGAATTTACTGAGTAGGCAGCATTTTTGTCAGGGACAAAATGGGTAGTATATAATGGAGGATTAAAAAGATCTGCCCCTGCGTGCAGCTTGTGTGAGGAGTACTGTGTGACATCACAAGCTAAAACTAATACGTTAAGGTAAGAGATGGGGAGTGGTTTGAGTAGGGAATTGAAATTGCCCTGTGTACTGGTCAAGCCACTCCTTAGGGTGAATGCATGGCCATTTGGATGGGGCGTGTTTGTGCTCGAGTTCCTGTCCTGCCTGTGACTAGAGATGGTCGTGATGTAGGAACACTAGGATATGCTGCTTAGCAACCAGTAAGATAGGGTATATCTGGATGGGCCATAACACACTGCTTCATTCATTTCTCTCTTAATGTGATGAAAAGAAAAGGCTTTTCTGCTTTAAAAAAATAAAAAGGCTCCTTCCCCAGAAAAACCATATGTGATCATTGTAAAAAATACAAAAGAAAAAAATAAAAAAGAAAAAAATTAGCTCCATTACCCACTGATAACTATTAGCATTAAAAAAATAGATTTTACTTATTTTTTAGAGAGAGGGGAAGGGAGGGATTAGGACAGGGAGAGAAACATTGATTGGTTGCCTCTCACCTGCCCGGAAGTGGGGACCTGGCCTGCAACCCAGGCACATGCCCTGACTGGGAATCGAACTGGTGACCTTTAGGCTTATGGGACAATGCTCAACCCACTGAGCCACACAGTCAGGGCACTATTAGCATTTTTGATATATTTCCTTGAAGGAATTTTTGTTTATATATTACGTATGTTGGCATTATGTGTTATATACATATGCTGCAAACCGTACAGTAAATGGTATTTTTTCTATTTTAACATTGATATATTCCCATTTCAGTACACATTTTGAGGGCTTTAATGGCCTTATAATATTTCTGTATATGGCTGTACCACAATATACTTAAAAACATATCCCTTATTACCAGATTGTTAACAGTTTTGCTATTAAATGCTGAAACTACCATCCTTGTGTATAATGATTTTCAATATTTCAGGTATTTCTTTAATAAAGTAAAAACTACTGGGTCAGTAGGTATGACCATTAGGGTAATTGCTGTATATTGCTGTATTTTACCAGCATTAAATATTCTGGTTTTTCAATTTTAGTTAATTTGATAGGTGAAAATTATATACAATTTTAATACGCATTTCTTTTATTACTTACAATATTTAGTTCCCCTCCCATGTTTATTAGTTTTTAATTTTCTATTTTGAAAATTATCTCTTCATATCCTAGGCTCACAGTTTTATTGAGATCTTAGTTTAGGTTCAAAACTTAGCAGAAGAACACGGATTTAAAATTTTATACTACCTGTATAAATATATAATTTATATTATATATTTAAAAATAGTAAAATCCCTCTTCATCCACTCCCATCATTAGAGGTTATCACAGTTGACAGTTAAGCATGTCCATTTTTACAAACCGTTTTGTATGCATTTACAAATTTTGTGAGAAGAAAGGAAGAGGGTCAGGGAGAAGGGAGAGAGGTGGAGATTTTTAGAGGATGGACTCTGGAATTGGATTCCGTGGTTTGTATCCTAAGTGCTGGAAATGTGAAATGTCATCTTGGGAGATTTAGAGTCCCGTAGATCATAGTCCCAGTTCCCATGCAGGGGTGTCCAACCTGTTGGCATCTCTGGGCCACATTGAAAGAAGCGTTGTCTTGGGCTACACATTAAATACACAAGCACTAACGAAAACCGATGATCAAAAAAATGGTTTTAAGTAAATTTACGATTTCATGTTGGGCTTCGTGCGGCCCACGGGCTGTGGGTTGGACACATCTGGTAGTGGTTGTGTACCTTGGGAAAGCAATTTATCCTTTTTGTGTGCCAGTGTCCTCATATGTAAAAAGAGGTATATAGACTAGCGCCTCACATTGTTGTGAGGATTAAATCAGTCAGTACATCTATAGTGCTTAACGTAGTAGTACCTGGCACTTTGTGTTAAATAGTAGTATAGCTGTTACTATTATTATTATAATATATATTTTTAAGAAGAACATAAGTGGGATTATATTGCATATGTTTAGCGACCACTTTTTCATGTATTATATAAATCTTTGCCATGTCAATAAATATAGACTATTCTATAGTTGTACCATCATTTATTTAACTCTTGCTGTTGATGGATATTTGTGTAGTTTCCAACTTTTTTGGAGGGGGGTATTGAAATCTGTGGCATATGTCATGATACATACGTGCATTTTAATAGGATGCAGTTCAGCAGAATTAATATTCAAGAACTTTTTTCCTCTCCTTATATTTGGTAGCAGTTTTATTTTATGACTAAAATACTATCTTTGATTCTCGTGAGGTACTAATTAGAAATTTAAAAATATATTTTTCTGTTCCCTGCACCACCTCTCTCCTTCTAAAGTTGGTTCTTCCATCTTTGTTTTTTACTTTCTTAATGTCTTGTGATTGGTAGTTTCCATTCATATTTATGAATGAAGGATGAGGTGGATCAGGAGAGTTAGTTGGATTCCCTGCAGTGAGTAATAGGTGTCTCTAGAATTAAATGTCGACTTTAAGCTTTGTGGGGGGAGCCTTACACTAAGGGCAGTATTAATTGCTTTATTTTTTCTTGCAATATTTTTTTTTAAAGATCTTATTTATTTATTTGTAGGCAGAGGGGAAGGGAGGGAGAAAGAGAAGGAAACATCAGTGTGTGGTTGCCTCTCGCATGCCCCCTACTGGGGACCTGGCTCACAACCCAGTCATGTGCCTTGATTGGGAATCGAACCAGTGACCCTTTGGTTCACAGGCTGGTGCTTGATCCACTGAGCCACACCAGCCAGGGCTCTTGTAATAATTTTTTAAAGTAAAGTATTGCAGATAAAAGTGAAAATCATTACTGTTACAGTAATTCATGTTAACAAGTTTATAATATAGTCAGCTTTTGATACATTCACATACTTATTTATGTTTTGTGGAGTTTCTCATGTACATCCATTTTCCAAATATAGTTCAAACATGATTTGGGATCTAAACATATTATGAAGTAAAAAAACAAAATTTTCTTCCTTTTAAAGATTTTATTTATTTATTTTTAGAGAGAGGGGAAGGGAGGGATAAAGAGAGGGAGAGCAACATCAGTGTGTGAGAGATAGATACATTGGTTGGTTGCCTTGCACATGCCCCGAAGTGGGGACCTGGCCTGAAACCCAGCCGCATGCCCTGACTGTGAATCCAACCTGCGACCTTTTTGGTTTGCGTGACGATGCCCAACCTACTGAGCCATGCCAGCCAGGGCAAAAAATTTCTATAAATAACCCTGACTCTTGAGGATTTGCTAACTTTTGAAGAATTGAGCTTTATTTTTGCATTGCCATTATTGCATTTTTTTACTTATGGAAATCAAAAACTCCTTGTGACTGTTAATTTTTCTCATATTCAAGTCATTGTATGACAGTTACTG
Source organism: Mormoops blainvillei (assembly GCA_004026545.1). Lineage (NCBI taxonomy): Eukaryota > Metazoa > Chordata > Mammalia > Chiroptera > Mormoopidae > Mormoops > Mormoops blainvillei. The sequence goes on from PVJD01000703.1 coordinate 179,286, forward strand.
TCCTCACCCTTATTATTATTATTTTTTTTTTTTTACATTTTATTTACTTTCAGAGGGAGGGGAAAGAGAGGAGAGAAACATCAATGTACAGGAGATACATCGATTAGTTGATTTTCGCATGTCCCCAACTGTGGACCTGACCTAAAACCCAGGCATGTGCCCTGACTGGGAATCAAGCAGGCGGATCGCAGGCCAGCACTCAGTCCACTGAGTCACACCATGTAGGGTAGTTGTCCTAATCTAATAGATCATTTCAACACATTATTTCAAAGATAAAAATCACCTTTCTGATTTGTATACTTAACTCTTAAAACCTCATGTTTGCCTTTCATATACTGTAATTTTTAACCTTTCAGAATTTTGTGACATCGGCTTGGTTTTGATATGGAGACCTGCTCATAACTAAATTTTAGCCGTAGTATTAAGTACTAAAGGAGTATTTTTAGTAAGACCTTTCCATCCACTGTGAGTATTTAATGTTTCCTTCAAGTGACATCACAATGTATATTTCTAATTTTGTTTTCAAAGGAATTACTTTTGATAAAATATGAGATGTAAAGTACACTGGATACTTTAAGAGATATTAGTCATGAACATATAGAAAGAGCAAAATTTTAGAGTTGAACAAACCTAGATTTTCTTTCCATCACTTATAATCATGTGATTTTTGACAATTCTCTTAAGTTTTTGAGCTTTGCTTTCTTTGTAAGAGGAGGCTGATGGTACCTCACAAGTTCTTCTGAGGATTAAATGAGATCCTCTCCACCAAATATCAAGTCTGCTGTTTGGTACATAGTTGGTTCCAAAAAAAAAAAAAAAAAGCGATCCTGTTATTAGTCTAGCTAGTAGAAAATAAAAATCATTTTTTAAAGACTTAAACAACTTAACAGGTTACAAGGCTAATCAGTACTTGTTTAAGCTCTTCTTATGTTCTGTGGCGTCAATGCCTCTGCCTAATATTTGCAGTTCGAGAACCTTGTATTTCAAAGCTCAGGAAATAAAAAGATGGTGTGAAAGAAGTCTGGCTTGATACAAATGCCCTTTGGTATTCTTTTGACAAACTGGGATCTACTGTTTGTGTTCCAATGGCTTGTTAATTATAACCAATTTTGTTTCATCAAAATTCATGACCTGAGACATATTTTGCTTTATGCTACTTAGAGCAGTGAATCTCAGTTTTGTTTTTAAATTTGCCTACTATCCTGTTATGCTAAGGTGCTTTTATTTCTTAGTGTCTTGTTTTATTTCCCCTATAGAAATGGTTGAAGCGGATACTGTAATTGTGGGAAGTGATGCCTTTCTTTAGATTATTTTCTGTGTTTATTAACATTTTTAAAAACAAAAATTGGATTACATTACATATACTGTTTTATAGTATTTTTTTCTTTAATGTATGGGCACAATTTTCTTTGTCAGTTAATATATATCCCAGTTTTTTGAAATGACTAAAATTCCTTAGTATGGATGTTCCTTAGCTTATTTTTAATCAATTTCTTCTAATCTAATTGGGTTATTTCCATTTTCTTGTATCGTGAATCATGCTGCACTTAACATTCTTATATAAATACTTTTTGTACTTGAATAGGTATTTCTGAGGATAAATTATAGAAGTAGATCAAAGGTATTAAAAGTATGTCAAAGTATGAAGTAGCCCAAAGGTTATGAACAGTAAATGTTAGCTATTGTGGGTTTTAAATGATTTGGTTCCTGATTTAATTTAAATTTTTTATTGTTTTTCTTCCTTACCTTTTACTTTATATTATTGTGGTTTACTAAAGTGTACTAATTAGCCACTTTAAATTCTTTTTATAAAAAAATGGGAGAAGTAAATAGAATGACATTATTTATAAAAAGGACTTTTCTGCCCTGGCTGGCGTGGCTCAGTGGATTGAGCTCTGGCCTGCTAACCAAAAGGTCCCCGGTTTGATTCCCAGTCAGGACACATGCCTGGGTTGCGGGCCAGATCCCCGGTTGGGGGCATGTGAGAGACAACCACATATTGATGTTTCTCACCCTCTTTCTCCCTCGCTTCCCCTCTCTCTAAAAATAAATAAGTAAAATCTTAAAAAAAATGGGCTTTTCCTTTTAAATCACAATTTTCCTATTTGGCCAAGGAAATAATACATTTAAAATAGTGATTTACATAGCTAATACAACTCTTTATTTTTGTTGTTAGCCAAATACTTTTTTCATGTTTTCTATTTTCAGCAATTTAAATTTAATTTTAAAAGAAGGTAAGCTTTAAAAAATGTAAGTAGAAGCAGCTACTGATAAGAAAAGCTTGAGTATATTTTTGGAGGTAGCTAGTGAATACCTGATTTCACTCTTAAATTGAATAGAACTCTGTCCTTTAGACTAGTCTATGTAAATTGAAATGAGTAAAATTCATACTTATGGAACTGTTAGCTTATTTGAAAGAATCTAGCTAGTTGTCTTACTTTGGCCTCATCTAATTGTCTTAGTTCCTAGCAATTGTCTGCTATACAAATACAAGTAAAATGAAAGGATCTCGGGAAATACTAGGGCAGACTGCCTTCTGTGAGTCGTGCCTTTCCCTGATCTTCTGTTAATGACTGAGCCAGTTGAGGGCAAAAACTCTTCTTTATCTTCTATGTGTGAGATGTCAGCAAATCATTGATGGAGTTTTAAAAATGGTAACTTTCTTGAAAAGCTGTCTTTATTCCTGACATTTGTTGTTGTGGACTGATAGTAAATACTGAAAATATTCATAAGAAAGTACCTAGAGTCTGCATATTGCATTGCCTTTCAAATTTGTGTCATTCAACCATAGCTTTTAAAAATAAAATTTATTGATTTTAGCAAGGGGGGAGAGAGAAACATCTAGTTGTTGTTCCACTTATTTATGCATTCACTGGTTGCTTCTTATATGCGCCCTGACTGGGGATCCAACCCCAAACCTTGGTATACCTGGACGATGCTATAAGCAACTGAGGTATCTGGCCAGGGCCAAAAATAAAATTTTTTTGAAACTTCATACTTATTGTAAGAAATTGTAGACAACATAGGAATGTATAAAATAGAAAAAGTACTGTACTTAAAGTATGATAATCTTTTTTTCTTTTGGTAGTTAAAAATACTAAATTTACATTATATATACATAAAGCAATTCTTTTCTTAAATGGAAATGGGATTGTACTGTTGAAACGTACACAGTGTTCTGTAGCTAACATTTTCCATTAAATGCGTCATAGGCACCCTTCTGTAACATTACACAGAAGGAGAAGCAGTAAAGAGACCTGTCCTGTATTCGGACTGTTGGGGGTGAATCCCAACTTTCTCCTTAAATAGTGTGTTGTTGGGTAGACTGCTTCGCTACCATGCACATCGGCTTTCTATTTTAAAAAATGGGAATGATCAATGGTCCTGGTGTTGTGTGAGAGTCACTGTTAAATTGTTATGATTATAATACAGCTATTTGTTACTTAAAAAATGTGTATCCTGTTTACACATTAAATTGAAACAAAGTTGTTAAATCATTCTCAAGTTGATGCACAAGGTAGCTGTACTTTAAAGTACGTTGTTTTCCCCCTGGGTGATTTTAAAGTGTTGTTGGTTTTTATTTTGTAATGCTAACAACTCTTTTTTGTTCTTAATTCCTTAACTGAAGAGCTCAGTTGAAGCTTCAAAGCTTTCATAAAGTAAGGAAGTAATTAACCATCTTTTAGTCCTAACCCTGAACATATCTGCTTTTCTCAGACACCATTTTGTGCAGTTTATAGATGAGTCTCATTTAAAAATAAATTTTTTTTATTGATTGATTTTTTTTTTAAGAGAGAGAAAAAAAGAGAGAAAGCGAGATCGATTTGTTGTTCCACTCACTTATGCATTCATTGGCTGATTCTTGTGTGCTCCCTGACGGGAGACGAAACCCACAACCTCGGCGTGAGATAATGCTCTGACCAGCTGAGCTGCCCGGCCAGGGCTGGTCTCATTTCCAAAGGGTAGTCTTCATGCCATCTGTTGCTAAAAACAGCTTTCGTTATTTTTATCTTTTCATAATCTACTGAATAAATAAATCCGATGCTATCGGAATCTTGAATTTTCGTGAAAGGAAGAACATTTTATTGTTTTTATTCTGCTGTTATTTTAGTTCATTGTCATCTTTCCAATTGGAAAAAACTGTTTGATAACTATTTTGGCATTGCATTGGTAATCCACAAATGTGTAGAGAACATTATATCTTCCTGACAAAGATACATTGTGATACACTCTTCGTGAGAAAAGCCATTGTAAAAGAAATTGGGAGAGTTTAAGAATGTAAGAAATACTAATTTTTTTTTTTAGTCATTGGTTGAAGTTAACATTTTCATTAGACTTGAGTAACCCAAGTAAGTAATCTTTAACTTTTTTATTGAAGAAAGTGCCATCTTTTAAAATAAAATTTATTAACTTTTTTAGAGAAAGAGAGAGGGGAAGGGAGAGAGAGAGAGAAACATTCCTTTGTTGCTCCACTTATTTATACATTCATTGGGTGCTGCTGTATGTGCCCTGACGGAGATTAAACTTGCACCGAGGAGCATTGGGATGTCGCCTGCCACTTGGCCACAGCCAAGAACATGCTGTCTTAATTAGCATAATTATAGGGATGTGGTAAGGCTAGGATAGTGGTACTTAATCTTGGATGCTCATTGGAATCAGTTTTTATTTTCTTTTTAAAAAGATTTTATTTATTTATTTTAGAGAGAGGAAGGGAGGGAGAAAGAGAGGGAGAGAAACATCAATGTGTGGTTACCTCATGCATGCCCCCAACTGGGGACCCTGCCTGCAGCCCAGACATGTGCCTTGGATGGGAATTGAACCTGGCAACCCTTTGGTTCGCAGGCTGGCACTCGGTCCACTGAGCCACACCAGTCAGGGCTGGAATCAGTTTTTCAATTTGAAAAAATATACAGACACCTTCTAAATCAGATTTTGTAGTTGGGGTTTCAGATATGCAACTAAATTTAAGATTGTTGGCATCAAATTGGAATGATTAAGTGTGAGTTAATTAACTATTGCATATTATATGAGGGATATTAAATTACTATTTGCTTAATTGTTTGGACAGTACCTTTTCTGAGAGCTTTGAGTATTAGCACAGTGCTTGTTGGATTTAGAGTCTCTTCCTTGTTAAGATTCTTCATCTGCGATGATCAAGAAATGAATGACCCTTTTACTTCTCAGTGGTCATGTTCTTTAAATTTCTAGATTAATACTTGAAACAGAGTTTGGCAAATGACTGGAGGAAGATGTTCTTTCATTTCAAAGTAGGTGAGTTCTGGGACCTGATAAAGTGCAGTGTGCCTGACATAGTCTTAACTTGGAGTATTTTATTACCAGTATCTAATTAGTCAGATTGACAGACTAATGGATACTGGCAGCCTTTTGTCTGTTTTCCTTCCTGTTATGCAATTTATTTTCTTTGAAAAAAATATTTATTAATTTTTAGAGAGGTGAAGGGAGTGAGAAAGAGAGGGAGAGAAACATTGATGCATGAGAGAAACATCCATCTGTTGCCTCTCAAACTGGGGACCTGTCCTGCACCCCATCGAACCGGTGACTTTTCGGTTTTCAGGACGATACCCGACCCACTGAGCCACACCAGCCAGGGCTACTGCTTCGCCTTTTTTTTTTTGAAGCAAACTTTTTAAATTCAGCAAAGTTTTTAGTGTGCAGGGCTTTGTACTAGCCCTGTGCAAATGAGTAAGTCACAGTTCTGCTTCTGTTGTTGTTATTGAGGATTATTAGGATTACTGTAAGCCTCCTAAAATATTTTTTAAAAGATGTATGCTGCAGAAGTAAATGTGTTAACATATTCTTTAGTGTATAATGAAAGGTTTCCTTGATTTTAATCTGAATTTTTTTGCTAATTAGCATGTTACCAGATCCTGAGCCATTGTGGCACTCAGAGGTATAAGGGACTCAAGCTTCTTTTATATTTAAAAAAATTTTGAAATTACAGTTGACATTTAATATTTCATATTAGTTTCAGCTGTATAGCATAGTGGTTAAGTGGTTAGACAACTACATAATTTATGAAATGATTTCCCCATAATTCTAGTCCTATCTGGCACCATGTATAGTTATTACAATATTACTGACTATATTCCCATGCTGTACTTTGCATTCCCATGATTATTTTGTAACCATCAATTTGTACTACTTAATCCCCTCACCTTTTTCACGCAGCTGTCCAACTCCCCTCCCATCTGGAAACCCCCAGTTTGTTCTCTGTGTCTATGAGCCTTTTTGTTTTTTTGTTTGTTTTTTTTGTCCTTTAGATTATCCATGTGAAATCATATGGTATTGTCTTTCTCTGACTTATTTCACTTAGCATAATACCCTCTAGGTCCATCTTAATGTTGTCACAAATGGTAAGATTTCATTCTTTTTATGTCCCAGTAGTATTCCATTGTACATATGTATCACACCTTTTTTTAAAACACAGCTATATATATATACATACATTTATATTTATATATCTCTCCACATATATATGTATTTAATATATTCAGCACAGGGGTTCAGCCAGACACTTAGTTTAAAAACAGAAACAAAAACAACTATGACGCCACAACCGAAGATACAGAGTCATTCATATGCAGAAATCAAGGCAAGGACAGACCATTTGAGGGAAAAAGACAGCACAGGGAAAGAGGCTGCACAGCCCCAGTCAGGGTGAAGGCCTCCTTTGTGGAGGTTTCTTGCAGGTACTTCTCGAAGGCGGTGGGTTTTTTCCAGAGCTCACAGCATGTATGTTCGAGGGGCTATCGATGTTGGTTCTCCTAAGTGGGCTCTGGAAGGTGCACAGGATGGTGGGTTTTTTCCAGAGCTCACAGCATGTATGTTCGAGGGGCTATCGATGTTGGTTCTCCTAAGTGGGCTCTGGAAGGTGCACAGGATGGTCCTGGCGTCATACAGGGCAGACCACTTGTCCTTCAGGATGTCCAGGCAGATGTAACCCTGGGTGTCCATGTGGGATGGTAGCTGGGTGTGAGGAATTTCGCCATTGGCATGTTGTGTGGGTAGTCACTGGGGAACTCTGGGGAGAGTTTATACCTCAGGTCTTCGTATACTGTGCCAGCTGCTCCATGGATGGGCTCTACCCACCTGAAAAGGTGGTCTGATTCTGGGAAGGCAGACATTCCTTTGTCATCAGACATTGTGAGCATCGTCAGCTCCTGCAGTAACCTCTTGCCCGCGGGGCCTGGTCAGCGCCACGCCCCTCTTGGGCTTGCCTTATTTACGAGCTGCGGTGACACTGGAGACTGGGTCGCAGTTCTGGGAGGCCACCCGGGCAGCACTGGCAGGGACATAGGAACTTGGAGAACATGACTGTTTCTGCTGTACATCTTCTTTATCCAGTGACCAGTCTGTTGATGGGCACTTGGGTTGCGTCCGTATTTTGGCTATTCTAAATAATACTGTAGTGAACGTAGGGGTGCATATATTCTTTCAAATCACTGTTTTGTATTTCTTTGGCTATATATCCAGTAGTGGAATTGCTGAGTAATAAGGGATTTCATATTTAATTCTTTGAGGAACCTCTATACTGTTTTCAACAGTAGTTGCAGCAGTTTGCAATCCCACCTACAGTGTACAAGGGTCCCTTTTTCTTCACATCCTCACCTACACTTGTTTGTTGATTTATTGATGATAGCCATTCTTACATGTGCGAGATGATATCTCATTGTGGCTTTAATTTGAATTTCTCTGGTGATTAGTGACATTGAGCAGCAAGCTATATCTTTGAGCATGCCCCTTGTAGGTCAAGTGAACTTCCTGGTCCAAGAGGATTGCTCTGACACAAACATGTTTGCATTCTAGTTAGCAGGAAGGGGAATGGGGAGGACAAAGAGATGCTTCCTCTCTTAAAGGCACTTGCCAGAAGATTCATATGTCACTTTTATTGAGAGAAAGGAGGCATAAAAATTGGGGGGCAGCCTCTGGCACATGGGATTTTTATGAGAATATACCCATCAGAATGGTAGGCTTATAGTGGGTTCTTTTTGTCAGTAGTAATTTATGTTTTAAAATTTAGAACTTTAAGTACTTTTTACCTAGTTCTTTGCTTTGCTGTATATAGCCTGGAGCTTTAAAGAAGAGAGGGTGACAGCTATTCCTGTTAAGACAAACAGCCTCTTTCTAAATTAGCTTTAGTCTTTTTGAGCACACAGATAACTCACATGAGACAGTTAAACAGCAATTCATTAAAACTAAAACAAAAGAAGTCTGTTATGTATTTGCCAGCTGATGGTAGTGAATGAAGTAGGTTTCTTTCTTTTTTTTTTAAAGATTTCATATATTTATTTTTAGACAGAGGGGAAGGGAAGGAGAAAGAGAGGGAGAGAAACATCAGTGTGTGGTTGCTTCTCACACCCCCCCCCACTGGGGACCTGACCTTGCAACCCAGGCATGTGCCCTGGCTGGCAATCGAACTGGCGACCCTTTGGTTCGCAGGCCGGCGCTCAGTCCACAGAGCCACACCAGCCAAGGGCTGAAGTAGGTTTCTTGAGATGTAGTTTGGGCTAGATGCTTCTTATACCAGCCTACACACCCCCGTGTAAAAGAATTTTAAACAGTATAATTCAGCCATAACCGAAATAACAGAATTATATTTTAATAGTACATTATATTCAACTTTAAGGCACTCAGTAATTCACCAGTAAAATCTTTGTTGGATATGTCAGAGAATGTAGAAATCCCTAGTAATGACCTCTGAAAATAGTGGAAATGAATATAGAGTGAATAAGAGATTTTCAGCTATTCCCTCTACATCCAAGTTCATTACTGTAAAATTAGTTTAACTGAGGTATGTTTGCATTTTTATAAGTTAATATTTTTGAAATATAATTTTCCATTATTTAACTTTTCTGTGTAGATATGAATACTGGAATAAATTACAGAAATAAACATGATGGAAGATTAAAATATGTAGGAAAAGAAATATTTCTGTGGTGCTTTTTTTTCCCCCTTTTGTATTATAAAAGTTCTTATTATTTGACATATTGAAAGAAGATTCACCTCTTGATTTGGTATTTTCTGTTTTCATAATGGAGATTTAAAAGTTTTCTTGTATCTTTAGGTGTAAGAAATTAGATGAATAAAAACCCCTACCTAAAAGGAGGATTTGTGCCCTTTGAAAAACAAAATTCAGTATTTGCCTAAGAATCTGAGGCTTGAGGACACCTCAAGCTACATAAGTATTATGTCAGAACAAAATGTTTGTCAGTCTTTCTCTGTTTTAATAACATCTTAGGGTTTATTACATTGAATTTGCTTTTTCTTTTAATGAGAGAACTTAATTATTCTTTTTCTCTGTATTTTTATTTATAATTCATGGCAATATGAAAATCTCTTAAGTAGAAATGCTCCTACTTTAGTTTTCATTCAAATAACAAATTATTTGAAGCAAATTATTTTTCTCCTCTTCATTTCACTTTCAGTGTTTATGTTCTGACTTTGTCATTGGAATTATGTTTCCATTGAAAATAATTAGTAAATATTTCAGCTTTCAGTTTTAGTTACATATATTTGTGGCTTAATTGAAATTATTCTAGTAGGAATAAATAGATTTTGACTATGCATATAAATAATTTATGTGATTATATTACGGAAATATAAAGTAAATTGCTTGCGAAGCATTTAAATAATAATTTAGGATTTGTAAGGAAAAACTAAGGGTCTCTTAGAAAAGATAAAAGTTTGGTATCTAACTTAGAGATTCTTGACCTTTTACCAGTGTTTATTCCCTTTTAAATGTAGGTTATTTCGCTATTTTGGATAATAATACCGTAATTCTGGGCAAAACATAGAACTTTTCTTGGCTTTCTGTGCACCTTGCCTGCTTGAGCTATTCTTCTCTTTGGGGTTATTCTACTTCTCAGTCTCTTCCTCTGTAAAATTGATTAACTAGAATGAGTTAACTCTAAGGTCTTTTGAACTTTTTATTTAACTAGCCTATGATTAGAATAGAAATAGTCCCATATCTTTAAAAAAAACCTCTCTAGAAATAAGCAGCAGCCCTTTTTGTGACTAATGGCTTCCTTTTAGGCACAGTAGGAAATTGTGAGAGGGAAACCTTAGCAATAAAGAATTATCAAAGAAGTTTGATATGTAATTGATAATGAGAGAGAGTCTTACAGAAGGGCTTTCCTTTGATTGTATTGGTTATTGTTATTTGGTATACATTTAAAAAACATAAAAAAAAGATTTTATGTATTTATTTTTAGAGAGATGGGAAGGAAGGGGAAAAAGGGAAGAGAAACATTGATGTGTGAGAGATACATCACCCAATTGCCTCTCGCATGCCCCCAACTGGGGACCTGGCCCACAACCCACTCATGTGCCCTGACCAGCAACTGAACTGGCAGCCTTTTGGTTTACAGGCCAGTGCTCAGTCCACTGAACCACACCAGCTAGGACTAAAAAACATTTTTTCTTCTGATGTTTTCTCTCTCAGAATAATAATCCTGTTAGGAAAATGTATGAATTAGTAGGCTGTTCAGGTACTTTCAGAATCAAGGGACACTCCAGACCAACAGTGTCCAATAGAACTTTGTGTGATGATGAAAACGTTTTTCCTCTGTCTACACTGTCAGTGTGGCAGCCTGATGTTTCTCTTTCTCCCTCCCTTCCCTTCTCTCTAAAAATAAATAAATAAAATCTTTAAAAATATTAAAAAAAGAAAAAGAGCTTGGGTTTTAATGGGTGGTATGGTTTTGGTGAACTTTATGGTAGACTGGGCTGTTTCTGGTTTAATTCAGTGTAGTGGAAGGGGGAACAATTTTACTACATATTAACCTAAAAAAGTGGAGTTTTGTGATCTATTGGTTTGAGAGAGTGAGATAGAGAGACAGACAGACATTGATTTTTGTTCCACTTATTTATGCATTTATTGGTTAATTGTTGTATGTGCTCTGACCAGGGATCGAACCTGCAACCTTGGCGTATTGGGATGTTTGACAAACCAACTGAGCTACCTGGCCAGGGTGTTTGTTATGCAGCAGCTAGGAATGAGCGATTGGTTGGGAAATAAAACAGGGCCCCTTCCATTATAGTTTAATAAAGATATTAAAACAGAAGACCAGAAACAAAAGGGAGACATGTCTCACCCATCAACCCAGCAGTCCTTAGCCGGGTGTGATAAGATTGCCAGGTGTTCCATACATCACAAACAAAACTGTAATAGTGCAGGAGGGAGGGAGCCCTTGAAATTCTGTGTGTATCATCTTCATTAGCTGGGAAAGAAAGCCTTTATAACTGTCCCAAGGTCTGGCAGGGAGAGGAAGAGGGGGAGCCTAGAAACTGACTAAAGTATATAACCCTTGAACCCCAGTAGCCAGTGCACTCAGATCAGCTGAGTGCCGATTTGTAGCCAGCTGCTCAAGTGTATAGAACAAACTTACAACTTTATTTCCTTTTTACTTGGGGCATTCAGACTTGCTGTGTGGCTGCTGGCAGCTTTGTGCTCATATGTGTTTCATAAATAAACTTGCTATCTTATTTCCACTGTACGTGTTGCCTCTCGCCTGAATTCTCTTGTGAGCAAGAGAAGAACTGAGGAAAGACACCTTCCTGACTTGGGTCTCCCTGGTAACAAGTTTGTGTTTTTAATTTGTTAGATTAATGAGTGTCATTGTCAGGCCATAAATACATGCCCCAGGTAATTAGAATTCTGACCATGTAGATTTTCTTTTGTTCTAGGAACTTGTAAGCATCTTTGTGGTAGGTATCTTTACCGCAGGGGTTTTTGCCACATATATTTTTACTGCATAACTAATTGGCCATAAGGAAATTTTGCTCCAAAAAAAGATAAAGTTACAAAAAATAAAAGAGGGACATTACAAAATTAAAAGGACTTTATTTTGAAATACAAAATATTTAAATACATTTAGAATGCGTTTAGATTTATGACAGTGCTGCACAAATACCTGCTTTTATTTTGTGGATTGTCCCTAAATATTTGTCTTCGTTCTGTGGGAAGTGTTGGTTCAACTCCACACTCTCAGAGAGAGCCCTTGGCCTCTCTCCCTCCTCCCAGTGTAGTCAGTCTCAAAATAAGAAACAACTTGGGGCAAATAATCATCTGGAAGAAATGCTAACTATTTTAAGCCCATCACCCCCATGTTTACTTGTTACTGTATAGACAATTATGAGGGCTAGCAAAGATTTATATATATAAAAATGGGAATAACTGCAAGAACTTTGTCAATGGAGAGATGAAGCCAAACAAGAAAACCCCCAAACGTCAATTATTTTATCTTTTTAATGGCAAAATTGCCTATGGCCAGTAAGTTATGTGGTGAGAATCCTTGCAGTAAAGATGTCTGTGGCAAAGATGCTATGGCGAAAATACTGGACACCCTTTTGTTTATCCCTTAATTTTTGATTTTTAACAAGATTGAATTTGGATTTGGTTACAGATTAGTTTAGCTAATACCTTTAAAATGTTCATCTAAGATTCAGATTCAAGTAAAACTTAGTGAATACTTTTGAGGTACGTTATGTGTTTAGTTTTGACTGTTTATAGATCATTTGTCCAGTAGAATATATGAGCTATTGCTATAATTTTAGATTTTTTAGTAACCATGTTAAAAAAGTAAAAAGAATGATGAAATTAATAACATACTCAACCTAGTGTATCACTATAATACTTATTAGTGAGATACTATATTTTACACTTTATCTAAGTCTTTGCAGTTCAGTTTACATGTTACATTTAAAGCACATGTGACCTTATTCCTCTCTTTCATCAGAGCAACTTACCCTGAATTTGGGATTTTTTTAGTCCAATATATTTCTTTATATATTTTATGCATATTTATATTTGAGTTGTCCAGATCTTTTTAGAACATATTAGAATTGTTAAATTGCAGTCGATGTGTGTGTTTTTTCATTCTGTGACACATTTTCTGAACTTCAAACTTTGTATTTCTGGATAGAGTTATTAAGTCTTATTTTGACTGAGAAATAGGAACATTCAGTTTGAAAGAGCTCATCTAAGTGTTATTAACCAATATTTTGAATTCTTATGATTTTCATCTCCTATAAGGCAGGGATAAGATAATTTTACACTTTTTCCTCAATGAGGTAAAATTCTTATGCGAGGCTTTATTAAATATGGTCTGTTCACTGTTAATATGCATAAGCATAGAAGGAAGTGACATTGAAATCCACAGTGGAAATCTGCAAATACAGTTCAAGGACTGGGGATAATGCATATGATTATAGTGATCTTTAAGGATCTAAATTCTGATATCTTTTATGTATAAATGAAAATAGAAGTGCTTATGTTGTTAGGATAATGGGGAGGACTAGAGTATATAAAGTACCTTGAACCATCCTGGGTGCTTTATTATCAGCATACCAGATATTTTTCAAATCCTAGTATTTGTGGCCTTTGGGTTTAAATAGCTGTGTGAAAGCCTGGCCACTTATTAGCCTCTTTTTTAACTGTTAGGGAAGATGGTGGAGTGGACTATGTAAGCTAGAAGCTGTTCCTTTTTTATTTTTAATACTCTGAAAGGTAGGGCTGTTGTAGAAGGTAAGACTATGTACTTCTTGATTGCAGTGTTTACTTTTCTATGAGTAGCAGTAATACTACAAACTAGTACGGCACAGACACCAGCCATGAAAAAAGAAGGGTTTGTGCTTGACCTTAGTCTGATCTGTAAAGTGCAATATTATTTAACTGTGGTACAGTATTATTTTTTGTTTAATCGGATTTTCCTATCTGAAAGAAAAATAATAAATGTTCCTAATGGACAATTTGGAAGCTTTAAAAGATGTGAAGAAAAAAAAATCAACTATAATTCCACTGTACAGAGAGAAACTTTGTTTAGATTCAGTATTACCCCCTAAGTGTATTTCATTCTCTTTTAATTGTGTCAGTTCCTCCATAGCATTCCAAGCCGTAGATTGGGTGAGCAGTATCAGAGTTAACAGGAATGGTTTTAAGAAGGATGTTTAGGAGATGATAAAACTTTCCTGGGTGCCTTTTAAATGTAAGAGAGCCCTGGCTGGGTAGCTCTGTTGGTTAGAACGTTGTCCCGAATGTGCCAAGGTTGTGGGGTAGGTCTCCAGTCAGTGTGCCTACAAGAAGCAACCAATGAATGCCTAGAAATGAGTAGAACAAGTCGATATTCCTCTCTCCCTCTCTAGAATCAGTTAAAAAAAAGATATTAATGTGAGAAATATTTTTTACTTTTACTGGCACATCTAGTGGAATGAATTATATAATGTGTAACATGTCCATTTTTTAAAGATTTTATTTATTTTTAGAGAGAGGGGAAGGGAGAGAGAAAGAGAGGGAGAGAAACATCAGTGTGAGAGAGAAACAATCAGTTGCCTCTTGCATGCCTCCTACTGGAGACGTGGCCCACAACTCAGGCATGTGTCCTGACCAGGAATTGAACCCCAACCCACTGAGCCACACCAGCCAAGGGCGTAAGATGTCTATTTTCAGTATAGATAATTGTCTTCACCTGTAATATTTCTTTCTTTAGTGTATTTATGTACTTTTTCTCACATTCTCTGCTGGAGGAGTTTGGTAATTTCATGCAATATAAGATGCTAGGTATAATGCACATGTTTTTGAGATAGTCGCTGTTTGAGTCTCAGCATCCTTAAAATAAGCCATTAACATTGCTGGGAAGACAGGATGACCTTATGCATAGGTAGGGTTAAGAAATTCATTCGTTTGTTCATTTATTCAACAAATATTTACTGCATACCAGCTATGTCCCAGGCATTGTATTAAGAACTGGGTAAGGATAGAGCAGTGAACAAAGAAAATGAGCCCTGCTAGCCCTAGCTGGCGTGGTTTAGTGGAGTGAGTGCCAGCCTGCGAACCAAAGGGTTTCCAGTTAGATTCCCAGTCAGGGCACATACCTGGGTTGTGAGCCAGGTCCCCAACAGGGAGCACACAGAGGTAACCACACGTTGATGTTTCTCTCCCTCTCTTTCCCCCTCCCTTTTCCTCTCTCACAAATAAATAACATCTTTAAAAAAAAAAAAAGTCCTGTTCTCACAAAATCGATGTTGTAGCAGGGGTGGAAAGATAGTACCAAATGTGTAAAGTCATATGGTGATAACTGCTTTGTGGAAAAATAATGCAGGATATAAGGGATTCGAACAGAGAGATAGATGAAGGAAGTAGATCATAAAGTTGTGGGTGTCACCTGACCAAGCGCTGTACCAGTGCCGGCCCTGCCCCAGCATGTTCTGGGACCTCCAGGTTCTTGGCTTGTGCAGGAAAGATTTCAAGGATGAGTCCGAGTGTCAGTGAAAGCAAGCTTCACTCAGGTAGAGACAGAGAGGCTAGGACTCAGTGCTGCAAAAGAAGAGAAAGTACATGTCTGGTTCATCCGAGTGGATGTGGTCCAGCTCAGCAAGTGAGTTGTGCACAGCGAGTGGTCAGTGGTTTTGGGGATTTTATGTATTTTCAGTTTTTGAACTTTGTGGCACCAAATTCTGACTCTGCCTCCTGGTTAGGAGGGGGTCTTCTTCCCAAAATCGGCTGTTCAGAAGTGTCATGGCATTAGTCCCCCTATGTCCTTCTTCTGCTTGTGTCAGTTTTCATTATAATGGCGGTATAATGAGCCTTGGGGTTGTTCTCTGTTAAGTTTTTTCTTCATCTTGGGTTAATCTGGCTTTTGCTAGTTTTTCCAGCCATGAACTGTTCCCCTTTGACCGTGCGTGGAGGTGGGGGCTCTGGTGAGAGGGCCTAGTGGCTTATGGTCTGGATGTTGGCTCCTGCTTCCTCATCCCACTTGTTGGTAGTTTTCCCGAACTTCTTTCTATCTTACCTCGTGGGGATATCTGCATATTGGTGGATAGTGTCTGAGGCAGAGAAAACAGTAGGTGCAAGACCCTTTTTTAGGAATATACTTTGTTAACAGGCCAAAGTGAATGCATTTTATGCTTTAAGAAGGACTGTACAGAAAAATTTAAAAACCGGTGCATTGAGATTTCAGCTAGCGTTGTTTGTGACAGCTTGAGAAGATTTCGAAGTTCTGCCAAGAATCTGGTCCTACTATAGACAGTCAAGCTTTCTTGTCTGGACATGCTTCAGTGACTTGGCCTTCTGTAGAAGCAGAATAAAGCGTACCCTTTAAATTTCCATAGCAGAGCCTGTTTGAAGCCATTAGTGACTATATAACAAGCAATAGCACATTTTTACCACAGGTTCTTGGATAGCAGTTTGAATGTTTGACAAATGAAATACTGGGTTGGCCAAAAAGGTCGTTTGGTTTTTTCCTAGAATGGCTCTAGTAGCACTTAGTTGTCTTTAACTTCATTTGAAACAATTTTGTTAGATTGTATTGTGACAGCTGTCATATCAGCACATACTTAACAAAAAACTTACCAAAACTTGTGAATTTTTATGTAGCCATTTTAATATTGAAGATGGAAAAAAATTAGCAACATTTTCAGCATATTAGGCTTTATTATTTCAAGAAAGGTAAAAATGTAACTGAAATGCAAAAAAAATTTGTGCAGTGTTTGGAGAAGGTGCTGTGACTGATCGAACGTGTCAAAACTGGTTTGTGAAGTTCTGTGCTAGAGATTGCCCAGTGGATGATGCTCCACAGTCAGGTAGGTCAGTTGAGGTTGATAGTGATCAAATCGAGACAGTAATTGAGAACAGTCAGTGTCCTACCACATGGGAGATAGCTGACATAATCAATAAAATTTATTGGTGAAAATGAAAAATGTCTTTTATTTTACTGAAAAAACTTAAATGGACTTTTGGCCAACCCAATATATTTGTTGAAAACTCTGTAATACACCTTGAATTTGAGGAAGGAGATTTGTAATATTTGAGATATTTGAGGAAGAGAATATAATATATTTCCAATTCTTGAATTGATCTCTAGACCATCAGAAAGCTCACTGTTGTACCACAGCATTTTACTGTATTGTCAGTTAATGCATGCTTTTTGTCATCACTGGAATTATACCACTGAATAGTATTTCTGTTTTTCTCATGGGACTTTGTGGGAGAATTTTTTTAAAAATTCATTTAAAAACTTTATTGATTTGAGAGAGAGCAATATATCACTTTGTTTTCCATTTACCTATGCATTCATTGGTTGTTTCTTGTATATTCCCTGACGAGGGGTTAAGTCTTGGTGTATCGACACAATGCTCTAACCAACTGAGCTAGCTGGCCAGGGCCAGAATTTTTCTTGATTATAATCTAAGAATGAAGTTTTTTTTTTGCAGATAACTTTGTTTTCTTCTGTTTAAAGTAAAAAAAATTCCAGTTGTCCACTCCTCTATTTTTAGTTTAGTGACAGTAAGTTTTAAGCCAAATTTTTGGCCTGAATGCTCTAATGTACTTTAGTTAGGTAGTGAAGGCATCAGTTCTTTTTGATTGACTCCTTTTTATTCCCTCTCAAATGTCTTGCATTAAGTCCACTACTTTCTCAGAGTTGTTACGAACTAGGGCAGATAAAAAAAATTGTAGCAGATATTTTGAGACTGGATAAATGCATTACAGTCTTCATATATTTTGATAATTTACCTTTAAGAGAGAATGAGGAGGATCGTGAAGACATCTCATAAGAATAAAAGCCTGACCATCAACTGAATAGCAGCTTCTAGAAGATTTTATTTGGGATTGGATTATATAATTCTTATGTTTATATTTCTCTTACCGACTGTGCAGTTTTACCTTCATACCTGATTTTGACTTGTAAATCTGTAGCATCCAAAATCATGATTCAGGTCTTGCCCAAATGTGAACTTGTGGTGGCTTGAAACTTAGCACTGCTACCAGTTTAAGTGCAATTACAAATCATTCATGAGTGTATCATTCACAAGTGTAATGGAAACTGGCAGACTTAGCCCCCAGCTTTTATGTGTTAAATGCCCTGGAAAGAAGTTTTTCACACATTTTAAATTGTGGGGTTATTTTTTTTACATGAAAGTGCTCAATATTATTGGCCTGGACTATAGTAGTTGAATCACAGTTTAACGTAAATTAGTCCAAACAGGGGAAAAAAATCTATTGTTTGATCTGGCAGGAAATTTATTCTGTATCTGGGTGCTAACTGCTAAAAGTATTGAAACATTAGGTGTGTGAAAACATATTAGATAATGAGATGTTTATTTAAAAAGTAGCAAGTTTAACTTTGTAAATCATTTTCCAATTAATTTATGACATTTAAAAAATGTCATTTTGTTCTCTCATCTTATATTTCATAACTGACAATAAATTAACAGAAAAATAAGTTACCCGGTTTGAATTAGTCATTGTTTTCCAATGTATAGGAGGATAGAAATTATTTGGCCTCTTAAAAATATTTACATGTTTTTATTTAGTAATTACAGTTTTATTCTTTGGTATAAAGGAGTTTTTATATAATGTAGTGGAAGTATTATATTGAGAGCTATCTGAATTCCTTTATCCTTTCAAATTTAAATATAGCTTTGTTAAGCTTCTCTCCAGTCCTTGAGTTAATTGTTTATAAATACATAAATTTATTCCAGGAAGGAAATAGAGGATGGTGGCCACATACTTCACTGGAATAGAGCTCAGGTGACCTGGGTTTGAATCTCTGCTCTGACTCTCGCAGTGTGATCTTGGGAAAACCACCTAACCTCTCTGTTCCTCAGCTTCCTAATCTGTAAAGTGGGTTTAATAACAGCACCTATTTGACATGTTGTTTTGAGTCTTAAAAGACAAGCAAGGAGTACTCCACAGTGCCTGCTGTTACTCCATAGTGTCTGTGTTTAATTTTTTTTAAAGATTTTATTTATTTGTTTTTAGAGAGAGGGGAAGAGAGAGAAAGAGAGGAAGAGAAACATGATGTGAGAGAGAAACAGTGATCATCAGTTGCCTCTCTCACCACCAACTAGGGACTTGGTCCACAACCCAGGCATGTGCCCTGATGGGGAATTGAACTGACAACCTTTCCATTTGCAGGCAGCACTCAGTCCACTGAGCCACACCAACCAGGGCTAATTTTTAAAAAAGCAGTTTTCATTGTTATTCTATTAAAGTTTTTCTAGTTTTCCCCCCCTTTGCCCTCCTCCACCCATCCCACCCCACCTAATTATTTTTATTCTTCCCAATGCCCTGCCAGTGCTGAGAGGCTCTTTTCTCCAAAGTGCAGCACCTCACTCTCTCTTTATCATCAGCATCCCATTTCATTCTGGGAACAGATTGAGGTACAGCAGTTAGCTTTTAGTTTTTATAGCATGGCACATGTTCTTTTTGAGCTTCCAGTTTTAGAATGTGAACATCCCGTTCCCACCTCTCTTTTATGCTACTAACCTAATTCTTATCTAGGGCATTATAGTAGGACTTAGAAGGATGGATTATTTATTAGTAATCAGTTAAGTATTGGTAATATCTAGAAGATCCCTGGGGTATCCAACACTCATATTTTTCCCATGTGTGCAACAGATTAAAGGGCGGACCTGATACAATAGTTCCCCCTTATCTGCAGGGCATATGTTCTGAGACCCCCAGCGGGTCCTGAAACCAGAGATATATCAAACCACACACGCTTGCGTGCACACACACAATGGTTTTTTGTATACATACATACCTTTGATAAAGTTTAATTTATAAATTAGGCACAGTAAGAGATTGACAACAGTAACTAATGATGAAACAATTATTACAATATACTGTAATAAAAATTATGTGAAGGTGGCATTAGTAAGTCAAATATGGGTTATTGGACACAAGCATTGTGATACTGCGACAGTGGATCTGATAACAGATGTTTACTAAGTGACTAATGGGCAGGTATACGGAGTGGATATGCTGGCCTGAAGGGGTGAATTACATTTCAGGTTGGATGAAGTGGGACAGTATGAGATTTCATCACGCTACTCAGAATAGTGTGCCATTTAAACTTATGAATTGTTTATTTCTGTTATTTTCGATTTAATGTTTTCGAACTGTGGATGACCATGGATAACCGAAACCGCGGAGAGTGAAACCAGAGAAAAGGGGGGACTACTGTATTTTGAAAACTCTACTTAGGTTATTGTGTTCTCTCTTTGCATTGTGTATTACATGGGTGAAGGTACCATATTTTGCCGTGTATGATGTGCACTTTTTTGCCCAAATTTTTAAGGGAAAAATAAGGATGTGCTTTATTCCTGGGTAGTACTAATTCCGAATCTATATAAATGTTTTAAATTCTTTTATTTATGCTTATGTGTTAAAAGTGTAATTCTAAAAAGCAATGATGATATCCGTATGCAAAATAATACTCTGGAATACGATAATTGGTTTTGTTTCTAAATATCAATAAATAAAAAATCGAATTAAAAAATTAAAATGAAAGGTTTTATCCCCTGAAAATTTAGGCCAAAAACATGGGTGCACACTATATATGGGAGTGCATTATACACGTCAAAATAAGGTAATATGGTTCTTTTAAGGTAAGTAAAACTTATGTGCATTATATTATTATTTTGCTGTTTTGTTTATAAATGCAGTTTATCTCAGAAAAGGGAAACTCGAAGGTACAGAGAGGAAGGATTTAAACTTGGCCTTGAGGAATGGTTAGTATTTGGTTGAGTATGGAGGAGCTAGGTGATGACGGTGGGGCAGAGGTATAGAAGAGACAATGACTATGTCTCTTCTATAAATATGTCTATATTTAGAGAGCACTGAAGGAATAACAATCGCTATCTGCTCAAGCTAACATTTATCATGCACTGACTCTGCCGGATACTATGTAAGGGATTAACTCATTTACTCTTCACAGAAACTCCATTTTACAAAGGAAGTTTAGAAACTTGGTCATGGTAGCCAAGTGGTGGAGCCGTAAGGTTGCCTCCTAATTTTGCTATAATGGTAGAGTTGTATTTGTGCATAAATAAAAGTTTATCTGTTGCTGGTAACAAAGCACTCCCAAACAATTGTAAGTGAACGTCACAGTACAGCTTGACATCCTGAAAACACTAGTATGGAATATTAAGCAACAGAATATTACCAGAACTTCAGAAGACTCCCTGGTTCCCTTCTAGTCACTGTGTGTTCCCACTGACCTATTTCCAACCACATAGACTTTTTTTGTTAGCTTTCGAACTTTATGTGAATGTAATCACATTTACATAGATACTCTTTTTTGGTGTTTTTTTAACTCAACATTGTTTGTGAGATACATACCACTTGTATATGGTTCTAGTTCATTCACTCCCATTGCTATAATGTTTTTTTTTTTTAAAAGCTTAATTGAATCTGCCCTGGCTGGTGTGGTTCAGTGAATCGAATGCTGGCCTGTGAACTGAAAGGTTGCCAGTTCGATTCCCAGACAGGGCACATGCCTGGGTTGTAGGCCAGGTCCCCAGTTGGGGGTGTGCAAAAGGCAGCCTGTCGATATATCTCTTACACATCAGTGTTTTTTTTCTCTCCCCCTTTCTTCTCCTCTCTCTAAAAATAAATAAAATCATAAAAAAATTAATTGAACCTTTAATAAAACAAAGTTAAAAGTTTTTAGACATCTGCATCAGAATTATAATTAAACTGCAGAGCATCCATCATTCAGAACCACCTGAAACCTGGCTAAATAGAAGTCCTACAACTAGGAGATTAAAGAAACCACATTAAGACTGGTAGGAAGAGTGGAGACAAGGAATGGGCTGGTCCCACATCCACATGTGGAGGATAAAAATTAGGAGGGATATCTTGGCTGCAGAGATCCCCAAGAAGAACCAGGGGTTCCAGCCCCACACCAGACCCCCCACCCAGCACAGGGTTCCAGTGCCAAGAAGGGAAGACCCCATAACCTCTGGTTGTCAGAACCAGCAGGGATTGAGGTTGAGGGACACAGAGGGAGACGGAGAGCTGCTGACGTATCAGGCAGTTTCCCTTAAAGGGCCCGCACATGGACTTTCTTGGACTCATTCCCTCTGAGCTCCATTGCTGGGGCAACCGTTTGAAAGGCACCAGAGACGGCCCTGGGTGGTGTGACTCAGTGGGTTGAGCGCCAGCCTGTGAACCAAAGGGTCGCTGATTCGATTCTCAATCTAGAGCACATGCCTAGGTTACAGGCCAGGTCCCAAGTGGGAGGGGCGTTTGAGAGGCAACCATAAATTGATGTTCCTCTCTTTCCCTTTCTCCTTCCCTTCCCCTCTCTAAAAAAAATAAAATCTTAAAAAAAAAAAAGGCACCAGAGACATAGGAACTGAATGGTCTGGCACAAGGGTAAGAGCTGGGAGTGTAGCTTTCTCCTAGACCGAAGTGCTGGCACAGGCCATCGTGTCTTTGATGAACCCTCTCCGCACAGAGCTGCCAGGTGGACGCCAGACCTGAGACTGCATCAGCACGGCTCACACTGTTTGCTCCACCCTGGTGATTCCTTGAGGCCCTTTCCCTCCCAACTTTCAGGCGTACCCAGACTGTTTCCAGCGTTACTTGACTGCGCCTTGGAATTACTTGGAAAGAGTTGGAAACTTGAATATCACTTCCAGATTTAGGTTTAGTTCTGATTTAGTTCTAGAGTGCAGCCTGAGCATTGGGATTCATTTTAAATTCTCATGTGTGGCCAGGGTTGAGAACCAATACCTTGATTGAAAGTAGACATCAAATTGAGCCCCTTATCAAGTAAATTCTTAGAACCTAAATGAGTAAATTCTTGGGATTGGCCCTATTGGAAAGAAGCTTTCTGTGCTGCTCTTCAGCCTGAGGTAGGAACAGAGTAGTAAATGATTTGAAGGTCATTTACCTCCAGGGCTGCTCCTCTTGTACTCTGTTCCACTAGGTAGCTGGCTAGATAAATGTGTGCTCTACTGAACCAGCTGTCTTTAGGTACAAGTCCCAAGGTGTGGGGCCAGGGGAGAAGGAAGCCCATTTTATTCAAGCTGAATTCCTAGCTTTGATTAGTAGTAAAGCAGACATTTTTATTCTTTCCTGACATCTCTTTCTCTTTTGCTTAGAACTCTGAAGAAGTAGGGAGTATGATTACATTGGTTCTGTCAAATCCCAGCGCATGTTCTTCATCCTTTCTCTCTTCTTTTGGTTGAACCGTCAGAGTTACCAGCGGAACTTGGGACACTTGCAGTCTAGGACAGGACTTGTCTGGCAGGGCTTACTGCTTAGTGGAGAGGAAACAAAAATAACCTGCACATGTGACACCATTTCAGATCCACTAATGTGGAAAAATGGCAACAGTGTCTGTTCTATGGGCTGAAACAGGGATGTGGGGGCAAGAGAGCATGATTGCCTGTATTGTTTCTGAGCCTTGGTCTTTGACTCTCCTTTTCTTCAGTATACTTTAAAAAATTTTTTTTATTTCTTTGTTTATATAGTTATTTATTTATAGAGAGAGGGGAAGGGAGGGAGAAGGAGAGGGAGAGAAACATCAATATGTGGTTGCCTCTTGAGTACCCCCTACTGGAGACCTGGCCCACAACCTAGGCATGTGCCCTGACTGAGAATTGAACTGGCGACCCTTTGGTTCTCAGGCTGGCACTCGGTCCACTGAGCCACACCAGACAGGGCATCTTCTGTATACTTCTGAGATTTCATCTTCTCCCATAACTTTAAATTTATTTCTAAGATGACAACAAATTTATACTGTTTTCTTTGCCTAGACCTTTGCCTAATTGCCTGTTGCATGTTTTCTCTTGGAATACTCTGCAATTACCTCAGAGTCAGTAGGGAGATTGTGTTCAGTCATAAGCATCAGCAAAATGTGGGTTATAATCTTGACTGTACCATCGCCTTTGTGGCTTTTTTCTGAGTTTCTTGATGCCTATCTGTGCCTATCTGTGCATTTTTGTTTTCTCACCTGTGAAAGGGTAGAATTGAAATCATTTCTAGCTCGGGCATCCTGTGACTTTCTGATCATGTATGGATCCCCTGTTTACTTGCACTTCCCATGCCAGTCACAATGTATAGTCACAGAATATTCCAGATATATTCTTGTCCCTGTATTTGTGTTTCCCTTCGAATGCCTTTTGGTCTTTTATTTCTCAGTCTTGAATTTCATCTGTAATCCATTTCAAATTAATCCTGTCTTCCTTGTGGGATGGTTCCTGATCATTCCAGTCCACAAATATTCATTGGTTTTCTGAATTCCTGCAGAGTCATTGATGTTGCTGATTGGCATTTCTCAAAAAATTTCTTGAATGTTACCTGTTATTTAACCAAATTGTAAGCTCTTTGAGACTAAGACTGTGTTTTGTAGTATAATGCCCTGCACAGATAGGCATTTAATAATTCTTTTATTTTTTTTAAAAAAACATATACTAGGCAATTAGGATTTCGGTATTCTAATTGCCTAGTATATGCTCTACCGATAACAGGCGTTCACTGTTGAGCCCCTACAGATTACTGTGTGGTTACCTTTGCTAACATTTAGAATGATGTCTGTCACATTTCAACATGAGATTGAGATTTGATAGCTTCTAAATGGAAAAACCTCTATTTTGTTCCCAAAATATAATGTGTGAATATTTTCCTTGCAGATTACTTTCTTTGTTCACCTAGTTACAAGACTATTTGTTCCACTTTTTTTTTAACTTTTATTTTACAGTGTTTAATATTTGGGATTATGAATATTAAAGCTATAGGATGAAAATGTCATTTACAGAGATGTTGACATACTGTTAACCGATTTTATAGAAGCTCCAAGAGGGCAGAGACTTTGTGTTGTAAATCACTTCACCTTCTGTTCCTAAAAAATGATGTCTGGCATGAAGCAGGCTCTTAATAAATATTTATTGAGTGGATGATTGAGTGAATGAATAAATAAATCTTACAGAATTGAAAGTATTTATGCTCTCCTCTGTAGCTCTGGATTGCATTTGAACTTTATATTAGCTGAGGAATGTCTTTTCTGTTTCTCATTCCTTGATATGGGAAGACCAGATTAGAGTAGTGGGTTTTGACTGATAGAACCCAAAATTTGGTTTTTCTTTTCTGAGGGTGTTATGGATGGGATGGAAGCTCAGATAGGATAGACCAAGATGGTGATTCTAATGGATTTGTTAGTTAAAGGGGTTGACAAACAGTAGAATTGAAGGTTTAGGGTCAGATTGGAGATTGGAGGAAAGAGGTAGTGTCATGAAACTAGAAAAGCTGAAAACATATACACACAGTGGAGTGGGCAAGTGGCAGCTGGTCTGAAGGGTCCTTGGAACTGAGGTGAGGATAACTTGCAGTGACTTTTTCCTGGGCACCATAACAGATTTAAATGATCAGGTCAGGACTGGTCAAAGGGGTGACATTTTTCTTTTTATGTTAGAGCCGCAATTAGAGTATACACTAATGAGAAGGAAACATTTCCTTATTTTGACCCTAATCTTAAAGTTGTATGTTAGAATTCATCTCACCAGTATTTAAATTTTAAAGTTTTACTTTTGTCTTCTAGCTACAAATAATTTCCCCTGAGAAAGAAAGTAATTCTTCTATATGGTGGGTATATGTTTGTATTTAAAAAAAAAAAATACAGTTCTAATCTGAGAGTTCTAATCTTTGCCAGGTCTTATATGTCATTTGTATGAGAAGGATAATTACAGTTTTCGTGTTCGGTAGAAATTCATTTGCTTTCAGTTTGTTAGGCTTTTGATGCTTCTCTTTGCCTTTATGAAGTGATTCCTGGACTGCTGCATGGTAGATCTACAGATGATGATTGATCATTTTTGAAAATCACCTTGACACTTTGGACTAAAGATAACCTGAATCAGGCCGAGTTAGTTCAGGCCATTATTATGGAAATTGCGTATTCTATCAGAGGTTCATTAACAGCACAGAGTTGAAATCAAATGTTTAATTCTTAGGACTGGAAGGTAATACACTAAATTGTTAATAGTTATTATCACTGGCTTATGGTCAAATGATTTAATAGTTTATTTTTTATTGTATTTTTTCCCTTATCATTTATCCCCCTTATATCCTCTTCTACCTCCACACACCCTGTTGTTGAATGATTTTTAATTTCTTCTTTATAGTCTTATATTTTAAAAATTTCAACAAAGTATATATATTTTATAATGAAGTTTTTTTGAAATATAGTAATGAATATGAGCAAAATGCCTGATTTAATAAGCAAAAGGTAGTAATTGTGTATCTACATTATATTAACTTAAAAAAAATTCTTACCTGATGATATGTTTATTGATTTGAGAGAGGGAGAGAGAGAAAGAAAGAGAGAGAAACATCAGTGTGAGAGAGAAATATCGATTGGTTGCCTCCTGTACGTGCCCTAACTGGGGTCAAACCCGCAACCCAGATATGGGCCATGATGACCAAGAATCAAATCCACCACCTTTTGCTGTACGAGACAGATGGTCCAACCAACTGAGCTCCCCGGCCAGGGCCATTATATTAACTTTTTAAGAAAATGCATACACAGGAGAAAGGACCAGAAGAGAAAAGATAACAATGCTAAGAGTGGCCTAAGGAAATAGAATTGTGGTTAGTTTTAAAATTTTCTCTCTTACAGAGTTTTGGTAATGTCCTTATAGTAGGCAAATCATAAAAGAATCAGTGACCACTTAGGTAGCATATTTTATTACAAATTTTATTTTTTTATTTTTATGAGAGGGAAAGGGAGGGAAAAGAGGAGGGAGAGAAACATCTATGCATGAGAGAAGCATCAGTCAGCGGCTGCTCACACACACCCCAGCTGGGGACCTGGCCCACAGTCTAGGCATGTGACTGACCAGGAATCATACTGGTGACCCTTTGTTTTTCAGGCCGGCCCTCAACCCACTGAGCCACACCAGCCGGGATTTAGGTAGCATACTTTAATGCAGTGGTTTAGTTGACAAATTGACAACAATTCAAGAAGCTTAGTCAAGTGTCACAATTTAAGCCACAGTAGTGTATCTTTTGCTTTTTTCTAGTCTGGTTATAAAATATAGACGATGTTCAGGGCAAGGGAGTAATAGAAGCTAACATGATTGCTGCTGCTTCATTGGGCTTGTGGACAGATGGATGACGATGCTATAGACATTGAGCAGCCAGAGGAGAGAAGTGCTTTGAGGGTGAATAGTAGAGTTGTATAGATTATGACCTTGTTTGGGTGTGGGATCTTTCAGGTGGACATGATTTCAGGCAGTGAGACATTTTTTTATCACTTAGAAAAATTTGGGGTTAAATTACAAATTTGTGGGTCATTGATAAAGATAGCATGCTGAAGCATGGGAAGTGCTAAGTGCATTCACAAAGAATTTTGATATATGAATAGTGAAGGGAGGAACCGCGGCTGCTCATAAATTTTTCTTTCATTAAAGTCTTGGTGTATCACAGTTGCTCTTAGTAGAGACAGCTTAAAGGTTGGAAGGCAGTGGAATGGCTTATAATGGGCAGTGTACACACGTGTTATAGTTAGGGTCCGTTGTATTGGGTTGGCCAAAACTTTCGTTTGGTGTTTTCCATACGATGGCCCTAGTAGTGCTTAGTTGTCTTTAACTTCATTTGAAACAATTTTGTTAGAATGTATTGTGATAGCTGTCATATCAGCGTGCATTTAGGAAAAAAACATCAGAATTGGTGAATTTTTGTGTAGCCATTTTACTATAGAAGGTGGAAGAAAATAAGCGGTGGGAATGCAGACTGGTGCAGCCACTGTGGAAAGCAGTATGGAGACACCTCAGAAAATTAAAAATGGATCTTCCTTTTGACCCAGTGATCCCACTTCTAGGTACATTTCTGAAGGAACCCAAAACACTAATTTCAGAGAACATAAGCACTCCTGTGTTCATTGCAGCGTTTTTTACAATTGCCAAGATATGGAAGCAGCCCAAGTGTCCATCAGTAGATGAGCAGATAAAACAACTACGGGACATTTACACAATGGAATACTTCTCGGCTGTAAAAAAGAAGAAAGTTTCACCCTTCATGACAGTATGGATGGACCTGGAGAAAATTATGCTAAGTGAAATAAGCCAGTCAGAGAAAGACAAATACCATGTGATTTCACTCATTTGTGAACTCTAATGAACAGACTGAACTAAGAAGGAAAACGGGGAGAGACTCATAGAAGGAGAGCAGGATGACAGCTAGTGGGGTGGGGTGTGGTAGTGGAGGGATTGAGCATAAGGGAAAAAGGCCTCACTGACATGGACAACAGTGGGGTGATTGCTGGGGAGAGTGGGTTAAAAGGGTACTAAATGGCCATGGAAAAAATACAATAAGGATTAAATAAAAGAATATTTAAAAAAAGGAAAAAATAAAATCAATAAATTCTCACTCCAGTGAGAATAAAAAAAGAAAGCATCATTTTGGCATATTATGCTATATTATTTCAAGAAAGGAAAAAATGCAACTGAAACGCAAAGAAAAGATCTGTGCAGTTTATGGAGAAGGTGCTGTGACTGATTGAACATGTCCAAAGTGATGCGAAGCTGCTTCTTGTTATTGACATCTTGACCAAATAATTCTTTGCTGTGGGGCTGGCTTATGCATTGGAAGATGTTTAGCAGCACCCCTGACCTCTACCCATTAGAAGCCAATAGTGGGAGATAGCCAGCATACTCAAAATATCCAAATCAGCAGTTATTGGTGAAAATGAAAAATGTGTCTTTTAGTTTATGGAAAAAACTAAACGGACTTTTTGGCCAACTCAATAAAAGAAACTAAAAAGGTTTCCCCTCCCAACATGTTAGGTTGAAATGAAAAAGTTGTTTCACAAGGACAAGTGGAAAAGTGAAATTGTGCTCAGGTGATATTTTTGATATTAATTTATGTCAAATAGTGGATACACAGGTAAGTTCTCTAATCTCTTGAAATTTAACTATCATAGCATTAGTGTGCACTCATCAATTGAGGAAATGAAGTGTATATATGTTTATGTACTCTTTTTTATTATGCTGGAAAGCGTTGGTAATTTCTGTGTTTGAAATACTATTGGAAACATTTGTATTTATAATAATACAAATGCTCTCCTTTAAAATACTACTGTTACTAGTGGTAACCATAATTGCTGGCGTTCGTTGAATGCTTATTAGGTGTCAACCTTGTTAAGAATTCCATTTTACAGGTTAGAATACTACACTTAGTAGTAGACGTGGGTCTAGCTCAAGTCTGATTTTAAAGTTTATACTGTAGCTCTTCTACTGAGATGTGTTTTTGTTAATATGAGTTGTTGAGACTCATGTTCATTAGCATAATCTACTCCCTCACCCCATTCATTGGGATATGCGTATTTAAAACTGATATCTTGAATTTCAGACCTATGAGGACATATTTACTAAAACCGTGTATATAATGTATTAGTCTTTTTGTTCTTTGAGTTTTTTTCATCAGGATTTGTAGTACTATTGTTAGTTTATGATTTGACCAAATTTTACTTATAAAGGAGTGATTACTTGATATCCTATTAACAGGTTTAATAGGATATAACTGACCTGGCTGGGTAGCTCAGTTGGTTAGAGCATTGTCCTGATACACAAAGTTTGCGGGTTTGATCCTCAGGTTAAGGCACATACTAGAATCAACCAATGAATGCATAACTAAGTGGAACAACAAATTCAAGATATATAACTTATCAAAAGTGACAGTGTGATTTGTTTAGTATGTATATTGTAATCCGCTCCATTGTGTGAAATTAAGCGCTAAAAATTGTTTTTACAGATGGAATATCAAGCCAAATAGTTCTGTTAACACTTGGCACATATAGTTTCTCTATTTTATAACTTTTCTCTCATCTAACAATTCTAGTTAATAGCACAGGACATCTACAGGTCTACAGGCTATGTTTATAGCTGTAGTTTTCTTTGTCCTGTTTTCAAAGTATATAATATTTACTTTTTCCTTTTATTTACCTAATAAATTTAGTTCTCATTCTTTGTTTTTATTATATCCCTTTATTCTCACTGAAATGCCATTTCATTTTAGAAGTCAGTATGTTTTCCAGAAAATAGTTTAGAGGCCCTTTGAGACTAGTAGAAGATTTACTCATTTGCAAATCATGACCCAGTAAAAATGAGGTTGCAAACTGTACATGAATTTGACTTTTTCTACTGTCATTATAAAGGAAATTTAGCCATGTGACCTTCAGCATGTTACTTAATTTCTGAGTCATTTAAAAAAATATTTATTGATTGGTTATAGAGAGACATACAGGACAGACATTGATTTGTTGTTCTGTTTTGTCCTTATTGTAGCCAGGCAGCTGAGGAGATACCCAATAAAATATTCCATTTTTTAATAAATGCAGCTACCAAGAGCACATAACATTTCTAACATTCACTTACTTAACACTACAGTTCTGAAACGTGTACAACAAAAACTGATAGGACATGGAAAATTTGAGGATTTCACAATCGATGAAACAAACATCGGAAACAGATCCAATAGAAGATAGGTAGATATAAAGCTGTCTTGGGATAACAGATAATTTGGTTGATATATATTTACCTTTTATTTTTCTTTTTAACCAGTGAGTGTACATTTTTTTTCAAACATACATGGAGTGCTCATGAAAATTCTCCACAAATTAGGCCATAAAAAAATGATAAATGCCCCAAACTGATATCACATATGACATATTCTCAGACTACACCACACCTTGAATAACCCTTGGGTTAAGGAAACCATAATGGGCTATTGCAAACTATTTAGAATGAAGAGCAAAATAAAAGTACTAAGTATTAAAAAACATCTGAGGAATGGGCCAAGGTGATACCCAGAAGAAAATCTATGATCTAAGAGTGCATTTATTAGGATACTAGGAAGAGTGAAAACAAATTAACTAAGCTAGAACTCAACCAGTTGAACCCACAGCCTTGGCATATTGGGATGACGCTCTAACTAACCGAACTGCCTGGCCAGGGCTTTGAGTGTTTTTTTTTTTCCCCTCTTCAACTGGACATTCATTTTTTAGGATTGTCTCCCAGGACTCTTTCAAATTTCTTTTTTTATAATTTCATACCTATTTCAATTCAAAAGATGGAATTCGTTAATTCTTAAAATGGTGTTAAAGCAAATTTCTAGTCAACAGTGTCCACATAACCTTTAGGATGAATTTTAATTATTAAAATCCATTCATAACCTGATTTGTCTCATAAATGAATTCTAATGTGCTGCATAAAGTCAGTGATGTACATAATATGTATAAAATTTTAGTCATGGGCCCTGACTGGTGTGGCTCAGTGGATTGAGTGCTGGCTTGCAAACCACAGAGGGTCACTGCTTCAGTTCCTGGTCAGGGCACGTGCCTGGGTTGCGGGCTGGGTCGCGGGGTGGGGGTGGGGCGTGTGAGAGGCAACCACGCATTGATGTTTCTCTCCCTCTCTTTCCCTTCTCCTTTCTCTAAAAATAAATAAAATCTTTAAAAAAAATAAATAAAATCTTAGTCATGGGGGTGGATTTTGAAATGAAAATCTCCAGTAATGAAGACATTAACTTTTCTGTGTGTATATGTTTTTTTATTAGCAAATCAACACTTTTATTTTTAATCTTAATACTAGAGAGTGAACCTTTTCTTTGTTTAGAATCTCAAAGGAAAAGGTGTCTAATGCCAACTATATCTTCAAAGATAATTACAGGATGGGTTATCAGTTAAATTTAATTAAACTATGACAACTTCTTTCACTAACTTTCCTTCAGTGGGCGAAGTTATGGCAGTGAGGAAATGGTTATTACCCACACCCTGATTTTGTACAGAAATGCGAGGTCTCTTTTGTTAACCTATGATAAACATTGTGCTCCTGTTGCCTTCATTAGAGAATCTCCTTAGGTTCCTCGGCCCTTTGAAAAACAGCCGAACAAAAAAATGAAAGGTATTTTATAATTTAAACTTTTCTGATGCAGAGGGGATGTGATTATCATTTCTGGAGCCCAGATTGGAAGCCACAAGATTTTATTTCCTCAGTAGTATTTTCATGAACCAAATGTGAAGTAGAAATGCAATTCTGGAATTGTGTTTAATAGTAAAGTGAGTTGTAGTGTAAGCAGGGTATGTGAGTCCTGTTGCTGGTCTGCATAAGTAGACAAAGACTGGGTAGCTGCGTGCTCGGTAAGTTTTTCTGTGTCCTTGCAATCTTCAGCCTTATTGTAGGCAGGCAGCTGAGGAGATATCCCCTCAAGAGGCAGAACTCCCCATCCTCCCTCTTGTCTTTTTTTTTTTAAACTATATACTGGACATTCAATGGGCTTGCATTGACCAGAAAGACAAAGCGTGCTTTCATACTCAGGGTTAAGCCATAGCCTGTGTGCTGGGCCTTTGTCAGGGCTTGCACTAACCCTTTCTCTTTCACCACCCCCAGCCTCATTGTTCTTACTTTGCAGTAGCATGTATCTTTTTTAGAATTTTATCTCCTTACCTAAAAACAGTTGTAAAAGAAAAATCCAATTACTTTTAATGAAAAATGTCAAGAAAAGCAAACCTTAATTTTTTTTTTTTGATAAAGTGCCCTGTTACATCTGAGTGCCAAAGTGCAAGAACTGATCTTACTGAAATTATTCTTTGTCATTTAAAAAGTAAAGTCAAAGTGAACTTTATTTTCTCTTTGTAAGGCTGTATCCCATCTAACTCATTGTTGGTGATTGAAATATTCATTCATGAGATACAGACAAGAGTCTTTTCACTAGTGTCAGATGGTTTTTAAATTACTCAATGTTTTTGTTTTATTAGATAATATAAAGTGGAGAATTTAGACAGTTATGTGGGTTATTCAAAGAATGCCTTTTGCCTCCCTTAACAGGCAAAAGTTAATAGTGTTGGCCTTGGTCCTACATTTGGTTTATATAGAAGTAAACCATCAAGCTGAAATAGCAGAAGTTATTTTTAAAAACATATATTTGTATATGTAGACTTCTATCAGATAGAGTTGGACTGTGGTAAAATTATTTTTAATTTGCAGTAAAGAGTTCTGTGTTGTCTCTGTTTTTACACAGGCAATTCATCTTTTAATGAAATATTTTATGCATATAGAAAATTATGGAGAATAATGTAACAAACCCTATTGTACATACCACCCAACTTTGTTATATTTGGAATCTTTAAAAAAAAAATTTTTTTTTTTAAAGAGGGAAAGAGGAGAGAAACATTGATGTGTGAGAGAAACATTGATTGGTTGCCTTTCACGCACCCCTAACCTGGGACGTAGCCCGCAACCCAGGCATGTGTCTTGACTGGGAATTGAACCGGCAACCTTTCACTTTGTAGGCCGGCAGTCAGTTCACTGAGCTGCACCAGCAAAGGCAATGTATTTGTGATCTTAAGAGAGATTTTGAAGTACCCAGAATGTCTTAATCTGTATCTTGTGAAAGTTTGATGTTTTTATTCCCTCACCTGTTACAAATATTCCTCCTAGACTAGTCATTTGTTAATGTAAACCTATTGTGTGCTGGAATTCATTACTCTTCGCACTGTACAGTGTTTCCTGGAAAGCAGTTGTGACCATTTTAAGCTCTAATTAATAACCTCAGTATTAAACAAGTATACACAGTCATGCACTGAATTTCGGTCAATGATGGACCACATATACAGCAGTGGCTCCATAAGATTATAATGAAGATGAAAAATTCCTGTTGCCTAGTGACATTGTACCCATCGTAAGACCGTAGCTCAATGCATTTCTCATATGTTTGTGGTGATGCTGGTGTAAACATACCCACTACTCTGCCGGTTGTATGAAAGTATAGCACATACGGTTGTGTACAGCACATAATACTTGATAATTAATGACTGTCACTGGTTTATGTATTTACTTTTTAAAAATTTTATTTATGTTTTAGAGAGGGGAGAAGGGAGGAAGAATGAGAGGGAGAGAAACATCAATGTGTGAGAGAAACATTGATTGTTTGCCTCTTGCGCACCTGCCAGCCAGGCATGTGCCCTGACTGGGAATGGAACTGGTGACCTTTTGGTTTGCAGACTGACACTCAACCTGCTGAGCCACACCAGCCAAGGCTGTACTGTACTTTTTAACTGTTGGAGTGTACTCTTTCTACTTATGAAAAAAGGGTAGCTGTAAAAACCATTTGTTCCGTTATGCCAGCAGCAGCCTCATACATGTTGTGTTTACTGTGCCTCTCGCTTTTTTAATCCTCCCGAGGACTTTTTTTTTTAAACAGGGGAAGTGGGGAAAGAGAGAGGGAGAGAAACATCGATATGAGAGAGAAACACTGATTGGTTCCCTCTCATAGACAGCCTGACTAGGGACAAATCTGCATCCCAGGCAGGTGCCCTGATCAGGAATCAAACCTGTGACTTTCTGGCTTATGGGACAACACTCCAGTCAGGACTGCTGTGCCTCCCGATGCATCATTTTCTCTTGTGCTTTATTTAATCTCATGTTTTGTTGATCATGGCCCCTAAATGTACAAAAATCCATTGCTAATGTTGCCAATAAGGGGCTATGTTGAGCAATTGACATGTTGAATAGAAACAAAAGTAAAAGTGAACAAGGGCTACGAAGGTGGAAAATCAGTGATGATTTTTGCTGGTCAGTTAGTCTCATCCAGTTCTACCATAGCTACAATCTTGAAGAACAAGAATGAAGTAAGGAAGCTTTTAAAGGGTCTGCTTCATTGAAGGCAACGAGACTTAACACAACTTTGAGAAGGGCCTTGTATTGTAAATGAAGAAATTTCTAATGACCGATGATGGATTGAAGACCAGACACAGTAGTAGGAAATTCCTCCCAGCAATATGACAGTGCTGGCCAAAGCAAAAAGTTTGTTTGCATGTTTTTTTCTTTTTTTAATTTTTATTGAATTTATTGGGGGGTATTGGTTAATAAAATTATATGTTTCCAGAGTACAGTTCTATAATGTATCATCTGTATATTGTATTGTATGTTCACCACACAAAGTCAAATCTCCTGTCACTATTTATCCTCTTTTTACCCTCCTCTACCTCCCACCATCTCCTTTGTGTGCATGTTTCAAAAAAAGGTTGGACCCTACTACAAAGTTGAATTTACTGCTAGTGCTTGATGGTTTAAAAGGTTCAAGAATCATTATTCATTACATTACATTCATTACATTATTCATTATAGCACATTACATTACATTCATTACATTATTCAATGTGAAAGTGAGTGGTGAGTCTTTGAATGCTGGTAATGAAGGCAGCTGAAGAATTTTGGAAACTCTAGATAAGCTGATTATGGAGAAAAATTACTTGCTAGAGCAAATATTCAGTACGGATACAACCTCTCTATTCTGGGAATGAATACCTAAAAGGACTTTATTCTATAAGGTTGCTAAGTCAATTCCAGGTTTTAAGGCTTTTAAACCTGGATCAGTTTTGCCTGGGGGCACTATTGCAGGCTACAAATTAAAAACCTTTGTGATTTGATGCAGTGAAAATCCCAGGACCTTCAAGAATATCAACAGGCACCCACTTTCCGTGTACTACAGGAGCAGTAAGAAGTCACGGGTGGCCCAGCTCCTTCCAGGATGCCCTCCTGAATGGCTGTACAGCAACATGGAGAAGCAGCTTGAGAGAATAACACAGCATTCAAGATTACCGATGGTGCTCCTGGACGTCGTCCTCGCATTGGGCATCTCATCCCAGTATCGCAGTGGTGTCTCTCCCTCCAGTCACATCTGTGGGACCAAAAAGTGGATCCAGGAGTTAGAGCAGCTTTTAAGGTCCACTGCTTGAGAAGAAGTTTTGGCCAGGCCGTTGCTGAAACTAAGAAAGACACAGATGCAATTCTGGGAGGATTACAATATTTATGACTGCATCAAGAACTTTGCTTGGGCTTGGGGGTGATGTCACTAAGGAGTGTATGAATGGCATCTGGCAGAAGACACTCATGAGTATGGTCCATGACTTCAAAGGATTTTCTGAGGAAGAGGAGGTTGTAAAAATCTATAAGTTTAAAAGCAAAAAAGTAATAAATTTTTAAAATAGAAAAAAGCTTATAGAATAAGGATATAAAGAGAATATTTTTGTGCAGCTGTACAGTGTGTTTGTGTTTTAAGCTAAGTGTTATTAAGAGAATTGAAAAGTTTTAACACTTATAAAGTAAAAAAGCTATGTTTAAGCTAAGGTTCATTTATTATTGAAAGATGAAACTTTAAAAAATAAATGTAGTGTAGCCTAAATGTACAGTGCTTATATAAAGTCTACTGTAATGTCCAGTAATACCCTAGGGCGTCACACTCACTCATCACTCACTCATCACTCACTCACTGCCTCACCGCCTCACCCAGAGCAACTTCCAGGCCTACAGGCTCCGTTCATGGTAAGTGCTCTACACAGTTGTACCATTTAAAAAAATCTTTATACTCTAGTTTTACTGTATGTTTTCTTTAGATACACAAATACTCAACCATTGTGTTACAGTTGTAGTATAGTAACATGCTACTAGCTTTGTAACCTAGAAACAGTAGGTTGTACCGTGTAGCTTCGGTGTATAGGCTCTGCCATTTAGGTTTGTGTATGTGCACTGTGGCGTTTGGAGAACAATGAAATTGCCTGACAACACATTTCTCCCTGTTATTAAGTGATGCATGGCTGTATGTGAAATTTTTAGATGCTACAGCTTCGTTGTCACATATTCTAAGAAGGGAATATAATATACAACATGGTGAAAATTTATTCATAGTTATGTTATATAAACGTATATAAATATGTGGCTGAAATCTGAGGTTAAAAAATTCCGTTATTTTGACATTTGTTCAGCCTTTTTTTTTTTTTTTTTTACTCCTCTTCTGAGGATATGTTTCTTTGATTTTAGAGAGAGAGGGAGATGGGGGAAGAGAGAGAGAGAGAGAGAGAGAGAAGCATTGGCTGGTTGCTTCCCATATGCACTCCGATGGGGGAATCAAACCTGCAACCTAGGTATGTGGCCTGAACAGGGATTGAACCTGCTACCTTTTGGTGTATGGCATGCTCCAACCGAGCCACCTAGGCAGGGTGGCTCAGTTGTGTTTGGTGCCTTATTTGACCTTTATTACTAGAAAGATAAATTACACTTTAGAGGTCTTAATGTTAGCAGTGGTATATTTATAACACTGGGTTAAATGCCTTAAATAAATTCTCTAAACTGTCTATCAACTCTCCAAAAGAGGTATGATTATTGCCCTTATTTTCTAGGTGAGGACACACATGCTTGGAGATGTTAAATGTAACTCCTGCAGAAGTCTCCCAGGTAGTAAGTGGGAGAACTGGAATGCTAAAATCGAATTTGTATTCTAGATTAGTGATGTGAATAAACCATCTTTGGAGCTCAGTGTTTTTAGAACTGTTATAATAAACCTTTTTAACACAATCTGAAATTGATCTGTTTCCGTTAAATTCTTTAATTACTGGTTCTAGTTTTTAGATTAAAGGGCTGGAATTATTGGTTGTGATTTATAGATTAAAGGGCTTGTGCAGGTGTATTTAATTCAGCATGAGCCCTTGGACTGTATTGTTGTCCCTGGCTCAGTCTGTCATAGTTGTGCCCCTTTCAGATACACATGTTAATGAGGTGGGTGTTAGCTACTTAAACCTGAAACTGAAGAAAAGGAAAAGGGTTGGGAAAAAGGAAGAACAAGAAGTCTTTGTTTTTCTGATGGTTTAAACTACATTGATGATTGTCTTACTGGATGGACCTAGCAGGGGTGTCCAACCTTTGGCATCTCTGGGCCACACATTAGATACACGAACACTGACAAAAACTGATGAGCAAAAAAACAGTTTTAAGTAAATTTATGATTTTGTGTTGGGCTGCATTCATAACCATCCTGGGCCGCGGGTTGGATACCCCTGGAGAGTGTAAGATTTTAAGGATTAGGTGAAAAAGTAGAATTACATGATGGTGAGCTGAGGCCCAAATGGAATGGCTGCAGTGGGAAAACAGAAGAGAAGGATGCCCTTGCTACACTCATTTTCAAATTTTACTAAACATGGCCTAATGGAATGCGGTCTGTCATATGTACCAATTTGTTCTTTTTTCAGAAAAAATATTAATGAATAATCATAGATTATTTTTTAAATGCACAGTAGCTCTCTGTCAGTGTGAATGAAAAGCCCTTTGGATATTGTTCATGACCTCATTTGATGACCATTTTTTGCATTAATATAAATACATTTATCAGATTCTCTGGTTCCCTTACTTGGAGCACTGGGCTCCTGGCTTATTTACCTAGATTACTCTGCTCTTGGAATTTTATTCAAGATATCAGTGGTGTGGAAATTCCGCTCCTGGCATCAGGGTGCCTGTGAGAGTCTAGTTTTCTTAGGGTAGCATACTACTTAGAGGCAGAGATCAGAACTATTTTACTTACTGTTCTAAGATACTTTTTTCCTTTTTCACTTTATTGATATCTTTAGTGAGGGTGCAGAATCAGTGGTGGGTCAAACTGCTGGCACGTTAGCATGAATCAAATACCAGTGTGCATTCTTTCAGTGCGTGGGACGAAGCTCCAATCAACAGAGCCCCACCAGCCAGGGCCCAGTGTGTATTCTTCAAAACAAAACAAAACAAAACAAAATGCCAGTTTCACTTAAGATCTTTGATGAAACAGTAAAAATTACTCGTTTAATTAAAACTTGACCCCTGAGGATAG
This sequence comes from Mormoops blainvillei, assembly GCA_004026545.1. NCBI lineage: Eukaryota > Metazoa > Chordata > Mammalia > Chiroptera > Mormoopidae > Mormoops > Mormoops blainvillei. The sequence goes on from PVJD01000703.1 coordinate 217,726, forward strand.
TCCTTTATATATTTATTCTATGTGATGGAGTGGGACACATACAGCCCTTAATGTTGCATAATTGTCCAAGAATATTTTTAATGAAAACCACATGTGTGAGTGAATTTCAGGCAGAGCTAGTGGCTTTAAAAAAAAAAATAATAACACCATTTTTACTTGAAAGAATGTTAAGCTATGATTATTCAGCCGTGGCTTATTTCACTTCAGTGAAAACTGTTGCCAGTGATAAAATTACAGGTTTTAAGTGAAAATTAGAATTTTGGAAACTTGCATCTGCTGCCATGAGTTTGACAGCTTCCTAGACTTACAGACTTTTCTGATGACATCAGTGGTGATATTAACAGACTTGATTTTTAATATTGTGCAATGAAATATGTCAACATCTGGAAAGTCTGTATAACTAAATGTACCAATATTTTCCAGATGTTCTGTGTATGATATTACAAATCATGCAGAGGTGAAAAGATTTATTTAAAATACAATATAGCCCTGACCATCGTGGCTCAGTTAGTTGGATGTAATTCTGCGAAGTGAAAGGTCACTGGTTCTATTCCTGGTTCGGGCATGTGCCCGGGTTTTGGGTTAGGTCCTCAATTGGCACATGTATGAGAAGCAACTTATTGATGATGTTTCTCTCCCTTTTTCCTTCCCTTTCCCTCTCTCTAAAAATAAATAAAATCTTTAAAAAAACCCCACAATGTAGAACCATTAATTTTAATGTAACCATGTATAAAAAGTTAATTTATATGGTGTTAGATTTCATATTATACCTAAGCTAAGTTTTAAAACTTACTACTTGTCAAGTTTTAGTGGAATAGCATAAAAGAATACTCTAAATTATCAGGAAAGGTTGTTAATATATTCCTCTTGTTTTTTAACTATACGTCTGTATGAGACCAGATTTTCTTCATAGACTTAAAAATAACATGTTACAACACATTGAGTGCAGAAGCACACATGATTTCAGCTGGTTTTATATTAAACTAGACATTAAAGAGATTAGTAAAACTATAAAAACAGTGCTATTCTTTTCCTTAAATTAGAAGAAAAAATCAAATGGTTGTTTTTTTAAAAAGATTTTATTTATTTACTTTTGGAGAGAGGAAGGGACGGAGAAAGAAAGGGAGAGAAGCATCAATGTGTGAGAGATACATCAGTAGGTTGCCTCTCACACGCCCCCAACTGGAGCCTGGCCCGCAACCCAGGCAAGTTCCCTGAATGGGAATTGAACTGGCGACCTTTTGGTTCAGAGGCTGGTGCTCAATCCACTGAGCCACACCAGCCAGTGGTTATTTTTAAAAATAAAAAAATATTATGTTAACATAGAATTGGTTTATTATTATTGTGATCCTAAAATAATAGATATTCAAAATTTTTCTGAGTTTTAATTTCTAATGTGGTAGATATACAGGGATATATAACCCATTTAAGCAAAAGATCTTCAGGTTCTTCAGTAATTTTTAAGTGTAAAGGAGTTCTGAGACCATACAGTTTAGAAACACAATTAGATCTCAATAATTAAAGCTATAATTTCTTTATAAATAGATATTCAAAAATTTTCTAAGTTTTAATTTCTAATGTGGTAAATATACAAGGATATAGAACCCATTTAAAGCAAAAGATCTTTAGGTTCCTTAGTTATTTTTAAGTGTAAAGGAGGAGTTTTGAGACCATAAAGTTTAGGAACACAATTAGATCTCAGTAATTAAAGCTATAATTTCTTAGTTCTTGTTCTTTTAATTAGGCAATTTTTTAAAAAGGAAAAGTAAACTTTTCCTGTTGTAATTTGCTAGTAATTTAGGTACTATAATTAAATTTTATGTTGTGGATTATATCACACACCTTACATGTATTTATTTAATTTTCACCGGAACCCTTTGACTCCTAAGTGCTATCATTCTCATTTACAGATAAGAAAATTGAGTCTCAAAAAGCTTAACTAACTTGCGTAAGGTCATACAACTAGTAAGTGGTAGAGCCAGGGTTTGAATCTGACATCTTGATATTTAGAGTTCACATTCTTGATCACATAAAATGTTTGTCAAAATGGCCTGTGTTACCGGCTGGTGTACCTTAGTGGATTGAGCATCAGCCTGTGAACTAAGGGGTTGCTGGTTCGATTCCCCAGTCAGGGCATGTGCCTGGGTTGCAGGCCAGGTCCCCAGTAGGGGGTCCGTGAGAGGCAACCACACATCGATGTTTCTCTCCCTCTCTTTCTCCTTCCCTTCCTCTCTGTCTAAAAATAAAATAAACAAAATCTTCTAAAAAATGACCTGCATTTATCTTAGATTTAATGTCAAATTAATAGTTGTATATAAATGGTTATTTACTTATAATATCTTCTCATTTATTCTGTCCTTAACTTTCATAAAGTTTTTCTTTCTCTTCTCTGTTTTTCCTTTTGTAAGCATAGCATGGAAGTCAAAGCCATAGGGGACAGAAACAATATCAATTAAGTGGCTGCCATGTTATAGAAAGTATATATCCTACCTAATCTTTAATAATTATCTGAGACAGTTGTTTATGGGGAAATTGAAGTTTAGAGTGGTGAAGTAATATTGCTAACTTAGGAAGTAGAGGGATCAATATTCAAAATGAGGTCTTAGTTTTCCTAAGAGTGGTTGTTCTCGTTTCCATTCTATCTGCTTTTTCCCAAGCAATGTACATGAGTGGGTAGGGAAAAAATGGAAGAATCAGCACTTATTTCTCTGCCAGATTGTTGTTCTTTTTTTTTTTCCCCTTTTTTTCCTATTCTCTTTTCTCTGGTTACCTACCCATCTCTCCTGGTCACGGGTGGTCTGGGTTGTTCGTTCCTCTCTTGACGGAATCCTGACAGATCTGTGGTTACTGTAGCTGGGTAGGCTGGCTGGAAGAGAGGCATGGTATTTAAGATTTAGGTACTTTGATTGATGTTTGAAGTAATACCTTTAATCTTTTGGGAGATGCTTGGGCCCACTTGAGTGCCATGTTCTTTTTTCTCTAGTCTTCACATAAGAAAGTGATCCTTTTGGTCATTTCGACCAAGATTTATTTTGGCAGAATAATCCCCAACCTAAAAACCTTTATCAAGACAAAAAGAGAAGCAAGCAGCTTTGGATTCTAATTAGCTTTGGAACAAATTGATTTATGTGAATTCTTCAACCAGGCATACTTACATATAAAAAGTCTTTTGTCTAGTTGGAGAAAGGACATTAAAATATAAGGAATAATGAGAAAGTGTTTGAACAGTGTTCTCTCATATAAGATAGCATTTATTGAACACTTACTACATACTTAATTTAGAAGGATTATTTATTTCATATAATCCTTACAACAGGTCTTTAAGATATTTCCTGTCTTCTTTAACAGAATAAGTGAGGCTAAGTGAAGGAAACCACATGTGATCTCCTGTAACAAGGTAGGGAAACCTGGAATTTAATCAGGTAATAGATTTGTGGAGGGAAGAAGGGAACGTATTCCATGTCAGGGAGTTGCAAGTCAGTCAGTAATTAACCTGATGTTTGCTATTTAGGAGATGTTTCATTTTATGGAGTGGAAAATAAAGAATAACGTGTGTCTGCATTGCAGAGCTCCCAGCTAGTGGTGGTAATCGAACCACAGAATTTGGAGGTGGAGGTAAAATACGGTTGGAGAGCCATTTATTGTTATTGGTGACCACAGTGTTGTTCAGGAAAATCGATCTGATGATATTGTACTGTATGTGTTGAAGAGGAGAGTCTAGTCAGGAAAAAGGCAGCCACCATGAGAGTGAAGACCTGAACTGAGATGGTGGCTATGGCTTGGGAAAGGGAAGGTGAGATGGCGTCTAGAAAAATTACAAAAGTGGTGTAGAGAGAATATTGAATGAATTTATAGGCTAAAATTGTATATTAACAATAGCCTTGAATATTGGTTAATAATTTTAGTGCTACCGTATTGGATTAGAGGTAGTATAGATTGACCTATTTTAGCCATTAGGATTTTTGAATTAAAAATATGTTTAATGCAGTAGAGTTTTTTGATATATAACATACTGATTTTTAGATAGAATAATTATATGCATCTCTACAGAGTCTGTTAATAAGAGTGTACCTGGTGTAGCATTGTAACGGTTGGAAATTGGGCAATAGGAGAGAGTGGTTGGGATATTTTGTGCACAAATGTACTGGTTGATCCTGAAGCTGCGTAGTCAGAATTACGTCTTTTTAAAGGAGTCATGTCAGATATCACCGTTACCACATCTTAGTAGGTCCAGCACAGTCAGTTACCTTCGAGGTTGTGTTTCTGCTGTCTGAACACAGGGCAGTTAATTCATTGTTATTTAGAGGCCAGATTACATAACAAATATATACTCAGTCAACATTAGAGTCACACCTAGGACTTTGAGAACCAAAGGAATGAGTCGGTTTAGCTCTCAAATCTCATACTGATTCTAGAACAGATGCTGTGGAGTGGAATGGCAAGAGTAGGCTCTGTTCACATTTCTTTATGTCTTCTCTTTTCCACTGCCCTCCATGTTTTCGTTATAACCAGGGGTTACTTAAATTTGAATTAAAAAGTAATTTGTTAACTTTGCATAGTCTTATTATCTTAAGCCAGTTCCTTCCTTCTGATTAAGTTGAGCAGTAACTGTTACGGTGACATGGTATATTTGGGGCAAGGCATATTTTCAGATATCAGAGTAGACACTTTATACATATTTATACTAGTGAAAAGTATGTTTCTGTAAAATTTTATGTTAACTAAGCTTTTGATAAGTATCTTTTAACTTAGCAATTTAAAAATTATACATTAAAAAGATAATATTTGCATATGAAAAAAATTTAAACAGGACAAAAAACTATGTATACAGTGAAAAGTAAATTTCCTTCTCACCCTTAGTTCCCTAGTAGTCTTCTTAAAGGCAGCCACTTTTGTCAGTTTATTTGTTCTTTCAAATGTGTACAAGTGCAATCATATAATAAAACTTTACAAACATTTAAAATTTGCAAAGGTATATATTTAATAAATTTGATGACAAATTGGTATTTAAGTACCAAGCAGCAGGAGAAACTGTTTCTAGCCCTTAAAAAATATAATGGGAATAAATTTTACTAGAGAACCAGGTTATAGATTTTGGTTTTTGAACTGTGTACAAACTGATTTCCACTTTTATATATTAGAATTGTATGGAACTTTGTTTATTCTAATAAATGAAGAAACCATATGTGTAGCATTCTTAGTTAAATAGTTATAGGCAGTAACTCTTGAGCATCTAGATTGTCTTTTTCATAAGACTTTTGTTTACATTTAATTAGCAGAGCTAGAAAGTATACAGAATCTTTAATTGACTCAACCATGAAGTTTAGAGGAAGCCAACTCTACCTTAACTTGACTTGAGATTGGGTTGGTCTGAAACCTTGATGTAAACAGTGGGGGATACTGAGATAGAGATGGAGCAGTGGGGCAGAATAGGAGCAGCTTTTGTGAATTAAATATTTGTAATTTGGTGGTATTGTTTGACTTGACTCATTATGCAAGTTCAGAATTCCTGTATACCTACCCATGCTTGAATGTTAAGTACCAAAATATACCAGAACCAACTAGAAGTTACTTAGGGTAAGAGCAGAAGGTTGTTGGTATGTTTTATATTGTATTTCAGAACATTCTCCCCTTTGCTCTTTTTGTTCTTTTTAAGTTTTCCAAATATTTGTACCTTTCTAATCTTACTGCTCCATTTTATTTTAAAATCTCTTTATAAGCCAGCCATCCTTGAAAAATGACATTTGATTGTTTTTGAAATATTTCTGGAAGACTCAAATTTAAACATGTGACACTGGATACATGTTGATTACATTGGTATGGAATTTATGGAAGAAAGTCATCTTGGCTACGCTCATTCTACATATGAACATAAAATCTGTTGAAAAACTTTGTATTTGATAGTTTTTATTATAACATACTTTCATTTTAGAATTTTATGTTGAAAAGAAATGCTGCTGTTTTAAAAGAAAATATCTTTCTGGGAATTGAGTGTCTAGAGTAAGAAAGGAAAGAAAGCATTGCCATTAGTTATTTCCATACCTCAGAATCAACAAATACAGTAACATTGACTTCACATGAATCTATATCCTGAGAAGTAATGTTTAGAGTTGCAATAGTTTGTAGGATTTTTTTCTCTGTTAGGATATTTTTATTGAATATTGAAAGTAAATTATAGAGAGGTAAAAGTTTGTACTTTTTAAAACATTTTTAAATTTTCATTTATTTATTTATTTATTTGGGGGGAGGGAGAAAGAGAGAGAGGGAAACAGTGATTGGTTGCCTCTCGTACTGTCCCTTACTGGGGACTGAACCTGCAACCTAGGCATGCACCTTGACCAGGAGTCCAGCCAGTGACGTTTTGCTTTGTGGGACGATACTCAGCCAACTGAGTCACACTAGTCAGAACCAAGTTTGTATTTTTTTTGGTTGGTAATTTAAACAAAATCTAAAGATAACTGAGTCCAGTCTTTTGCTTCATGATCAAAAATTGATCTCCATCATCTTACATGTTCATTAAGTGTCGTTAGAGAAATTGCTCTCCCAGGTGGCCCTGAGGGGGAGTGTGGTGGTGAGATCAATCCTGGAATGCTTTACAGTTCTTACTGGCTGTGAATTTGTAAATAGATGGAGTGATAAAAATGTTTCCAGGGTGCTTTGATATTAAGAATGGTGACTACAGAAAGGAGAGAATTGTATTTTCTAAGAGGCGATTGTATTTTGTATTGCCATTGATACTCATCAGATAATTTGCTTCAGGGGAAAATTAGAATTACTCAAAACATATTAAGTGGGCCAGGGGCTTTGGAGATGAGTTTTGCTAATTAAAAGGTACTAATTTTCCCCATCAGTCTCCTTGATATTTGGCATGATGGGAACAAGTATTTTCAGTAGCCTGACTCGGCATGTGACATTTGGGTGTATTAATTTGACCAAGGACGCTAGTTGTTTGATATAAATGAGAAAGCAGTTTTGCCCTGGCTGGTGTGGCTCAGTGGATTGAGTACCAGCCAGCGAAACCAAAGGGTTGGTGGTTTGATTCCCAGTCAGGGCCCAAGCCTGTGTTGTGGACCAGTATGCAAGAAACAGCCAGTCTTATCATGTGTTTCCCCACCATCGTTGTTTCTCTCCCTCTCTTTCTCCCTCCTTTCCCTTCTCGCTAAAAATAAATAAAATCTTAAAATACATTTAATAAAAAGAAAAACAGTTTCCTTTATTGGGCACTCTTCCATTTAAACTACTTTGAGCTGAGAACTGTTAAGTTCATCTGATAAGCTGCTCAGCTTGGGGAGAACAATTAAGTTAGAATTAAGTTTCATAGCAGAAAAAAAATTCTGTATTAAAGTTCTCAAAGTGGCGAAGATCAGCCAGGATCTTTTAGAATTTTGTCACATATGGAACAGATTGCGGTTTTTTTTAGATTCTGTTTCCATTTTCATGGTATCTGTCATATGTTCCCAAAGACTTGCTTTTCCTCACCATCTCTTTCATTCTAGCTTTGTTAAGCTCTAAAGACTGAAGTAAGAGAGAGTTCTTGGTGCTGTCAGGGAATTGGTAGGACTCTGGGAGAGATACCTTAAATGCCTTGTCATCTGAATAAGTCCAGAGAAAGGGAAATCATGATCTTTATCGAAGAACTATTTGTAGTAATGAAATATTGCCTACTGTGTGCCAGGCACATCACAAGCTTTATTTTGTTAAATCTTTTCAGCATTCCCAAAACGTATAGGTGAGGAAACAGGTTTTGAGCAGATCAGATCATTCTCTGCAAGGTAATCTATCTAAGTAAGGAAGGTGGAATTCAAAGTCTGGTCTTTTATACCTCCAAAGCCCATGCTGCTCCTAGCGTGTCACTTGTTGGTCAGGATTTAGGGATGTGTAACACAGTCTAAAAGGAACACAAATAGTTCGTTTTGTTCTAAAAATACAGGGTTTGCCACAAATAATGTCTCTTTTTAATTACATAAAAACCTTTTATTACAAAATCATAAGCATGTAATTCTGTAACATCATAATTTCACATTCAAGTACACCATATGACATTTTAGATGAAATATTCAAATTGCTGTCCATTTTGTGTGAAACACTCATGCACTCTACCAACCATACTCAATGGCATTACTTCTGCCGGACCCTGTGTATCTCGTATTACCATTCATTGATAGGTAAAGGAGCTTTTTGCCCATAGCACTAAGTTTTCGTTACCTCATTTATTAGGAGCCTGATGGCTCTTGCTTGAACTTTTTTCCAGGAAGGTAACTCTGTAAGATTGATTCAGTGCTTTTGTTAGTTTGAGAGAGTCGGGTGTTTTGATGTAGACTGGATGCAGACAGTAAAGAAAAAGCAGAAGCACATACTTGATATGGTAGCGAATAATATTTAGAAAAAGGCATTCTAAAATCCGGTTGAATTATAGCATTTGGATCTTGAAATAAGAGTCTCTTGCAGAGAATTGAGCTGATTTGAATATGAATTGATCTGTTTCATCAAATTATCATTTAAATATTTAAAAAATATGTATGTTATCATTGTATTTGTGGTGCCTTCCTGTTTTTTTTTTTTTGTGGGATGTGATAGCCTCTTAGCATTTGTCGTATTTGCTTACTTTCATTTAAATATTCTATTTTATATATATATATATATATATATATATATAGATTTTTTGTAAGCCACCTCAAAATCGTGGTGGAATAAAGGAAGGCATAAATAAGATAACAATGGAAGAATGAACTCTACCATGACTAGAGTTGAAATAAAATAAGAGAATAAAAAAGCCTTGTGGTTTTAAAAGAGATAAGAATTTCTTTCATGTGTTTATGAATTTATATTGTACTTGTATTTAAGCCTTCACATTCATAAATTCATAATAAAATGAAATATTAAACTTATTTCTCTTTCTACCTTTATTCAATCCATTCTTCTTAAACATAGTGATCTTTTAAAAATGCTGTTTATATTATGGCCCTCCTCTGTTTCAGCTCTGCCGTTGTTGCCTCTGGATTAAGGTTCATATTGCTTGCTAGGCCCTCCCTACACAGCCTCCAGTAATGGAGCTCCTCTTAAATTTCTAAACTCTGTCATTAGCTCTCCCTACGTCTCCCTTTACTTGAGCCTCATCACCCTTGATAACAGTCCTTTTCTAGCTTCCGTCTTTGCATTTGAGGCCCCCCGCCCCGCCCAGCCCCTCCTGGAACGCTCTTTCCCTTGCTCTTCATAGGCTGCATTATTTGCAACCTTCAGATCTCAATTTAAATGTTATCTCTTCTGTTTTACCTAGAATACTATTACCCATATCATATAATTCTTTTGATTTTCTTCACACCATTTTTTTACCTTGTTAATTATCTCGTTTGTTTACTGACTCTTGGTCTTTCTGTCCCCAATAGATGTAAGCACCATGAGTGTGGTGACTTTGCCTATCTTACTTACTACTTATAGCCACCTGTAAAATATTTGTTGAGAATGACTAAATGAGGTTACTAGCTGTTTATAAGCTGACTTCTTGCATTTGTCCTCCTAGAGCCACTTGTGTCATGGTTGTCTCATATTCCAGTTTGGGGCCAAGAAGAGGGAGTTAACAGGGATTGAATGTCAGATGTCGGGCATTGTGCAGATTATTTCATGTAGTGACTTAGTTAATTCTCACAGCCATTTATGAATGTTTAACTGCTACCATTTTACAATTAAGGAAGCTGCTATTTAGAGGTTAATTGTGACTACACAGTGTACTAAGGGCTAAAGCGAGGAATGGAACCCAAGATGGCCTGACCCCAGAGCTTCTACAGCACAAAGTGCTGGTGTTAGTTTCTCTGTGCAGAAACTGCTCATAGGCAGGAAGGTATGGTGCTGGGCACTTGAAAAAAGGGGACATGGATCTTATTTCTGCACTCTTTTTCCCTCTTTCTTTAACCCTTTCACTATGGTAAGCCGACCTTGTAGTGATTGTTCATCCTGTAGATGAAATGAGTCACATTCTCTTGAGAATTCTTTATAACTTCTCTGCAATCCTGTTTTAAGATTTTAAAAAGTTGAGTAATAGGGAGCAGGGAGGATTTAACATTCTCTTTTGGCTGCCTCCACGCTGTTTAATGAACATCAGGCGTAGGACACTGGGTAGCTGGTATTCAGAACACAGAAGGGGGCAGGGAAGCGAGTGGAAGGCAACACAGGACAGGAGCAGAGTTCAGCGAGCCATTTGGACTGGGCTAGTGGACTGCTGTGTACTTTAAATCAAACAGCAACAATGTTTATCTTAAAATACTAAGGAACATTAGTGAGGCATTGTACTGTAGAGAGATCAGTGTGTTTTTGTAAATACAGATTTTTTAGAAATACATGCAAATATTTTTCCTTTAGAACAGTAAACTTGTCAGAATGAGAAGCATAGTATGAAGTAGTTGACCTCAATATTAATTTTTATTTTTTAATCTGAGGAAATATTTTATTTTATTTTTCTATTGTTGTTCTATTACAGTTGTCCCAATTTTCCCCCCATTACCCTTGTCCGCCCATTAATTATACCCACCCCCGCTCCCAGTCAGTCAGTCTGTTCCATGTTTCCATGCTTGTAGTTCTATTTTGTTTGTTAGTTTATTTTGTTAATTAGATTCCACTTATAGGTTAAATCCTGTGGTATTTCTCTTTCACCAACTGGCTTATTTCACTTAGCATAATATTCTCGAGTTCCATCCATGTTGCCGCAAAAGGTAGGAGTTATTTTTTCTTTCGGCTGCATAGTATTACTGAGGGTGGTTTAATAGGAAAGAGAATTGAAATGGAATATACCTTCCTGTTTCTTTTAATATGGATGTTTATGTTAAAATTATTTTTTCTTCTGACATTTATTCTTCCCCATTTCATTTTTTTATTATCGCGTTACCTGAAATTATACTTAAGCATTCATTGTCATTATTACTGAATTAACATTTAGGTGTGATTATTGGCATATCAGAAATTAGTTATTACAAACCTAGTCTCAGTTTAAACCCTATGTGCACTCTAAGTTTTATTAGCAATAATTTTAAGAATCTCACATCAGTTTATTAACATAGTGCTATAACTCTTCCATCTGTATCATTGATGAATTTCATTATGTTTGGAAACCTAAGGTTTGTGTTATCACATCTTAATGTATAACTAAGCATTTATTACCTTTTGATATTATTGAATTTATTGGGGTGACAGTGGTTAATAAAATTATAGGTGTCAGGTATACAGTACTATCATATATCATCTGTATATTATTGTGTGTTCACCACAAGCATTTATAATCTTAAGGGGCAGCCTTGTACACAGTGTTGAGGGAAATTCTTTTATTAGCTTAAATTATGGGTGGGCAATCTATGGCCCCCTGGCCAGCTACCTGTTTTTGTAAATGAGTTTTATTGGAACATAGATGTCCCCATTTATTTTATTTAATGCTGCTTTTGCATTACAACAGCATAGGCTAGTAGTTGTGACAGAGAACCTGTGGCCCTCAGGTTCATACAAGTCTCATGTATGCACAGTTATTTACTATCTGGCCTCTTAAGAACACTTTTTAATTTATTATAGTAAACTTTCATATTATGTAGTCTTCCACTTTGTCTTTCTGTTTCATTGTCTTTTTTTTTAGCTGCCATTTATGCCACCTCCTGTACTTTGTACTTTTTTTGTTATATGTTTTAATGCTGTATGTTTAAAAGCTAATAATACATCATTGTTATCTTACTTTAAACACTCAATCATTTAAAAATAAATTTTAAGAAATATTTTTATACTAACATATATTTGTTTTTTATTTCTCCCTGCATATTCAGTCTTCCATCTTGGATAATTTCCATGCAGCCTGAATAACCTCCTCTAGAATTTCTTATAGTGTGGGGTGCTGACAACACATTTATCAGCCTCAGTTTGTCTGAAAAGGTCTTTATTTTATATAGACCTTTTGAGAAGGTCTATATTGAGAAGGCGTTATTCTCAAGTGTGCCTCTAGTGATGTGTTTTTTTTTCTGTTGTTGGTTATGTGTCACATTCCTGCCTTGTCCATCCTTGTCATTTTTAATAGTTACTTTTCTTTCTTTCTTTTTAAAGTCTATTTCCTTATTCACTGACTCCTCTGTGATCTCCATTCTGCTGCTGATACCACCGAGTGATTTTTTTTTTTTTTGGTAGATATTATCTTACTTAGTCTTAAAATTTCTTCATCATTCTTTTTTACAGTTTTATCTGCTGAGGATCTCTGTCTTTAATTTACTTTAAATGTGTTTACCCTTACATCTTGGAGCATAGTTATAATAGTAACTTTATGGTTTATGCCTCATAATTCTAACACTTGCCTTTTCAAGGTTGGCATCTATTGATTGTTTTTTCTCCTAAGAATTGGAGAAATTCTTGTATGTCAAGTAGTGTTTGGTTGTGTCCTAGACGCTGTAAATGTTATGCTTTGTAAATTCTGGGTTGTTTGGAGAATGCTTTATAAGTAGGCAGTAAACCTTGTTAGATTTGACTACTCGTTATTGAGAATTGATTGTATTTTCCTATTTTTTGTATGTTGAGTAATTTTAAATTGTGTTCTGGAAATTTAAAAGTCTGTGTTTTGTAGATTCTGGGTCCTTATATAATCCTGTTTAGGTTGAGGGCTCAAGTTATATCTCCGCTTCTGGGGGTGGGGGCTGTTCTAATCTTTTAATATGCTGCTTTGGATTTGCCACATTTATGTAAAACTCAGAGGTGAGCCTGGTGGGACTTGCTTGGGTTCATACAAAGAATTAGGGATCCTCTTAACTCCAATTGTTTGGAATTCCCCCAGTACTCTGGCTCATCAGGACTGTTCTTCATTTCCTCTGGTCAGGAAGAAGAGGCTTCTGTTGTAGTTCTAGCTGCTTGCATTGCTGCTCTGTTGCATGGTTCTATGACAGAGCCCCTTCTTCAAGGCAAAAGGCAGTAGAGAAAAAGATAAAACAGTTAACAATAACAGCATCAGCAGCACAAAAGGGACCCCCCTCCCCCAGCACCATCTGGGATGTTTCACTAAGTTGGACTCCTTTCCTCAATACCCATTTTTGTTTACTTTTCAGAGTCTGCAGGTACATTGCTTTTGTGTATTGTCTACAGTTTTTAGTTGTAACCAGTGGGGGAGGGGAGAGCTGTAGTGAGTTTACCTTGGCTGGATGGAGCACCTCTCTTTAAAAAATAAAACCATTTCCTTTTTGTTGTTTACCTTCTTTTCTTCAGGCATTTTTTTATACAAAGTAGCCCCTTTCTTTAGTTATATTTTAGGCCTGAGGGTGAATTCACAATTATCATTTTGACTGGGCTTGATTGCATATTTCCTAAATCTTATAAAAACATATTCCACTTTTCATTTGTAAGTTAAAACTTGTAAGTTTTTAATTTATAAATTATAACTTCAGCAGATGGTCAGTGTCTCGAGCGTAATGAGAAGAATTTTCTTAGCAGCTATACTGTGAAGGTCTGTGTGTACCTTACTATAAATCCTGTATATATAGACCATAAATTATTTGACTTCAACAAAGTATTCATGATAACTTCTTAGATAATGTAATGAACCAAGGCGGGTAAATTTATAGGCATTTGATCAATTGCCCTCAAACTTTTATTTATTTTTTCAGATAAATACCCAGCAGTGGAATTGCTGGGTTGTACTTTAGTTCTTTTTTAACTTTTTTGAGGAGCTTCCGTACTGTTTTCTGTAATAGCTGCATCACTTTACAATCCCACCAACAATATACAAAAGTTCCCTTTCCCTATATCCTCCCAGCACTTGTTATTTGTTGTCTTTTTTGATAATAGCCCTTCTGACAGGTGTGAGGTGATGTCTCATTGTCGGTTTTTTTTTTAAGAAATTAACAATTTTATTGGGCTCAGACTAGGAGTCCATGAGTCTTGCGGACCTCTGTGTATCTGTCAGTTTTCTTCTCCACATTCTTTTTGGCCTGTTTCCGTAGTCTCATGAGCTGTTTTCTTCCCGTAATGGATCTTGGCCTTCTGCCTCCTTTTCTCCTCCAGAGTGGCTGTGACTGCCTGGTCCTTCCAGCCGACCTCATGGGCCAGACACTCTAGGTAGGCAAACTTCTGTGTAGGCTTCAGATGCACCACCTTGAGGGCTGCAGAAACCACCATTCGCTTTTTCTGTTAGAGAAGGAGAGGGGCTTCGGGACCTTGTCATAGGGTGAGGGGATCCCATCAAACACCTAGAGGCGACCCACAGTGGCCTGGCCTCACTGGGTCTTGTGGAGCAGCATGCCTCGCACGGCCCGTCAAAAGATGCAGTTGGGAGCTCAGAAGTGGTAAGGACCGCACAGTGCGTTGGTGTTCATCTGCCTAGGGAGGAAGGCCAGGTACTTCAGTTTGTTTCTGTTAAAATTGCCAGAAGTGTCGATGCCCTCACAGTGCACCACCACCACGATGGCCGCCAGGTGGCCCAGGAGATGGCCTCAGCCTTCGAGCACTAGGACCTGCCCTTCCACCATCGTCAGCAGCCACCTGGGAAAAGCTCATTGTATTTTTAATTGGCATTATTCTCCTGATTAGTGATGTTGAACATCTTTTCATGTGCCTGTATGACTTCTGTGGTGAAATAGTTATTCAGGTCCTCAGCTCCCTATCTGTCCTTTAACTCCCATTCTAAGCAACTACTCGTCTCTGTCTTTATAGCCTATTCTGAACATTTAATAAAAATTGGATCATATATGTGGATTTTTTGACTGACTTCTTTCAGTTAGCATGTTATTTATTTACTTTCAGGGAGATGGGAAGGGAGGGAGAGAAACATCAGTGTGCAAGAGATGCATCTATCAGACCCGCAACCCAAGCATGTGTCCTGATTGGGAATCGAACCAGTAACATTTCAGTTCACAGGCCAGCGCTCAGTCCACTGAGCTCCACCAACCAGGGCACCTTTCTTTTTATTGCCAAATAAAATGTAATTGTATCATTATACCACATTTTATGTGTGCTTTCATTCATCAGCTGATTGACAATTGGGTTGTTTTCACCTTTTGGCTGTTTTGAATAATGTTGCATATCTATAAATATTCAGGTACAAGTTTTTACAAGGACATATGTTTTCGTATCTCTTGGTTATATACCTGAGAGTGAAGTTGGTAGATCATATGGTAACGCAATGTATAAACTTTTGAGGGACTGTCAGGCAGTTTTTAGACTGGCTCTACTATTTCATGTTCCCTGTTGCAGTGTATGAGGGCCCCAGTTTGTCATCAGTACTGGCTTTTTAGTACTAGCAATCCTAGGTGGGTGTGATGTGGTATTTCACTGTGGTTTGATTTGCATTCTTTGGTAACTAATTATATTGAGTACCTTTTCATGTGCTTTATGGATATTTGTATATTTTCTTTGGAGAAATGTCTATTCAGATTTTTTGTTCATTAAAAAAATAGATTGTTTCTATTATTTAGTTGTAAGGGGTCATTGTATATTCTGAATACAAGTCCATTATCATACATATGATTTGCAGATATTTTTCCCCATTCTGTGGGTTGTCTTTTCATTTTCTTGAAGTTAAAAGTTTTTAACTTCGTTGAAGTGCAGTTTATCCTTTTTTTGTTGTTGCTCTTACTTTTGGTGTCTTATCTAACAATCTGTTGCCAAATAGGAGGTTATGCAGATTTATCCTGTTTATTTCTAAAAATTTAGAGTTTTATCCTTTACATTTAACGTCTTTGATCTGTTTGGAGTTAATTTTTATAGACATATTCCTTATGGGCTAGAACTAGTATCAAAGGGAATATAGCTATTACCAAATCATCTGTATTTTAAGTAGTGCTTCTTTTGAGGAATCATGTATAGAATCTTTGTGAAATAGGGTGTAGTTTTGAAATTTTGCCCTTATTCTTATACTATACAATTTATCTTTTTCATTATCAAAAACTGTAGAAAGGAGGAGAAAGTGGAAAATGCATAAATTGACTGACATTACCATATTGCTGTAAAGCATAATTAAGACATAATGCAGAAAAAGATTTTTTGTATTGATTTGTTGTCATCTCCTGAAATCAGTTAACTGTGTCTTCAAAGCGGTATTTGCAAAGTGCAGTAGGTTTGTACTTTCACTTTTCCTTTAGTGAGGCAGTGATAGCTTCAGGCTCCCACTTTAAGAATATTGCTTATGCTAGCATTGGAATAGTAGCATTTCTTGGAGCGGGGCAAAGTTCAGGAACATTCAGCTGGGGCTTGTAAGTGGAACATTAGTGTTTCAGCAAACTGGAGGAAGATTTCTCTTGACTTTCACTACTTGCTTTCTAACTTGTCAAAATCTGCCTTTTGAGGAGATACTGACTGTGTGTGAAATTCACGCTCAGTTATGATTGCCATTGATCCAAAACTCTCCTGAGGAGAGTTTATCATTCATGAAATTTCAGTAAACATCTGTGCTTAAAAGAATTATAGGTCCCTCTTTCCTTCATGGTATAAATAGGAAACATTCATATTATTATGTAATCACTTCATAGAGCATATCCCGGATTTTTCTGGTGAAATTTGGTTGCTGAAATTTTTTTATCTGCCACATTGACACTTAATGTGGTGGGTATGTAGTGAATACTTTAATAATCAATTTAGACCCCTGACTCGTATGCTTGGTTGGGTATTGTTTCACAAAGCAAAAGACCGCTGGTTCAATACCTGGTCAGGGCACAAGCCTGGGTTGTGGGTTAGGTCCTGATTCGGGCAGGCCGTGTGCAAGAGACAACCAGTGGATGTTTCTCTCTCCCACTGATGCTTCTCTCCCTTTCTTCCTCCCTTCCCTTCTCTCTAAAAATAAATAAAATCTTTAAAAGCATCAATTTAGAGTCTATTGTGCTTTAATTCTCTTGAACCTTCAAATTTTATTTGATTTTGAAATTTGTTAATGTTTTATTAGAAGAAGAATGTATAGAATTATATGCCATCATCTAATCTTGCTAATGATTTCGCTTATTTTTCCTAATGATAAAACTCAGCAATTTTACAAATTATAAAAGTGTCAAGTGGGTGTGCTACTGTATTTCAGCCATGAGATTTAAAAAATGAAAGTGTGTTCTGGAGCACTACACCTTCATATTACATTGCTGATTGATTGCATTAGAATTTTAAGTGGTGCTATGAGAAACTATTTGCTTGTTACCCTGAGCTCAAAGGGAAGTAAGCATCCAATGATACTTACTGGACATACAGAGCCTAGTGAGAGCTGGTAATAAGCCTAATGGTTGGCAGAATTAGGAGAAATGCTGTAGTGTTAAGAGCTTTATATGCATGTCATTTCTTTGAATTTCCTTGTTTTTGGAGAAAATGCCTAGCAGCACCTAGCTCAGTACTTTTTATTTTATTTTTTTAGTGGAAAGGGTGATAACCAGCTTAGTTGCAAATTACTAAAATAATGTTATTTTAAAAGTGGTATGTAATTCACATACCATATAATTTATACTATTCAGTTCTACAGTTTAGTGTTTTTTAGCATATTTATGAAGATGTGCAACCATAACCACTAAGAATTAAGAGAAAGTTGATCTGTAAAATAAGTTCCCTTGGTTTCTTTCATTACCTGCCCTATCTGTAATAGTATTCGATTTGCTATTGGGAAAATGACTCAACTTAGGCCAAGAATTTGGGAGTTTTTGGTTTTAGAGTCACACTCCATTGAATCTTTTATGAGGCGAAATGCTAATTAGTTGTGTACTATAGATAGAGGCAGCCATATTTTGACCAGGGTGTGCTATTGTTTTTTTACATATGGTATAAAGTAGTCTGCTCTTGGACACACTGATGTAATAGGAAGAGCAGCGGTCTTTAGAATACAGAGACCTGGCTTGGCTGCTTTGCCTCGTGAACTTGGGTAAGTTACTCTATCTTGCTGAGCCTCAGTTTGCCGGAGCGGTAGAAAACGATTCAGTGAAGACAGCCTGATTGATTATGCTCATAGCACGCTTTGGATTCAGATCTTCTGACTTCTGTTTTTAGTTTTCTTCTCATAGGATTGTGTTTTTGTTTTAAAATAATTATTTTTTATCTAGATGTTCTTTTACAAGACACTTCATTTATCAGTTCCCACAGTATTGTGTTGGTAGTTTACAGAGTGAAATAAATGAAATCAACATTTCTATGTCTGTGGCCGGGGATAAAGAATGTTTGTTAACTGGAATGTTGGCCAAACATATAATTGCCTTTTTAGAAATCTTGTAGTTATAGTAATGTTGTTTGCCAGTAGTAACTAATAGAAACCAGGAGCCCTAACCTACGCTTAAAAGGTGTGGCTCAGCTTATGGGGCATAGTAACGATAACTAATTTGAGAACTTACTTTCACATAGTGAGAATTAGTCTTAGTTAGAAAAAGCAATAGCATTTGGCTTTGCAGAAGAAAGACAGGCCTCATATTTTCCACTATTCATGTGACCACAATGCAGAACTATAATTCAAAGAAAGTTTTATTTCAGCCAGGGGTGATCTTATTTCTGAAAGAATTGACAAGCTAATATGAAGGACTTTTGTCCTGAAACTTGTTAGGCTTATGTTTCAACATTGCAAATACACACACACACACGTGTATAGATATAGATATATATATAGATATAGTATAAATGAGGCATTTTTAAAAATGACATGTTTTAGCTTTATTTCTCATTGTGGCATTTAAAATCAGTTCTTCATGCATAGGGGATGATGACAACGCAGTGAACTATTGTCCAAGGTGGCTAGTTTAAGGAACTAGAGGCTGGTACAGTGTTACTTGATTTTCAATGACTAAAGCATAGGGTTTGTTTTTTTTCTCTCTCTCATCTCAGTAACTGTTGCTACTTAGATATGAAGAATTTCACTTCTAATGATTCTTTCAGATTTCTGCAACTTATGGTCATTCATATAAAATTATTTACAGTTGTCACTCTGTTTTTCAAACTTTTATTGAATTAGAAAGGAACATAATGTGAGAAGTATTAATTATGGTGAAGGAAGGATTCTCTCATTTTGGGCTTACTACATTTATAGTCATTCTTTTAAAAGTACATTGAAATTATGCAAATAATTTATATTTATTGTAGAAAAGGCATAATGCAGTTAGGTAATCCTACCATGTGGAGATAATTGCTGTTAATCTTTTGGTGCCAGTCCTTTGGTTGTCATTCTTTGGCCATGTATTGTGAGGTAAAACTATCATCTTACCAGGTAGAAGAACTCGTTACATCTTTCGATTTTTGAACTGAGTGAAATGATAGTGTTTTGTCTGTTTAACAGAATGTCTTGACAACATGCTGAAACATTTTAAACTAAGTTATGCTGGAGATCATCACTTTAAAAATGGGGAGTTGGTGTGTGGATATGAGGGAAACCAGCAGCTAAGATAGAAAAACAAGGAAACAGTTGTATTCTCTATTCCTGTGTAGTTAGCAAAACAGACTGGGCCTTTGTCAGCAATTTCCAGGTCGATGATTTAGTCTTTAATCTTTCTGAATATCCTGCTTATATTTCCTTAGTTTCTTTCTCTAGAAAGTAAAGGTGGTAGATTTTCATCATAGGCTTAAAGTTTGGAGGCTTGTTGTGTAATTTTATTTGTTTGGAGTTTCCATGAAATGTTTATTATGGGACTCACTTTTAGAGAAATTGATCTAATCACATTAGGAAATTTGAAATACTTTGTTTTTCCTAGTTCCTGTGGAGAATTAAGTGTATAACCCCCACTAAAATTGGGTGACAAAGCTTGGGTCACTAACAGAATTTTGTGGTGGTAATTTTCTCTTACTGCTAAAGCAGTCCATTTTTTTGAGCTCTCTTATCCTTAACCTGCTCTTCTAGAATCCCTAGAGGACCTGTGCAGCAGCCTCTCGAGGATCGAATCTTCACTCCTACTGTCTCGGCAGTGTACAGCACGGTGAGTAACTGAAGGTCGTTTGTCAAATTGTTTATCTTTTCCCACATGAGCCTCTAACACTACGGGCAATGTTTGGTAGGCATGTGATAGATTTTTTTGGCAAAAGGTTCAATAAAATCCCAAGTAGAATTAGATGTATATAATATAATAAGGTGAATAAGCCTTTCCCCCATCATCTTAATTTAAGAAGTGGCAATGAAACAAACATGTTTAGATTGACTCATACACCTATCTTCTTTTTTTCCTTTCATGAATAATTGCCTTTGGCCATGTACCGTGAGTTTTAATTTTATTTTTGGATATTTTTTCTCTAAAATTTTAACTTAAAAATTTTTTAATTTTACTTTTTCTCTCTCCAATTACATGTAAAACTGCAGACAGTTTGGAAGAGAAAATAAAAATTCGTTGAAAGGGAGGAGATTTAATTTTTTATGTTAAATGATTGATTCAGATTCACAAATGAAGGGTTTTAAAAGTTAGAGGATGAGTATACTAAATTAGAAGCAGGTATCAGCTTGCTTTTTTTCCCCCCTATACTATTCTTAGCCTCCCCCAGTTATCAGCTTTCTTACAATGAGCCTGAGAGAATCTAGGGAGAAATGGGGAGGTAGACTTATCTTTTTAATATTTTAGTTCATCATGCTGTTTATTTCTTAGGAACATGACAGGGTGTTTTATAGAAACTCATAGTGTATAAGGGAGATAAGTAAATAATTGTAATCTAAGGTTATATGATAAAGCAATGATTCTTATCCTTTTGGGTTATGAATTATTTATAGAATTTGAACGGTCACAGTGCTTTCTCCTTAAAAAGGAGCATATACTCAGTGTTTACATATAATTTTAGAATTCCTTCAGGGCATTTATAAGCCCCAGGTTAAGAACTTTTGATTAGAGATCAGAATGTGCTAGTATGCGGTAAAGGAGGAAGCTGCTTTATTGTGGAAGTGAAGCTGGAAGATATAGAAGCCTAGGCAAAGAAGTGAAGAAAAGGCCTTCCAGGATGTGAAGATTCAGAATCATGGTTAATGGAATGGCCAGTGTGGTGTGTGTTTTAGGTTTCGTAGCAGAAGTAGAGATGAGATAGGTAGATTTTGATGATTTTAAGATGTCCTAAAGAGTTAGAAGTTTATCATGAAGGTAATGGGTAAGATGATTAATTTTCCTGGTTTACCCAAAACAAGTCTCAGTTACAGCTATTGTAGATCAATTAAACACCTATTAATAACTTTTTGAACCTCCTTGAACTCTTAAAATGGACTCGGTTTGGATGATACATTATTTGTTTACACTAGTAGTTGGAAACCTTCAGTTTATATTGAAAAATAACCTTTGATACTTTTATGGCACAAACTTTTTCTGGGCCAGAGTTTGCTTTGGTTTTATTTTTTAAGTACTGAGCGTTTTTTGGTCAGGCCTAACTCTTAAAGTATAACTTTTTCTAATTATAAAAGTATACCTTCATCATTGAGTTATTATTTCAAAATTGAGATAGGTTAAAAAACAAGAAACTGAAAATTTCTAGTAATCGTGATTGATTTTTAGAAGTAACTACTATGTCCATTTTTTAGTATAATTTTATTTATCATTTTTTCTTTTTTTTGACTTAATCATTATTGTATCTTTTTTCTTTACCATTTAGTCCGCTTATACTCCCACCCCCCAGCAGTCACCACACTGTTGTCCATGCCCATGAGTCCTTTTTCCTTTCTGCTCATTCCCTCCACCTTCCCACCCCCCTACCCACCCCAGCTGTCTTCGGGCTCTGTATCTATGAGTCTGTTTCTATTTTGCTTCTTAGTTCAGATTGTTCATTAGATTCCACATGTGAGTGAAATTATATGGTATTTCTCTTTCTCTGACTGGCTTATTTCATATAGCATAATATTCTCTGGGTCCATCCAACGTGTTGCAAAGGGTAAAATTTTCTTCTTTTTTATAGCCGAGAAGTATTCCATTGTGTAAATGTCACATAGTTGTTTTATTCACTCATCTACTGATGGACACTTGGGCTGCTCCCATATCTTGGCGATTGTTAATAATGCTGCAATGAACATATGGGTGCTTATGTTCTCTGAAATTAGTGTTTTGGATTCCTTCAGACATGTACCTAGAAGTGGGATCGCTGGGTCAAAAGGCAGATCCATTTTAATGTTCTGAGGTATCTCCATACTGCTTCCCACAGGGGCTGCACCAGTCTGCATTCCCACCAACAGTGCAAAAGGCTTTCCCTTTCTCCACATCCTTGCCAGCACTTATAGTTTGTTGACTTACTGATGATAGTCATTCTGACAGGTGTGAGGTGATTTCTCATTGTGGTTTTAATGTGCATTTCTCTGATGATTAGTGAAGTTGAGCATCTTTTCATGTGTCTGTTGGTCATCTGTATGTCCTCCTAGAATAATTGTCTGTTCAGGTCCTTTGCCCATTTTTTAATGAGGTTGTTTTTTTGGTGTTTTGTAAGTTCTTTATATATTTTGGATAATAACCCATTGTTTATCATTTTTTTCTGTGTTGTAAGTTCTTTATAAGATATTTTAATTTGTTACTTTATGTTACAGTATTAGCTTTTCCTGTGATGTTCATAACATCTCTTAAAGAATAATTGGTTTTATATCGTTGCAAGAAGTTAATATTCACTCAACTTTTGATAAATATTCTCGAGTGTTTAATGTATGTCAGTCTTTGTACTAGGTGTTGGGAATATAATAGTTAGCAAATCCAGACTCTCAGTCTTCGTGGCGCTTACCTTTTTGTGAGCTAGAAATGACAGGAAATGAATATATATGTAATATATTAGTGGGTGGTAGTAAGTGCTTTGATGAAAATGAGGCAGAATAAAAGGATAGAAAATAACCGGACATCTTGCTTTACCTGGGGCACTCAGGGAAGTTCTTTCTGAAAAAGTGACATTTAAGTAGAAACCTAAGAAGTAAAGGAGTGAGCCTTGCAGATTTTTAGGGAAACAGCATTTCCAGTAGAAGGAACAGCGATGCAGTGTCCCAGAGACAGCAACATGCTTAATGGGGTCTCAGAACTGCAAGGAAGCCAGTGTGGCTAGAATATAGAAAGGCTGGAGACAGAATTCAAAGACTTATCTGGAGCATTAGAGACCATGATAAGGATTTTTTATTTTAATCTAAATGCCATAGAAAACCATTGGAAATTGGAGAGCAGTAATTTTGAGCTTCCTTTTTAAAGGAAGTAGCTACTATAGAAAGAGTAGACTGTGTGTGTGGGGTTTTTGTGTTTTGTTTTTAAAAATATTATTTATTTATTTATTTTTAGAGAGAGGGGAAGGGAGGAAGAAAGAGAGGGAGAGAAACATTGTTGTGTGGTTGTCTCTCACATACCCGCTCCTGGTGACCTGGCCTGTAACACAGGTATGTGCCCCGACTGGGAATCAAACCAGCCACCCTTTGGTTCACAGGCCAGCACTCAATCCATTGAGCCACACCAGCACGACAGGTGGTTGTGGTGGTAAACGTGGAAGGAAGGAGGCCAGTTTAAAAGGTTATTGTGATAATATAGGCAAAAGATGATGGCTTGCTGTAAGGTGGTAGCAGTATAAGAGTGAGTAGTGGATTTGGTATATATTTTGAAAATAGAATATGATGATATCTTGGATGTGGAATTTGAGAGAATTAAGAGTAAAGGATGTTTTCATGGACATATCCAAGGATTGAGCAACTGAGAGAACGTAGTACTATTTATCGAGATGAATACTGGGTGATGAATGGGTTCTTGTAGAGAAAAATTAATATATGTAAACATTTTTATGAGTAGCTAAACATTAGATTGTTTCCAGTTTTGTCTGTTAAAAATAGCTTATTTGAGTTTAAAGCTTTTTCTATATTTTGGATTATTTTTGTAGAATAATTTTCTAGAAATGCAATTACTGAGTTAAAGAATAGGCATGGTATTAAGATTCCTCATAAATGAGGACATGTGACTTTGTACACTTAGTACTTTGTGAGTGACAGCACAGTGCCTGCTACACAGTTAAAATGAAATGTTTTGAGTCTTAAGTTTTTAAATTTGGGG
The DNA here is from genome assembly GCA_004026545.1 of Mormoops blainvillei. Taxonomy (NCBI): domain Eukaryota; kingdom Metazoa; phylum Chordata; class Mammalia; order Chiroptera; family Mormoopidae; genus Mormoops; species Mormoops blainvillei. The sequence goes on from PVJD01000703.1 coordinate 241,632, forward strand.
ATTAGATCAAATCTAACTTTTACTAGTTGAAGCTACCACCTTATATGTAGTCTTCAGTCAATTAAAAAAGTGGTGTATCAATTATATAAAGTGCCTGTTCTGGAGAGACAAGGGATTTTAGGCAATAAAAGTTACCTTGAAATTTGATAGTCTCTACTTTTTGATCAGTCATTTTCATTCTCAGTGATTTAAGTCTGTGCTGCACCTTTACAGTGTTGTACACGTTAACTGAAGGCAGGAGAGTCGTTGACCAGGTTCTTTGACTTTCTTAGTTTACCTTTTTCTCAGCCCTGAGGGTATATATTGATCATTATTCCTCTAGTGTCTAGGTTCATCAGTATCATTTCTGTGTCATAATATAAAGGCTAACCCTCAGTTCACCTCCTGCCTCACCGTATGGTGCCCATATGTCACTTTGAGTTGGTTAAATTCTTGGAAAGGCAAAAACATTCCTGCCCAGTCTTAAAAAATTATGTAGTCGAGATTGTCTGATGTGCAGGCTTTATGCCCTTATGGAAGACATTTAGTTAGGCTCTCTGCTGATAATCAAATATCTTAAGTTGTACTCTCTTTTTATAATGCCTTCATGTTACATGTTTTATCCTGGTTTTTATTTATTTATTTATTTTAGCCAGGTTTATGTAAGCTTGTCCTTGGATCATTTATCAGGGATGAGCAGGATACTTTTGTCATTATTCCTTATTAACCATAATTGTATTAGAGTGATTGATCATATGAACAAAAAAAATGAATAAAGCTGGTTTTATTTACTCATTTTGTAAAATCCTCAGCTGAGAATATGTCTGTTGATCTTAGAGAGAGGAGTGGGGGGAGAGAGAGAAAGAGATACATTGATATGAGAAATATTGATCGGTTGCCTCCTGTATATGCCTCAACTGAGCATTGAAGCTGCAACCTAGGTCTGTGCCCTGACTGGGAATTGAACCCCCGACCTTTAGGTGCACAGGACTATGCTCCAACCAACTGAGCCACCCGTCCAGGACAGCCAATATTTTTTAAACCCTTGTAAGGTCAATACACATACATTATCAATATATAGTAGAGGAAATGGCAAAACTAAAGAGGCATGATGTATGTTTTTGACTTATGTATTTTATTTAGAGAAATTAGACTTTATGACTGTTAGTCCAGTATTTTTAATATAATCGCAGAGACATTAGGGTGTCTTTTATTTCTTTTTCTTGCTGAGTTGCTCTGGCTTTAATTTTCATTACTATGTTAAATAGAAGTGGTCATGTTGGGCATCCTTGCCTTGTTCTGAACTGAGAGGAAAGAAAAACTTTCAGTCTTTTCACCAGTGAGTATTGTGGTCTCTGTGGGCTTTTCATGTATGGCTTTCATTATGTTATTGTTTCCTTCTATTCTTAGTTTGTTAAGGTTTTATTTTTCTCCCCATGAAAGAGTGTTGACATTTGTCAGATGTTTTTTCTACATTGCTTGAAATGATCATGTTGGTTTTTCCCTTCATTTTATTATTGTGGTGTATTTCATCGATCAGTTTTAATATATTGAATTACCTTCGCATTTCAGGAATAAATCCCAAATGGTGCGTAATTCTTTTAACATGCTGCTGAGTTCTCTTTGTTAGTATTTAAGGATACTTGCATCATTGTTCGCAGGAGATATTGGTCTGTAATTGTCTTGTATTAGGGTAATGCTGGCCTCATAGAATGACTTAGGAAATGTTCCCTCTTCAGTTTTTTGGAAAGTTTAAGAAGAATTGATATTAGTTATTTTTTAAATTGTATTTTATTGATTTTGCCATACAGTTGTCCCAGTTTTTCCCCCTTTACCCCCCTCCACTTAGCACCCCCCATTCCCTTTGGCATCCCCATACTATTTATTGTTCATGTCCATGTATAAGTCCTTTGGCAGCTCCATTTCCTATGCTGTACTTTATATTCCCATACCTATTCTGTACTTAACCAGTTGTCCTTCTTTATCCTCCTTTACCCATTCCCCAGCAGCCCCCTCCCATCTGGCAACCATCTGAACATTCCCTCTATCCATGATTCTGTCTCTGTTCCCCTTATTTGCTTAGTTTGTTTTTTTAGATTCAGTTGTTGGTAGATAAGTGCTTATTGCCATTTTATTATTCATAGTTTCAGTCGTTTTAAAAAATAGATCCCTTTAACATTTCATATAATAATCATTTGATGATGATGAACTCCTTTAGTTTTTTCTTGTCTGGGAAACTCTTTATCTGCCCTTTGATTCTAAATGATAGGTTTGCTGGGTAGAGCAATCTTGGCTGTAGGTCCCTGCTTTTCATGACTGAATACTTCTTGCCAATCCCTTCTAGCCTGCAAAGTTTCTTTTTGGAAATCAGCTGACAGTCTTATGGGAACTTCCCTGTTAGGTATCTTCTTTTCTCTTGCTGCTTTTAAGATTCTCTCTTTATCTTTAAGCTTTGGCATTTTAATTATGATGTGTCTTAGAGTGGGCCTCTTTGCATCCATCTTGTTTGGGACTCTCTGCTTCCTGAACTTCCATGTCTATTTCTTTCACCAAATTAGGGGAGTTTTCTTCCATTTTTTCAGACAGGTTTCGAATTTCTTGTTCTTTCTCGCCTCCCTCTGGCAGCTCTGTGATGTGAATGTTGGACCACACAGATTTGTCCCAGAGGCTGCTTACACTATCCTCATTTTATTTGGATTCTTCTTTCTTATTGTTGTTCTGATTGGCTGGTTTTTTTTTTGCTTCCTTATTGGCTACATCCACAGTGTAAATTGTTCTTTATTTCAGTTAGTATATCCTTCATTTCTGACTGGATCTTTATTATGCTGTTGAGGTCCTCACTAAGTTCCTTGAGCATCCTTATACCAGTGTTTTGAACTCTGCATCTGATAGATTGCTTATCTCCATTTTATTTATTTCTTTTTCTGGAGATTTGTTCAGTTCTTTCATTTGGGCCTGTTTCTGTGTCACCTCATTTTGGCAGCCTCCCTGTGTATTAGGTAGAGCTGCTATGACTCCCTGTCTTGGTCGTGTGACCTAATGGTGTAGTTGTCCTGTACGGTCTAGTCTCACAGCCTCCCTTATCACTCACATGAGGTACCTCTTTCATGTGGTCTAGTGTACCCTCCTCTTGTAGTTGAGCCTTGATTGCTGTTGGCAGGTCAGTGGGAGGGATTTAACAAGGCCAGTCAGCTGCAGGAACTGGCTGTGTCCACTTATCACCAACCTCCACTGCTGTCCGTGGAGGATCAGCTGTGCAGGAGTAGGGTGGTGGTACTATGACATGGTACTATGACATGGTCCACTGGGTGTGCAGGCCCTGGGGTTTTCCAGGAGGAGCAGGCTAAGGTCAGCTTCCACCTCTGTTCTGTCTGGGGCTACCCTGTCTGAGCTGTCTGAGCTGTCTGAGGTGTCTGCTACTTGTGCTGGGCTTGGCGGTTCCCAGGCGAAGCCAAGCTGTGAAGCTAGGATAGCTGTTGCTAACGCTGGACCTGGGGGTACTTAACAAGAGATACTGGGCCTAGGGGCTCACCGAGGCCGGCTGTTGCTTGTTTGAGAGGATTTAGGAAGTTGTGAAGCATGAGCCAAGACCAGCCATTCATATGGAAAAGTTACAATTAACAGATTGGTTATGCCTGTAAGTTGGGTAGATGGAGTCTGGGATATGGCACTCGCGTGCTAGCTTTGCGGCTCTTTTGGGGGTGGGTTCACAAAAGGGACAGTGGCCTATGACCTGCCTTTCTGTCTGGGAGAAGGCTGTACCTCAGCTTTTGCCTTGATGCTACATACTTCAGTTCTTCCCTGTTTGCCACTTGTGCCTTTCAAGCTACTACCCTGGTGCTGGAGGTCAGAGGGAGTCTGAGTAAGTCCATGTGTGGGTTCTTTAAGAGAAAATATTTGGTACTCCAGAAGTTTCTTCCACCAGCTCAACTCCTGCAGGTTTTTGTAGCCAGAAATTGTGGGGACTTCCTGGCACTGGAACCCTGGGCTGAAGGGTCTGGGACTCCTCATTCCTGAGATATCCCTCCCAAATTTTTATCCACTGCAGCGTGGATGGATGTGGTTTCTTTAATTCCATAGTTGTTGGACTTCCATTCAACTTGATTTCTGATAGTTCTGAGTCGTGTTTATCACACAAGATAATCTTTGGAATGTCTTAACTATTAAAGTGAGTTAGCTTTTTCCTTTTTAAAAAAATTCTTAAAATTTATTTTATTTTTTTGTAGAGAATAACGTTTTTATTCACTCTCCAAGAAAGGAGAGGAGCATGGTGTGGAGAGATGCACAGCATTGAGGGATTGGAGCTTTGAGATTTTATTGGATTATAATTGGATTAAAAAAGGGTTGGAGGGGTTGCTGTTGTGTGGCCCAGCTGGGGCGATGTAACACGAGGCTGCATTTTGTTCTAATGTTCCACCTGTGGTTGTAGGGAGCTGTTAGTTCTGTTCTTGCTTCCAGGAATTTCCAGTCCTGGAAAGACCTCCATGAATCATGTGACCAAACAAGGTACCAAGCCGTTTCTCCAAGGGGCTCTAATTGGCTTTGAAAGTCAGTTGTAATTCCTATAGGCTTTATGGTTACATCCAGAGTCCAGGCATGACTTGATTAAGAGTTGCTGAATTCTGGAGGGTTTAGGTAGGGAGAAAAATATAAAGGTTTCAATATTGCTTATAAGGGTATAATTTACAAATTGTTCTAGGGAAAAAACAAGTTTTCTTATATCACTCACTGACCATGAAGGTGATGAGGAGGAGGCTGTCCACAGAGGCTGTCCGCAGAGTCCGCAGAGACAGAGAAGGATTAGAATCCTCTCTCCGAACCTCACAGAGACAGGGTTAAGAGGTTAGCCCGGGTTGAGCTTCCACTGCCCGCTGTTCCCCTAGTTGCAAGTCTAAGGAGGCCAGAGGGGAGGGAGAAATAGAGAATATCCCTGTATGGGCCACCAGAATGTTAGGGTGGTCAGTGATGTAGCTGTGAAAGAATTCACAAAGAAAAGAAAGTATGGAGAATAAAGCTTTTATTCACTGTCCAAGAAAGGAGAGGGGCATGGTGTGGAGAGAGAACCTTTTTCCTTTAATAAACTAATTAATGTACATCATAGAAAACTAAGTAAATTGGGGGGTAAAAGACATAGTATCATTACTCATGTGCTAAATACTTTCAGCATTTTTGTATATTTCCTTTTTTTAGTCAGCCATTGCAATATTATTAGATACATTATTTTAAATAAATTCACAGAATTTCTTTTGGTCAAAATAATGTGATTCTAACAGTGTTACATAGGCGTTATTGTAATTATAGATTATTGTCACCTTATTTTTATAAATTATTTCCATGGGTCGGTCTGTCTTTCTTTTTCTTTCTTTCTTTCTTTCTTTCTTTCTTTCTTTCTTTCTTTCTTTCTTTCTTTCTTTCTTTCTTTTTTAAAATACAAGAAAGTAGCAGTTGGGAAATAGATTAGAGTGCATTTCAAATGCCACGTTTTATAGACAGTATCTTGGATACAGTTATTTTCCTGTAACCTTCTGTGGCATGTCGGGACTATATTGGATTGTATGGGTTAGTATGTTTCCTACATTAAAACAGTCATTTATTTTGACTGCTAGATCAAACTAAAGTGAATTATCAACTTATTATTTATATCTCTACTGAATTTCATTAACTAGTACTGAAAATAAATCATTTGCACTTAAAAACCTTCTATTATGTGCAAGGTATAATATGGGGTGGCAGTGAATGCCAATGAATGCTGACTCTCAAATACAATGAAATAGAGTAAATTTAATGTATTAGACAAATGATAAATAATAACTAATTTTCAAGTTCTTTGGAAATTTCTTTTGACACTTATAATAGGTTCAATCTATTATTTATCTCTATTTATGAATTATCATTGTGCTACCAAGCATCTTTAGTGAATGTGAAATTACTTTTGATTTTTCTAAAACTGCCCTCTTCTCAATTCTTGAGCTGTTTTAACTTATGTTAATTGACATACCTGAAACTTAGTAAAAAGGAAGTAATATATGCTTTTCATTTTATGCTTGTGCATGCACATTTAACCCTCAAAATAACAGTAGGTAATACAATTCTTTTAATTAGAAGTTAACCTTTTAAAATTAATAGTTCAAAAGAATATAGTTAAACCTCTGTTATGGAATATAGTCATTTAGGAGAATAAAGTAGATATGTGTATTGACTGGAAAAGATCTCTGACATGATATATGTATATACATATGTATGTGTATGTACGTCTTTAGCCTTTCATCTGTCAGTGGACATTTAGGTTGTTTCCATGTCTTGGCTACTGTGAATATAATGCTGCAATAAACACGGAAGTGCAGGTACCTTTTTGCTATCCTGTTTCCATTTTCTTTGGATATAAACCCAGAAGTTAGGATTGCTAGATCATATGGTTGGCTGAATCTAAGCCTTGTATTACTTTGAAAGATCAACTTGGATTGAATTTTGCAAAAATGGTTAAGATCCAAGATTAAGTATATTCCATCATTTCTTATTCTTTCTGGGCTCATCTTGTACTCACATCTTCAGAAAGTTTTACTTTTATAATTAACCTAAACCTAAGTTTTACCCATTACTAACATCATCCTACTTTATGTAGACAAATCTCACAATAAACATGAAATATTTATGGAATGTAGATGCTGCTACTACTACTACTACTACTTCTTTTTTTGTTGTTTTTTGGTAAAAATATGTCTGTTAATTAGACCCAATCTTTTTCTGTATTGCTGTTCTTTCTAAATATATAATAGGTTTTTCTGTTGTAACAGTTTAAAATGTGTCTGAAGTAACTTTTCTGTGGCATTGTAAATTAAACTGATAAAGACCTCTAATCTTGTGGAACTTGCTTTTGGGGCTTAAACACTGGGGATGTGGCACAGTTATTAAGGGTATTGAGACACTTAATTCAGTAAATGTTCATTGAAGATAGCTGTGTGTGCAAGATTTTTTTTTTTTTTTTTTTTTTTTGCAGCTAATATGGGAAAACAGTGGTGGATACTATGATCCTTGTTTTTAAGAGTTCTTTAAGAGATGGTAAAACATTGTTTTAAGTACATATTGAAAATGAAGACATTAACAACTACATAAATTAGAATATGTGTATGTAAATAAGTAGTAAGCTACATTTAAGCTATTGTTTATCCTGGATTCTCATTAGGCAGAAGTACTGGGAGGAGTGGAGCATGATTGTAACTGTTCAACAGAGACTGATCACTAGATGAACTCTAAGAAGCCGTGAAAGGCAGATGGGCAGACAGTTTGGACGGTGCTTTAGTTGAAGTGGAAATAGGTGAACACATTCCAGCCAGGGTCTTAGAGGTGTCCACCACGAGGGAACTGCTGCACAGTGTGACGCATCATGGAATGTCTATAAAAATCTTCCAAACCTGGTCGGTGGAGTTGACCATGGGGAAGCTGACAAACAGTTTATAAAACATTTTCTTCATCATCATCGGTAACACATAGCATTTATTATACATCAGGCACAATTTTAAGCACTTCACTTGAATTAACTCATTTAATCTTTATAAGATAGTTATGGAGTGTAAGTATAATTATATCCTCTTTATTAGTTGGAGGAGCAGACTCAGAGGTGAAGTATCTTGCCCAAGGTTATCCAGCCATGAAGTGTAGATAGAGACTGGATTTGAACTCAGGTGGGTCTTTAACGCATTGAGTGATTTCACTATGTCCCAGGTACTGTACTAAGTGCTATACATGCATTATAGTGTTTGTTATGACACCTTCATTTACAGATAAAGAAATGGGACTGAGAGAAGTTATGTAATTTGAATACAGGTTTATCTGACTTTACAGCTCATGTGAAGTACTGCATTGTACTTACTTTGTGGGAAGCTGCTTTCTTTTTGTTAAACTCTCACAAATAAGGTAAAAAACAATACTCAGCTTTCAGGGGATTAGGACTCTTGATCATTTGATGAAAGCTATGGATCTACTTTGCAAACAATGAATATACAAACATAAGGGTTTTGTTCTTGTTTTTGTTTTTGTTTTTAAACTCCATTTAGCTAAAGTACTCCCACTGATAAGATTCTTCCTTGTTCTAGTCTAGACCAAGTTTCCCCTTGCAGGTATGCTGTGTTGTGTACACTCCGGTCCTGATTCTCAGTATAGAGAAATAGCCCAATTGTTGCTTTATGTGTTGTGTGTTAAATGGACAGATACCTTATTAAAATTTTACCTACCCTCAATCTTGCAGTACTTAAAAAAAAAAAAGATTTTATTTATTTATTTTTAGAGAGGGGGAAGGGAAGGAGAAAGCAAGGGAGAGAAACATCAATGTGTGGTTGCCTTTCATGTGCCCCGTACTGGGGACCTGGCCCGCAACCCAGTCCTATGCCCTGACTGGGAATTGACCCAGTGACCCTTTGATTCACAGGCCAGCGCTCAATCCACTGAGCTACATCAGCCAGGGCAGTACTTTTAAAAAAAATTTTTAAGCATTTAATTGTGTGTGTGTGTTTTAGCATATAATCCTCATTAAAAATTCTGGATGTTTTTCTGCATATCTTGGTAGCTGCTGAGTAATGACATTTATGAAAGTTAGGATTCTTTGTTATTAATATTTAATGTGGATTTGCTCATTAAATGTTAAATTGCATACCTAATTAAAATATTATTTAATATGTATTCACTTTATTTTACTCCTTCAAAAGAAGGATTAACCTTAAAGATATTGAGGGTGTTCTGTTAAATGTCTTCTATAAATGGCTTTTTGATTTCTCGGATAAGAAAATAGTAGAACCAATAATCAAGTCCTTTAATATTAGAGAACTCTGAAAATGTGTTTTTTAAACTCTAGAATATTCCCTTCAGGGCCCTTTTACAAAGTATTATAGGTATAGTTGTTAAAAACAAAACAACTGATAAGGGACCACTTACAAATAAAATGAGCTATAGGAAATTGAACTGACTGTCATAAGTAATTGTGTGGTAAATGAAGTTGTAATTATTTTAAGAAAAATTAAACAGCATTATTTCAAGATGTAGATTTATTGTTGTAAAGTTAGTGACATGATTAAAGAGGCCATTTTTTACTGTAAGCTTTGATAGAAGTGGAAACATTTAACTTCTGCATCATACTTTAAAAAAAAATCTTTTCAAAGCACATTCTGGCTGTCAAAGGAATCTTGTGGGCAAGGTATTGTAAAGGATTAACGTCTTGGTCCACCATGTCATTCTGTAGTTGCTTAATTGTCATATAAAATGCTGAATATCCAATAGAAGAGTGTTTAATTTCTTTACCTGTTAAAAATCCCAGACAACCTTGACTATGTTGTTAATTTTTAGATTTGTAAAATCAACAGTCCATTTTTACTTATTTAATAAGCATTAATTAAGAAACTAAAAAATTAAGAAAAATTAATGAGGAGGATGTGTCAGGTATTTATTTCAGACTTTTAAAGGCCAAATCAGAGAGTGTTTTCTTGCTGCAGACATTTATAGAAAAGAAAAGAGGTATAATAATGAAATATACGACTAAAGGTTATTGATAATCAGCTGGGATTGGTGGGAAGCTTTGGAAGAGGTTTTAATATTATTAAAGTCTTTCTTAAAATAGATCAAACTTTTTACTAGGAGTTATTTTCCAGGAGAAGTTAATAAATTAGGTACATCACAAAAATATTTGACCCAGACCAGGTTTGGGGACAGATTTCTTTCTTTATGCTAATTATGTGTTGGGCTAGGTTCAATGGGAGAAACAGGAAGTAGGGAAGAGTTCACTTTGTGTGCTTACACTTTGACTGAAAAGACAAAATGTAAACAAAAATTGGTGAGTAGTTAAAAGAATTAGAGGGAAGAAAAGTGTTTAACATTTCACTGGAAGTGAAGAAATCTGAAACCAAACAGTAACACTAAACAAAAGCAAACTCTTCAAATTTGACAAATCCAAGACTGTCAGCCCACCAAAGCAAATGTACTTTTCTCTTAAGGTTTTTTTCCACACTGTAGCTTGTTTAGTCATCACACATTTTTTTGAGCATCTGCTTGCAAGACATTGTGTGGGGCACAAGGGATCCAGTGCTCCCTTCCATGAGGATGCTTAAGGCCTAATGGGAAAGCTGCAACTGATGAGTAGTTTTAAGTGCTGATAAAGGTAGGCAGAGAATGTCTTATAATTGCAAGTGTGCAGCAGCGGTGTGAAACCCAGCAAGGGTTTGTGTTAGCAGGCCAGAAAACATTCACTTTGTATAAGATTAATCTTGGTGAAGAGCTCATCAGAGCTCTTTAGTGACCAGCTGCATTGTCAGTGAGCAGTAATATTTTGAAAGAAATCATTTTTTTCTGAGCAGTAGGTCTCAACAGTGGGATTACAGTTTTCAGTAAATCATGTTATAAACCAAAGTGTTATCATCCAGACTTTCTTATTTCATTTATACAAGACAGCAGAGTCGATTTAGCATAATTCTTAAGAGCCGTGGGATTTTCAGAATGGTAAATGAACATTAGCTTCACCGTAGTCACTGGCCATTAGCACCTAATAGGAGAGTAAGTTTGTCGTTTGAAGTTTTGAAGCCAGTCCTTTGTAGTTAGGAAAGTCCTAGATGACGTCTTTCAATATAAGGCTGTTTTGTCTACATTGAGAATGTTTAGTGTAGTCGTCTCATTCATTACTTTAGCTAGATCACCTGGATAACTTGCTGCAGTTTTTAATCAATACTTGCAGCTTCACCTTGCACTTTTATGTTAATGAATACTGCTTTCCTTAAACGTTATGCACCAACCTCTGCTAGCTTCAGACATTTCCTTTGCAGTTTACTCACCTCTCCCAGCCTTGGAAGAGCTGAATAGAGTTAGGGCCTTGCTATGGGTTAAACTTTGGTTTATGGGAATATTATGGCTGGTTTGATCTTCTATCCAGATTACTAAAACTTTTTTCATATCAGCAATAGGCTTTTTTTTTTTTTTTAATCAATAATGTAGTTACTGGAGTAGCACTTTTAATTTTTTTCAAGAAGTTTTCCTTTTACAGCTTGGCTGTCTGGTGCAGAGGCCTAACTTTTGACCTGTCTTGGCTTTTGACATACCTTCTTCACTAAGTTTAGTTATTTCTGGCTTTTGACTTAATGTGAGAAATGTGTGACTCTTCCCTTTCAGTTGAACACTTAGAGGTTATTGCGGGGTTATTAATTGGCCTAATTTCAGCATTGTTGTGTCTCATGGAGAATAGGGAGGCCTGAGGAGAGGGAGATAGATGGAGCACAGTTAGTTGGAGCAGTCAGAACATGTACCTTTTTTGATTTAAGTTCACCGTTTTATATGGGTGTGGCTATTGAGGCCATGAAACAGTTACAGTAGTAACGTGAAAGATCACTGAACACAAATCACCATAACAAATATAATAATAATGAAAAAGTTTGAAATATTGTGAGAATTACTGAAATGTGACACAGAGACACAAGGTGAGCAAATGCCGTTGGAAAAATGGAGCTAAGCTTGATGGACACAGGATTGCTGCAAACCTTTAATTTGTTTAAAAAAACACAGAATATCTATGGAGTGCAATAAAATGAAGTGTGTTTGTACAGAAAATATTGTTTTAAGAGTATGGGCATACCTTTGGGAACCAGTGATCACTTCCTTAAATAATCTTTTTCAGAGCATCTAGAAATTTATTTTATTATGGAATCAATGAATTAGTCCTTTTCTCACTAGCTAATGATTCAGTGTTAAATTTTCATTTTATTTAATCTGTTCTTGGTGGGCGTTTTCTCAACCTGCTCTTAGTTCTACTTTACTTTTTGCTAATTTGTTTTTGAGGGCATATTAACAAAGGAGATATAAGTGAATTAAAGAGCTTCATTACCTTGTGCATATTACCTCAGCTGGTAAAATCATTTGATATTGTGATTTAACTAAACTGACCTAAAACTTATTTCTTCTTAATTTAATTTTTTTTTCTTCTTTTTAATATTTATTTCTTTTTAGAGAGAGGGGAAGGGATGGAGAAGGGATAGGAACATCAGTGAGCGAGAGACACATCAATTGGTTGCCTCTTGCGCGCCCCTAATCAGGGACCTGGCCTGCAACCTAGGCATGTGCCCTGACCCAGAATCAAACCAACAACCCTTTGGTTTACAGGCTGGCATTCAATCCACTGAACCACACCGGCCAGGGCTTAATTTAATGTTTTTATATTCTAAAGATAGTCACTGATTGTGCACGTACATAATATAAACTCATGTAATCTATGGTTACAGGTGTTCTAGACACCAAATTAAATTTAAAAAAATTTGTCCTTGTGAAGGTCTTCATGAATTTAATGTTTAATTTGTGCATAGAAATACTAGTAGCTTCCAATTTTTGTGTATCAAGCACTATATTAGGTACTCTACAAAATTTATTTCTAATTTTCATTATATCCCTCTAAGATTTCCTTATTTTACAAGGTAGGAAAGTGAAAAATCTTGAGTTATTTCTCCATAGTAACAAAGCTGTTAAATGATAGAGCTGAAATTTGGTACGGTCATGTTTTCTCCTACAGTATTTTCAGTAACTTAGCTTCCAACATAGTATAGAAAAAACCAAAGTGAATAGTAACTAAGATAGAAATGTTTGCTAAGTCTGCCAGTCTTCCTGCAGCCAGAAGTGAATATTTATAGGTTTCCTGTTGATGCCTTTAGTTACTGTGATTTATTGTAGGTAGAAACTATAAATCATCCCTAAGGCCTTTGGTTGAAGTTATTTAATCAAGTTGGCTCTTTTAAATTAATTCTTATGTGAAAGTCATCTCCTTTCCGATTACTACGCCTCTTGCTTCCTCAGCTCTAGCTTCTGTGCCTGTCTCTTTCTCCCTCGTCTTTATAGAGATAAAGTTCAAACATTATATAATGCACTTTTTTAAAGTGTACAGTTTAGTGGATTTTAGCACATTCAGAGTTGTACAACCATCACCACAGTCAATTTTAGGACATTTTCATTACCCCAAATAGAAACCCCCGTGTTCCTTCTTAGCCTATCACTTCCCAACTCCTGAGCCCTAGGCAACCACTGATCTACTTTCTATCTCTTGCAGATTTGTGTATCAGGGACATTTCAAATAAATGGAACTGTACAATACCTGGTCCTTTGTGATGACTTATTTCTCTTAGCATAGTGTTTCTGTTGCTCAGTGATACCTATTGTCTGGGTATACCCTATTATATTTATCTGTTCATCAGTTGATAGGCATTTGAATTTTCTACTTTTTGGTTATTATGAATAATGCTACTATGAACATTCATACACAGATTTTTGTGGACATTCTAGCCTGTCTCTTATCCTCATAAAATATAAAGTAGGTAAGATAGCATTCCAAATTAAAAATTTCTGTGGCTTTTAAAAAAAAATTTGCTGAGAGCAAAAAATTAATATACTTTCACAGTCTGGCTGTTATCAGACTACAGCTGTATCAGTCTCGTTTTTTTTGCACTTAACTCTCTCTCCTAACCCTTTCTTGTTTGTAGACATGTTTCACCTACTTACCTCTGTACCCATTGATTCTTTTGTTCTCAAAATGCTGTCTCTAATTCTTCATATGAAATGAAGCTTTTTCCTTCTCAAGGCGCAGCTCAGATGCCACCAAACCTTTCCAAAGTTTCAGTGCCCTCTGGTTTTCAGCCATACTTTAAATATACTTCTTAGAGCATTTTTCACATGATTTTATTTCTTTATTTACATGTGACTTCCTTTCTATAAGAACTCTTTAAGGACAAGGGCTATTTTATCTTTATACTTAATGCAGGGACTTAACTGAGCATTGAGGCTTAGCTAGTGTTGACTATATGACAGAGGAGGTGAAATTTGGAATTGTGTCAAATTGGTTTGTAATATGATCAGTGTGTGGTATCTCTCTTGTCCTAACATCAGTAGACTCATTTAAGTAAAATTTTTTTGTTATATGTCAATTAAACCTCAATGAAAAAACTAACCAACCTAAAAAAAAGTCTATTGCTGTGGGGTTTTATTTTCCTTCTCTGTGGTGCTAGGTTCATATTGACCTTACGACTGCTGAAATTGAACTGATTGTTCTTCAGTTACCTTTGCCTTTGAAATTCTGAGATTCTGACTTTGGTTTAATTTTATTTTTGGATATTGCTGATTTATTCCATAATCTTGTTTTTTTGTTTGGAATTATAAGACGAGAAATAAACCATATTGATTCCATAGAGAGAGAGAGCACAGTAGTGAGTATGCAACAATTAACATTGACCAGATTGATCCAGAAATAAATTTTAGCTTTGGGTTCTGCCTCCTGGTTTATAAATTTCAATTTTTTTTTCTATTTTCATTTGCTAGTTTTTATAATTAGCTTAGAGACTACCTGGAACTTTGATAATGATCTACCTCTAAATTTATTCTCTCGAGCCCTGACCCCCTCTCTTGAGCTTAGATTCATACAAGGGTTGGCAAAAGTAGGTTTACAGTTGTGAGTATGCAAAACACAGTTTATTCTTGTATTATTATTTATTGTATTATTTTCCATACAAACACTGTAAACCTACTTTTGTCTACCTCTGTATATTCAGCTAGCTATGATCGCTTCCATTTGGATATCTATATAGACATCTGAAACTTTACTTTTTGATTATTACTGTTTCACCTAAATCTGTTCTCTCTTTAGTCCTCCCTCTCAGTAATACCTCCATCCACCTAATATTAAAGCCATAAACCTAAAAGCTACCTCTGACTTTCATAAGTTATCACTATTAAATATACTATAAAATTTTAAAATTATACTTATTATTATCTTACTGCTTCAGCTAAAATGTAAACTCTGTGAAGGCAGAGATTTTAGTGTCTTGTTCACTGATGGATCTCGCCCACCTAGAATAGTGCATGGTGTAATATTTGTTCTCAATAAATGTATATAAATGAATGAATCAGTCACCCCTCATTCCTTTTTGTCCTTTAAGTCAAATCAATAGCAAGTTCTGTTGACCCTGCTTATAAGAACCCAAATTGGGCCATTTCCTTTCATCTTAATTGTCACTGCCGTTCTAAGCCCATCATCAATTTTGACCTAGCTTATTGTGATAGATTTTAAACTAATTTCCATTTTCATTCCTGTACACTTCAGTTGTTTCTTTTTCATAAAGCAACCAAAATGATCTTTGGAAAACATTAGATCTCATCATGCTTCTGCTTAAAACTTCAACTTTTCACTCCACTTAGAATATATCCAGAGTCCTTCCCATGCTTACAGGCTCTTAAGTAGTATTGCTCTGCTGCCATTTCTTTCTTTTTTTTGTTTAAAAGATTTTATTTAATTTTTTAGAGATTGAGGAAGGGAGGGAGAAAGAGAGGGAGAGAAACATCAATGTGTGGTTGCCTGTTGTGCACCCCCCCTTCTGGGGACCTGGCCTAGTCAGGCATGTGCCCTGACTAGGTATCGAACCAGTGACCCTTTGCTTAGCAGGCCAGGACTCAGTCCACTGAGCCACACCAGCCAGGGCTGCCACCATCTTTTTTTAGCCCAGTGATGCACTAACCCTCCCCTTCACCTGTAACACTTAGTCACTCCTGTCCCTTGACTTTGTCAAGCTCTTAGGGTCTTCTGTTTGTTTTCTCTGTAACTTCTTGCCCTAGTTGTTGGCATCACTGCATAATAAATTGCCAGAAACTTAACATCTTAAAATAGCACCTATTTATTATCTTACAGTGGCTATGGGTCTGGGCACTGGGTAGCAGGGTCCTTTACTCAGGACCATGGTGAAATTAAGGTGCTGGCAAGGACTAATCTCATGTAGGTCTTGGGGTTCACTTCAGTACTCATTGAGATTGTTGGAAGACCTCATTTTCTTGTGGTTATAGGAGTGAGGTCCCTGTTTTCTTGCTGGCTGTTAGCTAGAGGTTGTTTTCAGGTTTTTGCCGTGTGGCCCTCTCACAGCATGGAAGTCTGCTTACTTTTCAGGAACAGCAGGAGAGCATCTCTCTGATGATTCACTGTGTTTTAAAGGGCTGATGTAATATGTTCAGACCCAGCCAGGATAATCTCTCACTTGATTAACTTGAGGCCAACTGCTTAATATTCCATCATATTCACCAGTCCTGCCTTTCTGAAGGGGGAAGGGATTATATAGGATGTGTACACCACAGACAGGAATATTGAGAACCGTCTCAGAATTCTGCTTTCAGCTGTTCATCCTCTGGCTCCCAAGGATTCACATATACAGGGTGGGGCAGAAGTAGGTTTACAGTTGTTCACATGGAAAACAATACAATAATTGATACATAATAATACAAGAATAAGCCGTATTTCACATACAGCTGTAAATGTACTTTTACCCCACCCTATGTATGTGTATGGTATACTCTTTGTTACCTTTTACACCTAGACATATGTGGAGGGAAGGTGTTTTTTTCTTATTTTTACTTCATGTTGCTAGCATTGTTACCAATTCATGGTAGGTACTCCGATGTTAATTCTCAAAAAAATAGCTAATCTTTCTCTTGTTTCCATTGCCAGTAAGTAAATATGAAAAGAAACAACCTCAGAATTGAACCCAGTGGTAATGGAGTCCATGGTAGAGCTGCCCATGATAACATCTATTTGCTTCAGTATTTAAGAATTACTTGAATCTTAGAAAATTGCCTTTTTAAAATGTCAAGAGCACTTGAATATCTGGAATTTCATATGGGTCAGTCTAATAAATATAGCTGAGTAGAGCAAAGAGGACATTTGATTTACTTTCTCTTTTTCTTGGTTGTGGGTAGGGAGTGGTCATGATATAGTTCAAGAGAGAACTTAAAAAATATCATGATACCAAGTAAAAATTTTTAGTGTCCACTGTAGTGCTCCCTTTCTATTGACAGGTCAGCTTTTGTTTACTACTGTTTGTAATAAATATCGGTAGATATTGGGAAAGAAATGACCTGAAGGAAGAACTAGGATGGTATGAAAAGCTAATCAAGCAGAAGTCTTTACTTACCCATTCAGCTGTTAGAAGATCATAGGGTATTGAAATGACCCAAGTAAGAAAAAAGCTTTGGAAACTTTTCAGTCTACCCCAGATTGATCTTGGTCATTTCCATGTAGGAATTGAAGCTGTTGGAATGTTTTTAGATGACCTCACTAAAATAAACTTTATCTTGGAATAAAAAACTAAGGGATGTTGGACTCTCAGACACAAACCATGTGCCTTTTTTACCTTTATGTTAATTGTTTGTTGCAGAAAACATTAATATTACTTGACAGGAATCCTGGAGTTTTCCTTTGTAATGCTTTTAGTAAGATTTAATCACTATGTGTTTTTAAGTACTGTGTTTTTATTTTGTATACTTTATTCTACATATATGCAATAAATAAAAACATAATGCTTTATATGTTTGTATATAATATTTAACAGTGTGTTGGTATTTAGTCAATGTCAGTTTATCCGGAGTCGAGTCATAAAAGAATGATTATGTTCAGGAAACTTTAATGGTTTTTGCATTTTATTACTGTTATTTGAAAATTGTAGTTTATGCACAAAAGCTCTTAATTGGCTGGAATATTTTATAGAATCAGGTAATTTGGTGCTACATAAACTTTGTACCTACTGGCTAATCTTAGTGTGACTTACCTTTATATTTTCAAAAGATCTTTATATTTGGTTAGCAACCACCAAAAATGATTGATTTTATAGAAGATTATTTTTATGTAGAAATTTTGAAAGAAAAATCACTTTAGCTAGCTAAAGTTTTCACTAAGTCAAAGTTTTAGAGGCTTTTCTGTCTTGTAGAAGTATTTTCATGTTTTTCTGCTCTTAGAACAACAATATAACTAATATCAATGTAACTAATATTTTGCTCCAGGTATTTAGTTATTGCTTGTTTTTGTTTCTAACCTTTTTTAGGGAGTGAAACAAGGATTATAACAAACATGCACAAAAGTGCTTAAAACATAGAAGTAGAGTTTAACAATTATTTTAAAGCCAAAACTGTATAACCTTTCAGGTAAAAACAAAAACAAAACATTATGTGGCCTTCCCTGGCCACAATTGCCTTTAAAAAAATATTCCCTGCTTGTATTTTCCATCCATTTATACATTTCTTTCTTCTTTTATTGAAATTTATTTTTTAATTACAGTTGACATACAATATAACTTTAGTTTCAGGTGTTCACACAGAACCTCCATTCTGTTTTTTGTAGTGACTATACCAATTTACAATCCCACTGAGTGCACAAGGGTTCCTTTTTCTCCACATCCTTGCCAATACTTGTTCAATGATTTATTGATGATTGTCATTCTCACAGGTATGAGGTGGTATATCTTTGTGGTTTTAATTTACATTTCCCTGATGATTAGTGATGGCGAGAATCTTTTCATATGTCTATTGTCCATCGTATGTCCTCTGCTCATTTTAAATCAGATTATTTGGGTTTTTTATTGGTGTTTATATTGTTTGAATTCTTTATGTATTTTGGATATTAACCCCTTATTGGATGTGTCATTGGCACATTTATGCATTTCTGAACTAATATGGTTAAGTTTTACCTGTTTTGGATCTTTTGGAATCGTACTGTGTATATTCTTCTGTTACCTTTCAGTCATTGTTGTTTATAAGAGTAATCCAGGTTGTGGCTTGTTTTTCTAGCTTTTCATTTGATTTCTTGTGTAGGAAAATAATATTGATCCACTTTCCTGTTAATGAACAGTGTCATTTCCAATTAGTGGTTACTAAGAACAATACAACTATAAACATTTTTGTGTTTTCATAGATATATACTAGATGTGGAAGAGCGGGGTCATGGAGTATACCCATTTCTAAGATTGCTAGCTAATGCCAGATTCTTTCCTGAAGTGATCATACCAGTTTACATTTGCACCAGCAAATGAGTGAGAATTCTGGAAGCTCCACATTGTTGCTAGTGCAAAAATGCAATATCTATAGAAAATGAAAATTTTATTTTGCATTTTTTACACTTAAATACAACACATACATGCACATGTGTGCATATAGACCGCACTCCAAGAATGGTTGATTAATTTTGCTTAGGATTAATAATATATAAAAGACAAAATCATGTTAGCTTTGGAGATGGTTAAGTAATTGCCATAATTAGATATTTCATACCTCTGTTACCTGCCTTTATAATTGAGATGGTAGTAATATCTTTGAAATAACGGGAAAACATGTTTTTTTATTTTTTTTCAAGATTTTATTTATTTTAGAAAGGAAGGGAGGAAGAAAGAGAGGGAGAGAAACATCAGTGCATAAGAGATACATCAGTCAGTTGCATCTCACCCATCCCCAGATGGGGACCTGGCCCTCAACCCAGGCATGTCTCCTGACTGGGAACTGAACTGGTAACCTTTTGGTCCACAGGCCAGCACTCAGTCCACTGAACCACACCAGCCAGGGCTGTTTTTTTTCTTTTTAGGAATACTTATCACTACCTTTGAAGGAAATGTATTATAACAGTATGTTCTGAAATAAAATAACTTAGACAAAGAGAAGAAACTTCAGCCAGAGATTAGAGGATTCAGTAATCATTAATTGAGGAATATTTTGAAAGTATTCAAAATTTTGTGACTTTGATTTTTATCTCCAACAACTTTATTAGCCCTTATGCCATTTCCTTGGGATAGGATATGTTAACTGCTTGCCTTTTGTATATTTGTAATTGAAGATAGTATACCTTTTTCCCTAGCAAAGATTACACTCTATAATAAACTAAAAGAAAACATACATTCTGTAATGCTGTGTGACACTTGTAATAGGGGTCTTTTTGAATTAAATAGTGCACAATAAAGGTCAGAGATTTATTGTATGTAGCAGTTTGTTTCTAGGAATAAATTTTCTTTAGCATGATTCTAGTTCTCTTATTTTGATACAGATTAATTTTCTTTGGGTTACTTTTATTAGTAGAAATCCCCACATTTGATTGAGTGTACCCTAGCAGAATATGCAGTACCAAAGTTTTCCTGCAAATTTTACATAGTCATCAGGAACAGCACTGGATGCATACCTCTGGGATGGCGTGCCTATGAATGTTGTTTGTCATTGGTACTTGCTTTAAGGAAATCTAAAAGAAAATTTTTTTTTGTTTATTTATTGTTAGAGGGGAAGGGAGGGAGAAAGAGAGGGAGAGAAATATTGATGCTAGAGAGAAACATCGATCAGTTGCCTCTCATATGCGCCCTGACCGGGGACCCAGCCTGTAACCCAGGCACGTGCACTGTCTTGGCATCGAACTGGGGACCTTTCGCATTGTGGGACGACACCCAACCAAGTTGAGTCATACCCATCAGGGCTTTAAGGAAATTTTTAATGTAGCAATAGCATAATACTTTTGGCTTTGGCAAAATGCCTTTTGTTTCTCTGTGTTTCTCTGAAACATTTGTTTTTTATAGGGTGTTACAATACTACTTTTAAAAAGTCCACTCAAGCAGTTTACAGAGAAAAACAAACCATATGGACACTAATCTCTATCAGAAGTCATAGAAGTAGGTCTTCTGGTCTTTGTCAAAGTATAGAATATCTTTGCAGTCCTGAAGAGTGTGATATTTTCTTTCTTTATTCCTGATTATTTTACATACTCATTTCTATTGCTAGTGTTCCACATCTATATATTTTTATCATTAGTGCAATTATGTTACTTTATTTTCTTGTTTGTTATTTATACCTGTTTTGCTATCACGTGTAGTGCTACTGGATATATAAGTTCCTAATTTGTGAGGTAAGATTTTTTTGTTTTAGGATATGTATTCCAAAATGGAATCATTTTTAAAGTATGGTTTTAAAGTATTTGTGATGCACTTCATAGTACTGGGGACATAGTAAACCCATTCACAGCTCACAGTATCCTATATCCTGTTTGTTTAGATCCATGCCAGTAGTGGGGTGAAGTTTTAAAAAATTTACTTTTGTTATTAATGACTTGCATGTATCAATATGTTTTAATATCTATTTATTCTTAATGAGTAGCTTTCCTTTTTATTACATTCTTCAATACTATGATTATTGTCCTAGGTAAATTAATCTTGTTTTATCAGGTTGTATTGGATAATTGACCTAACATGAATTTTATGTAGTTACAATTTTGTGGCCCTCACTTTATTTTACGTTGCAAATTTTTTCTAATATTAGAAGTATGTATCCATTTTGATGTTTAGTGGAGTATAAAAATAATTGATTTTAAAATGTGAAATAAGAATATAAATTTATACACCCTTGTAGGTGAGAAGTTTGCTTGGAAGAACTCTTTATTTCTGGATATTAGTTTTCTTTTTTTTCATCTTTTTTTTTTTTTAAAGAGAGAGAAACATCCATGTGTGAGATACACATCAACTGGTTGCCTCTTGCTCCCAGCTGGGTACCTGGCCAACAGCCCAGGCTTATGCCCTGACTGGGAATCGAACTGGTGACTCTTCGTTTCACAGGTGCACAGTCCTTGGAGCCACATGAGCTTGGTTGTTAGTTTTCTAAAGCAGGTGTTTAATTAGCAATCCAGTTCTTATCCTTTGAAAAATTTCTGATGAGGTTTATAAACGCTGTAACATTTGATGGTAAACCTCATGCCCTTATAAACATATTTTTTACTCAAAATTGGAAACAGAGTTTTTGGAGAAAATTATAAAGCTATTTAAAAAGCGAGGAAGAGCCCTGGCTGGTGTGGCTCAGTGAATTGAGTGCCAACCTGTGAACCAAAACATTCCTGGTTTGATTCCCAGTCAGGATACATGCCTGGGTTGTGGGCCAGGTCCCCAGTTGGGGGTGTGGGAGAGGCAACCAGTTGATGTATCTCTCACATATAGATGTTTCTCTTCCTCTCTTTCTCCCTCCTTTCCCCTCTCTCTAAAAATTAATAAGTCTTTAAAAAAAAAAAGCAAGGAAGAAGTTTAATTTGTTTACATTTTAGCATCATTCATTCCTGTTTCTTTTAGTTTTAAAGCTTTTGACTGTAGTTAATTCCCTGTGAGTCCATTTTATTTCAGCATTAGGGTCAGGCAGCTGAGCCTTTAGGTGTTTGTTTATTTTAGATCGACATAACCAATTCTAAGGTTAGGGTATCAGGGAGTAGATTTTCTTCAGCTCCTGACTGAGTGAATTCAGGCAAATCTAAAAGCTATTTGGAGACTGCTTTTTTTTTTTTGTACCGAGGCAGAGTTTTTAACTCTTTGAACAGACTACAGGAGAATCTAAGAACTTAGATGGAGAGAATATCTTATTGAACCTTGTCATTCCTTTGAATTATGAATGTAGGCAACTGTGTTTTAATAAAATTGGTTTTTGTCATAACTCTATGTATTTTAGGCATTAAAAAATATTCTAGGAAGACGTCTTTAGTTATAACTAGGTTTATGGCCTGCTGAAATTAAGGATCCCCCACCCTATGGAGAATGGGTTCTTTAATATTAGGTGATTGCAGAATTGTCCTCCATTCATGGAGGACAGTGCTGTTCTGGGTTAAAGTGTGAGAGAGGGGAGCTGGCTAGGATTGATTGCTTGACTCCAGAAAGGGACCCGAGGGAAGTGATCTCGTATCAGTCACAGGCTGATGTTCAGTTTTTTGCCGGCAAAAAGCTGGGGAAATATACATTTGTTTACATAAAATGCTAGTTATTTTTCTGTTGTACAAGTTCATGGCTATTGAACTATATTAGAAGATAAAAATGAGGAAAAAAGAAACACCTCTAATGCTTTCTATTAAGATGTCTGTGGATCTCCTTACAGCTCTTTTTAATATGACATATATACTTGTGAGAATGTGTATATATGTGTGTATATATGTGCACACATATGTAGACATTTATACAGATAGAAATAGATACACATGTACATGTACTTTTTAAAAACAAAAATGAGACTATACTCTATAACTTGCCATTTTTCGAATTCAGTTTTATTCAAGTGTAATTCATGTAAAGTAAAATTAACTGTTTTTATTGTACAGTTCTATGTGTTTTCACAAACACACAGAGACATGTAATCCCCACTATAATCAAGATACAGAAGTTATGTCACTGCCCAAAATCTCCTTGTCTTTTTGTAGTTATCCTCATCTCTTTGCAATCATTTATCTCTTTTCTGTTCCTTTTACAAAATGTAATGTAAATGGCATTGTACATTATGTAGTTTTAGGTCTGGCTTCTTTCATTTAGCATATTTTTTCCCTCAAGGGCTTTGGTGTTAGATTATCCTTCAAGAATTTCATCAAGAAAATATTCATGTTTATTATTTTTCTGAGAATTTCAGTGCTTCATTATTGAAAATTGAAGCCTTTGGTCAGTTTGGCACTTTAGTATAAATTGTGAGAGACTTTTCAGTTTTAAAAAGTTTGCCAGTTTAGCTTATTTATTAATACTAAGTTACTATTATAATATTCTTCCTTAATACTGATTTTCTCACAGGTAGCAAGACAGCCGGGACCCCCGACCCCTTCCCCTTATGCGGCACATGAAATAAACAAGGGGCATCCAAATCTTGCGGCAACGCCCCCGGGACATGCATCGTCCCCTGGACTCTCTCAAGTAAGAAAAACTGTATTAAAAAATTTTTTTTTCCATGTAAAAGCAACATTCTGTTTTTCAAAAGCAGCCTTTTAAGCAATAACTTGTATTATTTGAAGAGTAATTTCTATTTTGTATTTTTTTAGACATACCTCATAATGGTGGCAACTAACAATTTTATACATTTCATTTATGGAGTCATTCAAAATGAATTGTCAGTAATATTTAGGGTGTTGTTTTGTTTTAGAAATTAGAATGTGATTCTAAAGTTTATTAAAAAGCACAAAGCACTTGTTTGCTTTTTAGTGTGTAATCTGTAGTCTCTCTTGTCCCTTCTTGGTTCAGTATTGGTGATTATTTTCTACTTTTATAAAAAGCGTGGGTGTTTTTCCCTCTTGAATAATTTTAGTGGACTTTTATTTTGGTTTTTGATTTCATAAATAGATACTGGAATTTGTTAGGCTTAAAGTTTTGTTGAATGAGTAAAGAATAATGAGCTCCGTAACGTATTTCCAGTTAATAGGCACAGCAGACATTAAAACACTGTTTTAAGAAGATAACATGTGAGCCTTCTGGTTTTAAGCCATTTCCCAAGATATTGCTGTGCTTGCACCAACCCACCATCACATGTTTATTTGGGCTTCCTTGTGGTTAAGAGCTGGCCAGAGTGATAAAGTCTCTTACTGGAATGTGTAGAAAGTCAAGCCAATAACCTTGACCCCTGTTATTGGAGATTGTTAGTATTTATATGTAAGAACACCCCCGAAAAGTAACAAAAATTATTTTTATAACATTATCTTTAATTTTGGCTTCCATATTTTAGGCCTTTTAAAACTCGATATAAGGAATTACTTAGCTGAAAACTGATGATTATAAATTAGGTACCAACCAAGGCTAGTTTAGACTGTAGAATGTTTGGAGAAGGAATGTGTAGCTTGCCAAACCATTACTGAAACAGTCCTATTAAGAAATATATAAATTAATTCAGACTTAGTACTGTGCTTAAACTTGCTGTAAATCATCCCTGTTTAATTTTGAATTTTAAAAGTAAAACAAGTCAAAATGAACTCTTAATTGTTTAGAGTGAGGTTCTTATGTTGGTTTTCATAACACTGAACCACCTAAGGTATTAATAAGGTATATTGGTGTAACTAATCAGGAGAGAAAAAGTATGTAGTATTTCAAATAGGGAAAATTTATTATAAAGGATTATTAAGTATAACAGGGAATCGGAGTAATGAGGGATTGAATAATACAATAAAGAACTCTAAAGAATACAAAAATATGAGGAGCAGCTGCCTCTCTGGGGGCTGAGACAGAATACTTATGAAAGAGCCTTCTTCTCAGGGGTTGGTCTTGGACAGTACACAGCAGTGGCTCACCTAATGGTGGTAGAGAAGTCACTGTAGTACCATACCAGTGAAACATGCTCCAATCCTTCCTGCGAAACTTGCTGGAAATTCACCCTGTGGAGTGTTGGGGAAAGCTGGCTTCTGTAGCACTAGTGTCCTTTTTCTTTTATTTTTTAAATCCTCACCTGAGGGTATGTTTATAGATTTTTAGGGAGAAAGAGAAGAAGGGGGGGGGGAGGAAGAGAAAGAGAGAAACATTGATTGGTTGCCTCCCATACGTGCCTGGACTGAAGGTCGAACCTGCAACTTTTTGGTGTTTGGGACGATGTTCCAAGCAGCTGAATCACCTGGCCAGAGCAGCACCTGTGTCCTTTAGCAAAGAGCTGCTGCAGTGCATAGTAACTAGAGGCTCCTTACAGCATCTTTTTGGCACAGACTTCAGGTGACCTTGGATTTGCTAAATCATAGGTCCCATGTGATAGAGAAGCTTGTGTTGCAACCCAAACTTGTTTCATAGCCTTCTTTTGTTCAGTTCCTCACTTAAAGTTGGAAGTCCCCCAGGTGATTCTGTGGGTAGGTTGAGGCGTAGCACACTTAAATGTAGTATATGAGGCCTGTCTGGAAAAGGTGCGACCATTGTTAATATAACGAGGACGGTTTGCGTGACATCGATGTCACGTGGCAGCCAAGGAGAGTAGACTGGAATGTGCATACCTGAACAATGACAACTTCACTGTACCAGTCAGTGGGGTGGTAGATGCCATTGAGTGAGCATGTGTACTGTGTGGCTGTCACGTTCAAAATGACTGAGTGAGTAGAGCAACGAATCTGCATTAAATTTTGCGTTAAGCCTGAACATTCCTCCACGGAAACTATTTGGATGATTCAAGAGACTGCAGCTGTGGGCAACTGGTGATTGTCAGTTTCATCATGATAGTGTGTCTGCTTATGCATCACCTCTCATGCAGAGTTTTTTGGCAAAACATCAAATCATCCAGTTGACTTAGCCTCTACAGCTCAGATTTGGCACTCTGAGACTTCTGGCTTTTCCCAAAACTAAAATCATCTTTGGAAGGGAAGAGATTTCAGACCATCAATGAGATTTAGGAAACTACAACGGGGCAGCTGATGGCAATTGGGAGAACTGTGTGAGGTTCTGAAGTACCTGCTTTGAAGTGGACTGAGGTGTCATTGTCCTATGTATAATGTTTCTTGTATCTTTTTCAGTAAATGTCTCTTTTTCATATTACATAGCTGAGTTCCTTCTGGACAGACCTCCAGAACTCAAAAAAGGTCTACCAAACCTTGTGCCTCTTTTTTTCCATTGTAGTAGTAAGTGTTAGGTAAGAGACTCCCCCCAACACCATTGGGTGGGTGGCTGAGATTTAGACCTTTCCCTATAGGGCAGGATGTGGCTTCCTGAAGGATAGGAAGTTGCTGTGATGCCATATCAGTGGAACTTACTAGAAATCCACCCTCTGGTACTTACCATAATTCTGCTCTCTAGGATGCTGGAGGTTTCTTAGAGAAGGCACTCTTCTGTGAACTGCCTGAGAGAGAGGGTACCAGGGGAAGCTGTTTGTTGTCCACTGTGTACGGTTGGCTGCAGTACATTACAACTGAGGCCTGGCACTGAAGAAGCTTTGCAGTAGGGCAACTAAACACTGGAAGAGACAAAATCTGTAGAAGCTACCTGGACTGCAGTAGGAGTCCTGCTGTTCAAGCTCTTAGACCCAGGAAGCAAAATCTTTTCCTCCTGCTATATTTCTACAGTGCCCTCTAGTGGCAAAGCTTAACACTGTGCCAGCTAAATGGAAAAATATTTAAAGAGCCCAGATTCATTTTTACTGTACAGGCAAACAAGGCGAATTTTGAGCTGAAAGGCAAGCAGTTGATAAAACTGGCACGTAAAGGAAAGAGCTTAGTTTTTCATTTCAGATTTTTACCACTTCTAGTCATTTGACCCAAAACACCTAAGTTTTCTGAAAGGGCAGCTTGCAGATGCATAGTTTCCATTTAAGAATGGGTGATCTCACAGTGTTCTCAGCTACTGAACCCACAAATGCCTTTCTCTATGCTCTTTTATTATTTGCCTTTAGAAGTCAGAGTATAATAGGAGGAGGGTCCCCAAATATTATTTTACTTTCCTTTATGATCTGTTTTCCTATCATTTTTGCCTAATCGGATGGATGAGCCCAGTAAATCATGCCTGGTTCACTACCCCCTTTTCTTTTTTGCCTTTCAGACAGAGGCAGGCTTATACCCATTAATTTGTCTCCTAACCATGTTTTAACATCTATTAATAGAGTGAGAGCATTTTTTTTAAGTCAGAAAGATAGGGAGTTTTGTCAGAAACTCGGTCTCCCTAGGTGACATGTTCGTTGACGGACCACAGTAGAAAGCTTCAAAGTGGAGGGAGAAGGCTGGCAAGCTTGGAATCACACACATGCAGGTCCTGGGATGTGATGTGTTATTTCCTGCTTATTTGATGTTGGATAAATTATTTAGTACCTCTAGAACCTGGCTTCTTCATTTGCTGTATAGGGGAGAATTAGAATTCTGCCACCCTTTAAGAGGGTTGCTGTGAAGATTATGCGAAGTCCTGCCTCAGAACAGCACACGCCAAATGCTTTCAATGGGTGGCATTCATTTTCATGTTTGTCCAATTGCGTCTAACTCATCTAATTTGGCTACTTGTCTGGTATTAGTGTGAAACTCAGTTCTGCCCATGGGTTTGAGATGTCTTCCAGGTGTTTGCTTATCCCCGATATGAGGATGAAAGTAGGGGCCAGTCATGGTCATTTTCTGTTGGCTGTGGAATGGTTTATTCTTATGCCCAGAGCTGTTAGATTCAAAGCAACTTGAAGATAAGATTAAAGAAACTCCTTTAGCTGCATTCCCTTTTTTGATGTAACAGTGTCCCCTTTGTGAATTAAATCTTTTTGCCCCAAATAGCTACCTGTGTCTATGACTCAGTGTTTGACACTAAATGATTCTATTAGGGTCTAAGTGAAGGCTGCTAAGCTGAAGAAAAATGAATTCATAGCTTGGAAACATAAAAGAAGGAAAATGTAGAAAATTGCTCCCAATTGCTTCCTTATATCAACAGTGGCAGTCGCTTCACCTGCTTATTTCCTTTGAAGGTAGGATTTTACATGTGCACACACATACTGTACATAATGTATGCACACGCCAGGTTTTAAGGCTTTGTGTGCATTTTCCTTTGTTACGTGACTTCTAAATCTTTGTAGCCGTCCTCCCTTCAGAGGTTTTGTTTAATGAAAGTCAAAAACTTTTGACTATTAGCCTGACTGGTGTGACTCAGTGGGTTGGGTGTCGACCTGCAAACCTCAAGGTCGCTGGTTTGATTCCTGGTCAGGGCACATGCCTGGGTTGTGGGCCAGATCAGGGGGTTAGGGGCGTGCTTATTGCAACCGATCGATGTTTCTTTTTCTCTCTTTCTCACTTCTTTCCCCTCTCTTCTAAATAAATAAATAAGTAAATCTTTTAATTAAAAAAAACCTTTTGACTATTAGAGTATTATAAATTGACAGTTAAAATTACATCTTCAAACTGTGGTAAATCGTGAGACACAGAGTCTTTTTAGGTGTGGATTCTTTTCAGTTGCTCTGAAATAGAAGCACTTGAACAGTCTCTAAACAGAGAATGTCCTTACTCTGGGAATAGTAAAAAAAGTCTGGAATTTAAAAAGTATCTTTTGGGGCAGATTTCAAAAGTAAGTAGAGAAAGGGACTCTCCCAGGAGCCATGAGACCTGGGTTAGAGTCCTACCACTGCTAATACTACTTCAAAATTCAACCTAGTGGGAATTCCTATTGAAGATCATTTTTCCTCTTAGTAAATTACAGACTTTGTTTGAGATGAGATATGAATTCCCATCAAGACCTCCATGAATTTTAGAAACTACTTCCGAGTAGCCAGTTACTACTATGAAAATTTTTTCAATTCTGCATTTTAGTTTGCAAATTAGGCAAACTTTGCCTTCTCTTTCATTTTGCATCTTTAAAAAATCTGAAGTTTATTTTTTGAATCATCTTATATTACTTAAATTAAGCAAGACAAAAGTATTTCCTACTTATTGCTCAATTGTTGGCACTTTTCTTTTTTCTCTTGGCGCCACTGTCAAGACTTCTAAGCTGTGTTCACAGTTATCAGTGAGAAGACATGCTCAGAACAGTGCCAAAGTGGAGTGGTACATGTTTTCTGCCTACTCTTCCGGGAAATTTCATTTGGTTCTTTTTCTGAGAGATTGGCTCAGTCATGTTACATAGTGGGCTGAGACGGTGATGATCCTTGGGTTAGATGTGTTATTGTCTGTGGGAGTGCTAAGCAAAGGACTTCTTCACTGAGGAATAGTGATTGATTATGATATTTATTCTTACACTACAGTTTTCATTATTAGTAAAGGGTGAGTTTCAAACAAGCATTGTTCCTGGTTGCTGTTCTTTTTTCGCTTTATCCAACTTCCAGACTTCATGCTCCTTTTAATGGCACTGTTTTACTATGGAAAAATCCCTGTGCTGCCTCACTGTGGTTGATTGACTATTTCAGGCTTTGCAAACTAATTTTTCTTTGTTATTAATATTGATTTTATTTATTACACACAAGTTTTTATACTTGTGACTTAATTTTTTTTTCTCTTTTATAAAGAAAACCTGAGTTTGACAACTCCTGACAATCAACCGTGCTAACCGGGATAAAGTAGAGGAAGTTTTGAAAATTTCTTTTTCACATTTCATTGTTGAAATTGATGAGTATTTACTTTCCTTCAAAAAGGAAAGCAAAGTACAGTTTATAATTTTTATACTCCTTTGCCCCCACATGGAACACATGTGGTCACCTAAGGTAGTCTTTGAGGTGATGTTTGGAAGCTGTGTTTATGGTACCTGAGGATCTGATGAAGGCTTAGAAACCTGCAGTGCTGTCTGCGTTGAGTTGACCCTGTTAGTGGCAAATCCTCTTTTAAAAAAAATTTTTGTGATAATATACCTGTTTACTTTAAAGTTTACACCTTGTTGGAAATTTCTCCAACAAATATTGTTATTAAACATTTTACAAATTAACATGACTTTACAAATGTCACTAATATAAAAGTAAGTTACAAGACTTCAAAAATATTCAGATCTTTTATATCTGTAGTTTCGTCTTATATATGTTATACAATTGTAGTAAGCTCTTTCCTCTAATTATTGAGTTTTATTTTAATGTGGTCACGTTTGATGAGGGAATTTGAGCTCTTTTGTAATTTTTTTGTTATTAGCAAAAAAAGTTACAACCACATTTGTAAAGTTGTACTTCCCCAAATGTTTTTCTATTTGGTGAATTTTATGTTTTATGCAGTCTTATAACTTACCATGAAATATGCCTAAAGTAATTTTTATATGCTTGTTTGATTATGCTTTTATTAGCATTATCTGTAGCTAGAGAAAAAAATCTTGTGACTTTCTTTCAAAATTTCTATGGTTAGATTTTAAATGTTACTGCAAGATTGATAGTTACGTGCAATTGTTATTCAGACTTGCCTCACCATATACCCCAGATTTTAGATTCCGTCTGGCAAATCTACAAAACAAGAACCCATATTTTGAAATATTTAAGTATAAAGAGTGGAAGTTTAAAAAATCAATTCTGTATTAATTCAACACTGTTTTAGAGAACCAAAGAATTTTGTAAGAACTGATCGTGATTTCACAGATATTTCTTTTGTTGTCTTCGATGTAGGCTCAGTTTTTTGTTGATGATGTTGTCCATTTCCATTTAAATTTTGTGTTGGTGGTGGGGAAGGATTTAGGATTTTTTATATTTAGGGAGTTGTTTCCTCTGGACATACCCTGGGAGACTCTTCTTGAATTCTGTGGCTTCTACTTGCCTGTTTTAATGGATAGTGCAAAACATCTCCCATAGTTTCCCTAGCAAGTTTAGATCTCTTTGGCTTTGCACTAATTTTCTGTAGTTCTGGAAGAGAAACTCACTTTGGTACCACCAGTCTATTTTTTATTTAGCTGGAACATTAAAATATTTTAGATTTTTATGGTTTTGAAAACTGCAGCTTCAGTTTAGCTATAGAAATTAGCACGTGCCATTAAGTCTTGGGATGGGAAACTAGAACATGTAAGTTTTAAGGAGAATCAGGAAATGGAGCAGTTTGACTATTCAGTTTAAAGTGCTTGTGATATTTCCTGCAGATATTTATATTCCATCTGTCTTAGCCTGTATGGGCTGCTGTAACAAAGTATAATTGACTGGGTGGCTTAAAAAACAGACATTTTTTTCCCCCATTTCTGGATGCTGGGAAGTCCAAGATCAAGGTGCCAGCTGATTTGGTTCCTGGCAGGGCCTTCTTGGCTGTAGAAGTTTGCCTTCTTGATATATCCTCGCATGACAGAGATAAGCAAGCTCTCTGATGTGTTTTATAAAGGCACTAGTCCCACCATGAGAACCACACCCCGATAGCCTCATCCGATTCTAATTGTCTGGCAAAAAGACCCCCATGTCCAGATACCATCACGTTGGGAATTAGGGCCTCAACATGTGAATTTGAGGGTGGGGCACACCTCATTCCGTAGCAACATTTATATGATTCAAAGAGTTGCGGAGAAAATGGACAAGTAGGACTGTGGAAGAAAGGTTAGTAGCGGGGATAAGTACCACCAACATGTAGAATACTGTTCTGTGCTAATCAGGTGGATGGGTGTATGCGCTTATCCATATGTGCTTGTTTTGGGCGATGGTGATGGTGATGGTGGTGTTCGGTTTGCAGGGATGTTGGAGAAGGGAGAGGATAAGCTTAATACAGGACTATTTGTTTTTTTAAGGATCAGATGAGAAAGTTTACTTGAAGCATTTTGCTATCTACAAAGTGTAATACAGAAAAACTAGCATCTTTATAGAACTAAGAATTGTGAATTTCAGTGACTCAACACTCAGTGAAAGTGTTGACCATACAGACATCATGAAACTTTGTGGTGATTATAAATTCTGTCAATAAATAGTGAAAAGAGAGGTTAAGTTAGATTTAAAGCAAGTAAGATCATTTAAAGCAAAGAGAATCAATTAAGTGTAAACAATGGATATTATAGATTGATACATTAAATAACTGATATGAAAATAAAATGTTAATACTTACCAAATAAGCAATATTTTTTTCTTAGTGCCTACATTTATTTACTGCTCCTTTCTCTCAAATGCCCAGTCATACTGATAACTAGGTAACAAGAAGAGCTAAATCTGATTCTAAACTCATCATCCATTGATGGACCTTTATTTTTTTCTCTGTGAAGAATGATAAATTCTCAAACTATCTGAATTCTCTCTCTCTCTCTCATCTGATGGCTTTCCTGTCTGCCTGGTATTTTGTTCCATAGCTACCTAAGTAAGTGATATGTATAATGGAAGAAAGAAATTATATTGACAGTATTTTGTTATATTTCACAGGCAAAATAAATCTCCTTTTAGTTGCCTGTCAATGATACTCCATGTTCAGGTACATAATATGTACGTGTTCAGGTACATATCATTCAATACTATTGTTTCAAATCTTACTACTCTTGCTCCCCATTAAAATTGCCCATCTTTTATTGTTTAATTATAAAATTATGACCTTTCTGTTTAGTATAGTTAACCACATGGCAGCCTGATTAGTTTAGCAGTGTAGCTGTTAAAGCTTTGTCAGGGAAAAAGGAACCATTGTAAGTGTTTCAGATTGAGGCGATTAACTGCATGAATTTGTTACACTAGCCAGCCAGTTACCAATGGGATGCTGGGGTAATCCAGAGATTCATAACTGTAGTTTGTTACACTAGCCAGCCAGTTACCAATGGGATGCTGGGGTAATCCAGAGATTCATAACTGTAGGAGGCAGCTAAAGGGTGAAAGAGAAATGGTGGCATTGCCAGAGTCTCAGAGCTTGGAGGGAGGGCCCTTTAGAGCTGTTGCTCAGGTTTCTCAGAAGGAAGTCACTGCAAGTCGGTCCTTGAATGTCAGAAAGTCAGTAGGTAAGAGAGCGAAGTGAGACGCGAGTCGGTACTTTGAATATCAGGTGTGCATGCCTGTCTGCTTCTGGCATCTCTAAATGGCTTTGAGAGGCTGGGGAGTCTGGAGCCATACTGATAGAAGGTGAAAGGACCCTCCTACCTATAGGGTGGGTTGGAACTGAAAGGCAGTAGGTAAGCATCTGACACAAACAATGATAAAAGGATGTATAATTTCCTTAAAATGAAGAGGGGACCAGTAGACCCCAATGAAATGTTTTATTGTATTTTATTTTTTGTTTTTTTGCATTACCATTTATCTGCCTTATGCCCCCCTCCTCTTGGATACCAATGAATTTAACAATTGCCATAAAAGGGGATAATGAAAGTAGTAAAGGTGATAAAATAATAGGGCAGTTGAATATGTTGGTAAATGTAATAATAATGAACTTAAATTCCTCTATTAAATGGCTCAGATTTGTCAAAAACTAAAATTTAAGCATATACATTTAGACATGACACAGAAAGACTGAAAGCAAGAACATGAAAATATTAACAGGAAAATGGTAATAAGAAGAAAAGATATAAGAAACCTTTAGAAGTCGACATGGAATTTAAGACAGAAATGTACGTGGGAGAGCTGCAGTTCTTACAATATAAAGATTTAGTTTTTGGAAAACGTAATACCATAAACTCTTATTAATAATTAGAGATGTGTGTGTGCGTAAATTGAAATTGACAAATTGATTAGCGTGGGAGACAATATCTCAGAGAAATGGACAGATCAATATATAATAATATAGATCAGTGTTGGCAAACTGTGACCCAAGGGCCAAATCAGGCCCCTGTCCTGTTTTTGGTAACTAAAGTTTTACTGGACTCCTGACATAGATCAGCAAACTATAAAGACCAGGTAGTAAATATTTTAGGTTTTGAGGGCCAGATGGTCTTTTGCATATCCTTCTTCTTTTAACTCTTTCAATATGTGAAAACCTTTCTTAGCTGGCCTTACAAGAACATGTGTCAAGGGTCATATATATAAATGACAATAGTAAATTTGTTATATAAATATATAAATTAGCACAAGAATATGTATATGAAAAAGGAATTTTGTATATATTCAGCCAAGATAAAAAGAATTGAGGTTAATGATTTGAAAATCATAATTATCATACCTCAAACATACAGAGAGAACTTTTTAATAATTCAACTAAGATAAAAGATAAAAAAGGCTATGGGTAATTTGAATGAAATAGTAACTAATAAATTTGTTTTAGTAATTTTCTCATTTAAGTCAGCTCTTTTTTTAATACACAAGAAACATTTACAAAACTTGGTCATGTGTTAGGCTATAGAGAAAAATGTCAAAATCCAATTATATCTGTATTTTTAAAACATACTTCCACAGAGTTAGAACTTAACAAAATAAAGTCTAAATAATGTTTAAGCTGAAACTCTATAGACTGCCATTACTGTTCTTTTATAAAAAACTACAGAATTATAATTTATTTTAGTTGAACATAATTTTATATTTTTCATAATCTTAAACATAATGGAGTAAAAATAAGAATAGCAACCTATTCAGAAATTTAAAGAAAGCTCTTGACTTAAGCTCTTGACTTAATGGTAAAATCAAAGCAGAAAATGTTATCTTTAGAAATGAATGGCAAATAGCATTTCATATCGGAATTGGCCAATTTATGTGTTCAACAGAATGTGCTCCTTTTGAAAATAGCAAACTCGATGGTGTCAGAAAATTTATATGCGTGCATGTATGTGTAAAACATTTGTATGCCACTAATGACCAGTGATGTTGAGCATCCCTTCATGCACCTATTGGCCATTTGTCTGTTGAATTTCTTAGTGCACTTTTTAATTGGATTATTTTTGTTGAGTTGTAGGAATTCTTTATATATTCTGCATCTCAGTTCCTTATCCAGATATATGATTTCCAGATTTCTGGTCAGTTGCATTTTCTCTCTGTTGATAGTGTCATTTGCACAAAAGTTTTAAATTTTGATGAAGTGTTATTAATCTCTTTTTCTCTCATTGCCTGTGCCTTTGGTGTGATATCCAAGAAACAGTTGCCAAGTCAGCAGTTATTTCTTTACACCAAATGCAGTATAAACTATTTTCTTCTCAGCTTTTTAAATTTTACACACATAGAAATTTTATCCTTTTAGAAAACTAGTAGGTTTAGAGAAAAAAGTCTTGTGTTACCAAGAGGATGGTCACATTGAAATGGAGTGATAGAAATAGTATTATATGAGCAACACCTGCCAAAAAAAGCCCCAACAGAGTGAGAGGGATCACTGAAAGTCCACCTGCCATGTTCAAAAAGACACTGAAAAATTTCTACGACTCTTAAGTGTCCATAGAGTATATCAAGGTTCACATTGGGAATTAGAGAAGTTGGATACAGAAGTGATGACTCAGAAGCAGCTGGACTGACTTATGTAACCATCTGACAACATTTAAGAAGGGAAGGGTGTAGCAAAAGGAGTGGAGGCTGGCCAGCAGTCAAAGAAAGTAAGTATCATGGACCTAGAAGGCATTACTCTTTGGTTTTTAGAGTGATTGTCTTTTAAGTTTAGTCGCAATGAAATTAGAAGTATAAAACCAAAAGAGGGAAAAAGCACTGTTAAAGTACATTAAAAAAACGGGATTATAATACTTTGTGCAACTTGTAGAAAAGATGAAAGCTATCAAAAAACTGGATGCATACAGAAGTCATCCTTTACCAAATCTTTGTGTTCTGTATAGTTTTACTTACTCCAAAAGTCTTAAGGAATACAGATTTCTTAAAGAATGGCCATTTCTAGAGGGTCTTTGAAAAAGACAGTCTTGCACTAGAAGCTTTTAGCGTAACGTTCTCTAAAAGTAGGTCTGTAATGCCGGAAGAATCGGAAAGACATATTCTCCTCAAAAATACCAACTCTTGAGCAGATAAGGGACAGTGGTGGGAGGATTTAATTGGAAACATTTAGAAATAATTTTAAGTAATAGCTGACCTTTCTAATAAAACTTGAATTATAGTAGAATATGAACTAATGTTTATTGTATACTCCTATTATCAGATTACTGTATTTAAGGATAATACCTTGGTGGTAGATTAGTTTTCAGAGCACATTTCAATTACTTCACTGTATTTTATCATTACAGTAACCTTAGACAACAGATATGATCATCCGCATTTTGTAGATTGGGAAAGCTGAGTGTGAAAAGTGAAATGATGTGTTTCAGGTAGTTTTTGGTTGCACCATTGTGGAGGGACTGAGTCCAGATGCCCAGGTCCCATTTCTTGATACTCTTCCTTGCTAATTCACCATAGTACTTTATTTCAGGCTCATTTTAGACAAACTAGGTTTTCATAAATAATTTTGGAGTTACAACTACCATTTACAGTATTGTTTTTATGAAACACCATGTTTCGATTTTTAAACAATCAACCTGAAACAACTTTTGGGAACATAAATCTGCAGAATTGGAGCTTTATAAAAATTCAGCTACACGATATTTAAAGTTCTGGTTCTTTGTAGAGCCACGTGTCTAAATCTGGAATTCAAAAATTGAATTCCAGAATAATGGAGGAGGAGGTGGTCTTAACAGGGCAGAACTAGGTCCTGGAGTGAAGATTTTGTCTAGTGTAACAAATGAATTTGAACGGGAACTCTGGCTAGGAGTGTTTTTAGATGAGAAGTGGAAGAAACTGTGAAGAAACTGGAGACTAAATAGAGGTGGGGAAATGGAGGGAGGAAAGTGGTAGAGATGGTAGTTGTAGCGATCAGTAGAAGACCCAGCAGGTATGATGACCAGCAGACACTGCTGATGGTGGAAACAGAGAGCCAGCAGGGCACAGGTTGTAGAACACTTTTGCTGCCTGAGAATTCACTGAACCAGGCACTGAATTCTCCTTATAGGCATGCCGGTGCTTTTAGCCCAGTAGCCTTGTGGGAGCTGGTATTGGGTCTGGGGGTGGGGGGGAACTGGAATATTGTGTGATGTAGGGAAGAGCTAAGCTTTGAATAATATAGTTACTCTTGTGGGAATGCACGTAGCCCATTAGATTTGGGTATACTGTGAAAGCCATCCTATTATGTGAGCCTGTCATTGTCTAGTGAGAGGCAAAAAACATAGCATTTAAGTGTTGAACTGATTATAAAGAATACAGAAGTGGTGGTAAATTCAGTACAGTGTTTCCCTGATCCATGTAATGTCACTGCTCAGCAATAAGAAAGAGATCAATGGTTCTCAGTCCTGCCTGTCAGCAGAGTCTTCTGATGCCTGGCTCTTATTTTCCAGAGATTGTCATTTAATTGATGGGGCCCAGGTAATTCTAATAATAAGAACAAAGCTGTGAAACAGGGAATACCCACCACCTAAATGAGATTTCTCAGGCCTTCTTTGCTGGGAGTGGTTTTCAGTGAAAGGAGCAGAATGCGCCCCCATTTTTAGGTCACATACACATGTAATAAATTGGGCCATTTCTTAATTTAGGGAAGGTGGCTTTTATTGATTGAGAAACTTTTTCTATCTAGTGTCTACAGTACACTGTTATCTTTTTACATATAATGTACTTTGCATTGCAGTCTGTACTCAAATAGTTTTTACAGTATTGATAACATGTACCAATTTGTTTTGAAGATAGGATCAAATTCTGACCTGACAGGTGTCATATAATTAACCTTTCAAATACAAGCACAGTAAGAGCATGTTGGTTGCAGATGCCTTTGGGTTTAATGCAACTAAATTTTCCTGTTTGTATAGCCTCAGTACGGTGGTTTTCAAATCCTTTAAAATGGCTTTCAGTCCCCCATACAACTAGTGCAGTGCCTGAACCATAAGTAAGTCCTTAAATCTTTGATGAATGAAAACACCTCTAAATGAAAATTACCAAAAGTATCACTTTGGGGCTGTTTGCACATGCTTTCTAAAACAGAAGTTTTTATGACTGGTGGTGTTAACTTTTTTTGTACAGTTTAGTAAAAGTTTATTTTACAGCTACAAGCTTAACTAAAAAAAGAGTCAAATACTACATTGTTGCATCTTCAGAGAACTTGTTCTGAGGAAGGGCCCGAGAATCTTTTCTCAATATTCAAGCTGTTCTGTGGTCATGATTTAAATAGTTAAGATGGAATTCCCAAGCTGGAAGAGTCTTGTCAGGGTACCATGGCAGGGATTTAGGTTTTCTGAAAACATTTTGGTACAATATTGAATATAAAACTTATACCTTTTCTGGGCAGGTGGGCTAATTTTCTGTTCTGAATATCCCCAGAATATAATCCACAGATAAGGTTTTATATAGAGTCATGGTGGTTAAATGAAAAGAAATACTGTTTCTGGGTAACTGATTCTACATGTTTTAAGGTATTTAAAGAAACGTAATATAAGAGATGAAGGTTTCATCATTTTTCATACTAAGTATTTCAGTTAACAGAGTTTGATGCGCGGTCAGCCTGCTTGTCAAAATTGTCTCATTCTAGAATTCTGTGTATTGTGGTAAATATTTCTAGAGTTGGAGTGATGGAGAGAATGGCATGACAAGTACAGCTGTTGAGATGGATGATGAGTGATATCAAAGTGCACTTCAGTTTTTGTAGAGTGATGTTCATTAAATATCTGTTTTTGAGGTAACAAAGTGTAAGGGTAATTGGATTATTCTAATGCAAAATAAAACACATATTATGACTTAATGAATGCTTGAATTGCCTAAAACATTCATTTAAAAATGTACAAAACCACAATTAAGTAAGAGCAGTAGTTGTGTTAAGATAACATTAAAAATACAACTCTTAGTTTTCAAGCAGTCATATCTCTGGTGTTGAAAAGAGATTCTGTTCAGAATGAAGACCTCTCTACTAGAGTGCCTCTCGAAGAGGCCTCAGTTACAGCCCAACAGTTAACTGTGATAAAGTCTTAGAAAGATTTTCTCTTTATTGATCTAACTTAAAAAAGAGATTGATCATACTGTCATCTCACAATTTTTTTGAGGCAAAGAGCTGCACGCCTATAACGAAACTATATACCATGGAAAAAATTCTCAGTTTGCTACAGTACTGCATTATAGCAAGTAAAGTTTCTTCTTAAAAATAGAGACCTGGCTGTGAATCCCAGTTTTGTCACTTATTATGAGTTATGAGATTTGGGATATAAGTTAAACCTCCCTCCAAGTGGAAGTTTTGCCCTTTATTAAGTAGAAATAACATTACCTACATCATACTGTCATGTGAGGATTAAATCATATAACAAATGCAAAGGCCCTGGCAAATGCTTGAATGCTCAATAAATGTTGCACTTTCTATATTATAATAGCTTTGGAGTATTAACATTTTTTAAAGCTGGGAATTAATTTTAGAAAATGAATTCTTTGTCTAGTCTGGATTTACATTTCAATGTTATGTTTTTGAGAAGTTTTCTAAATTCTTTAATACCAATTTATAACTGTATTCATCATTACTGAAAACCAGACCTTGCTACATAGGCATTTGTATATCATTAAATATTATTGCCTAACACTGTTAAAAGATTTATTAGTTTGACTGTCACTGTATTTATTATGTCTGATTTATTTCCCCCGTAATTTTATTTTTTTAACCCACACCTCAGGTAAAGCTAATATGTAGAGTGGTTTAGAAATCCCAGGGTAACCACTCAGAATGCCATGATAATGACCTTGACGTTATCTAGAGACACAGTGAGGTTCATCTTGAACTTTTCCAAAAATTATTCAGCAGTGCCAGCTGTTAAGGAACTATTATAGTACACAATGAGGCAAAATCCTGTCTAGTAGGTATGTCTGTTGTTTGCTTCTTTGAGAAGCAAGAGTCCTCATTGTGTTATGACATATTTGTAAAAAAAATCCAAATGTAAAAACAGGTCATAAGTTTCTAGTTCACGTATATTGTCTTTAATTTTGTGAGTTATTATGCTTCTCTCTGGTCCTTCTCTACCATCTTCTTTCTTTTCTTTTTGCCATTCATTTACTGCTGTGTAGAACCCAGGGAGAAAGGAATTAAAGGTAGCATCTGATCCATTGGTGTTACATTTTGTTAGTAACCCTTTTAAGAAAATATGATGAAAAAATTTGAAAAACCATACCTTAAATGATGACTTTCTATTTCTGCAGTTTATTTATTTTTGTCCTGCTTTGTGTAAATCAGTATTATAAAGTATTTATTTTAACAACTAAAATATTTTTTTCTAACAGAATCAAAGAAAACAAGAATTGTTGTGCTTTAAGATACAAATGGGAGAAGTGGGGTAGAGGAGAGATGATGCCCGATATTTAGGTAGATTAGTTGTATTTTGATTCAGATTTATGCCAGGTCATTATTAGAGCCATGTTTCGGATTAGACATACTTTGATTTATAAAGTACATATTTTTAATTTATTAGGTGAGTGATGTCATCACGAATGAACAGTTCTGCTGAAGATTAACTAGTAATGAGATAAACCTAATGAGAATCTGTCTGGAGAGACATTATTGTTTTTCATCCTTTATGTCGACCAATTTACTGGATTTTTCTTAGAATGAAAAATTATAAGAAACTGAATGTTCTGCAGGAAAACGCCATGTGCTATATTCCAGTTATGGCCAACAGAAAAAGAGATGACTTAATATATAGGGAGTCCATATAGGTTTGTTGTGGTAAATAGGGTTTATGTGGTTTGACTTTTCTACAAACCTATTTTTAAAACTGTTTTATTGAATATACTTCCTACTTAAAAGATTTTGTTGTTAAGATGGTCTGTTTGAATAAGTAACAAGATTTTCTTAGAAGGCCATTCTTCCAGAAAATGTTTGGGTGCCAGATATTTGTACAGTGCACACTGTATGCTAGGCACAAATGGGTTTATTTGGAAAAGACCACCTCGTGAAGTTTAAGCAAAATATTTAGTTTTCTTCTAAATTGCCAACCCTGCATTTAAATAATTATTTCTTTGAGGGCAACAATTTGAAAGTTTATATGACTATGTATTTTAACCTCCAGAAGAAGCTTAGTCTTAAAATCAGGAAACTTGGCTTCTGCTATTTATTTGCTTATCTTCATATATTTTTATTACATAATAGAGTGCTTATAGTCTTTGCTGACATCCTGTCACTGGATCTTCTAGAAAGGTCCAGTTATCAGGTTTCTTCCTTGAACCCTGTCACCCACCCTCTGCCTCCTCACTCTCTGGAAATTGAGGTAATATCACTGTACTAGACTGCCTTTCAAGTTGATATTATGAGTTTTCTTAACATTCTTTATATCTTGGGAGGCAGGCTCAGCGTTGTTCTGGCCCTTTACTACTCTCTCATTTGCAATAAGTTCGTATACCACTTGTCCGTAATTTTCCTGGGCTCCTTTATTTCCCCATTCTTTGAGGATTTTAGCATTTGGCGTACAATTTACTTCTTTTTACTTCCTGCCCTGAGGACTTCTAGCATATTCATTTTTGCCCCATCCAACCATTATTGGGGGCTCCTGGATTCACCTTCCTTTCTTCCCCTTGTTTTACTTCCTCAGGGCAGCTTTTAATGGACAAACACATAGACAGCAGACCAAAAGGACATAGCCTAGACCTGAACTGTCCAATAAAAGCACCACCTCTTGTTTTTGAGCTCAGCTAGTGCAAATTGAGATGTTATAAAGTGTAAAATACACCAGGTACCTCGGTTTTTATATTGACTACAAGTTGAAATTTGGGGTATATTGAATTAAATAACATATTACTAAAATTAATCTTACCTGTTTACTTTTTCTAATGCTGCTACCAAAAATTTTAAAATTAATTATGTGACTTATGTTTCTGTTGAAGAGTGCTGGTCTGGATCTGGTCTCTATTTAAACTATTTTGCCTTTGATCTTGAAGTCTAAAATTTCCCTGACCACAGCTTCCTGCATCTGCTTTTCCCATGTTCACTCCTATTATACCTGTTTTGCAGTCTACAACCTTTTCATTCTGTAATCTCTTTCGTGTCTCGATATGACAAGTCCTTTCCTGACTTTATATTCTTCTTGTTCAGCTTTGAGCCTATTACAAATCATTATTTACACCTAGTTTTCTTTACTTCCTCAATTTTCGTATTTTGTCACTTCCCATCCCTGAATCGGTCTAACCTAGCAGGTGTTTTTCTCTATTCTGGCTCCCAGGGTGAAGGGTTCTGCCCTAGAAATTGAAATATCTGTGTTGAATGGCTTTATAAAAATTTTATGATTTCTTAGTACAGCTGACTGTGCTATACTAAGCTGTAACTTAGCTGATTGGTAATTCTGTTAACCATCTTGAACTGATTTCCGGTTATATCCTGCTCTATTTTTACCTGCACCAGTTTGGCCAACAACAACCTATAGGCTATATATGCTGTGTAGCTCTTGAAGTTATGATGCATTGTGGTAACCCTACCTCACCATTTCTAATCCTTCTTCTTACCTTTTTTTAAAAAGCACCTCCCGTTTTAAATATTACTAAAAAATAAATAATTTTATTAAAAAGTATAGTTCAGTTTGAAAGAATACAGTAGTCCCCCACTTATCCATAGGAGATACATTCCAAGACCCCAGT
Organism: Mormoops blainvillei; assembly: GCA_004026545.1. Taxonomy (NCBI): domain Eukaryota; kingdom Metazoa; phylum Chordata; class Mammalia; order Chiroptera; family Mormoopidae; genus Mormoops; species Mormoops blainvillei. The sequence continues at coordinate 283,968 of PVJD01000703.1, forward strand.
GGGTGCCTAAAACCATGGATGGCACCAAACCCTATATGTACTCTGTGTTTTCCTATACATACATACCTTTTTACTTAAAGGAAGCACTTTACGACTTCTCTTTGGCATATCCAAACTGTCAGAATTGTCTTGTACTATGGAACCATTATTAAGTAAAGTAAGGGTAACTTGAACACAAGGACTGTGAGATCTCTGATAACCCAGACGAGTGTCTAACGGGCAGTGAATATAGTGTGGACCCACCGAGAGGGACGATTCCCATTGGTAGGATGGAGCTGTAGGGAGTGGGACAGCTCCCGCATCGTACTACTCAGAACTCAGAACTGTGTGCAGCTTAAAACATAAATTGTTTATTTCTGAAGTTTTTCATTTAATATTTTTGGATCATCGTTGACCACAGTCACCTGTAAACCACAGAACATGAAACCGTGGATGAGGGGGGTCTACTGTTAAAATAACTGGCCACCACTCGCCTAAGAAATGTTACCGATATCTTTGAAGCCTTCTTGTGCTCCTCTTACATCCCAGTCCCCTCCTTTCTTCTTTTATGTAAACATTATCCCTATGTTAGCAGATGTTTTGTTTCATCACTTGTGGTGTCAACAGATTGAGATTCACACGGGAGGTTACTTTGTTTCCTCTCAACCTGTTTTCTTATTTTTAAAATGATTTACCTCCTAGAGGTTTTGTATAATCAAAGTTGATGTGTGCCTGGCAGTACACAGATTCTCAGTAAAGGCAGTTTACATCCCATCCTTCAGAAACTCAATCTTTCTACTTGAAAGATTCATTTTCAGCCCCAGCTGGTGTGGCTGAGTGGATTGAGTGCCAGCCTGCAAACCGAAAGATTGCTAGTTCAGTTCCCCGTCAGGGCACAGGCCTGGGTTGTAGGCTGCTCCCCAGTTGGGGGTGTGCGAGAGGCAACCAACAGATGTTTCTATGGCACATCAATGATTCTTTTCTCTCCCTCTATTTCTCCCTTCCCCTCTCTCTGAAAATACGTAAATAAACTCTTAAAAAGAAAAAAAAGATTTGTGTTCTTTTGCCTATCTCAAGAGCGTTTGTTTCAAATAATGTTCTGTTACTTGGTCTTACTCCCAGGGTGATCTCATCTACTCTCGTACACGGACTGTTGGTTTTGTGCAGCTGATTCCTAGCTCACTCTGTAGTTGACTCTGCTCTATACATATCTAATTACAGTTGACCCTTGAACCTCATGCAGTCAAAAATCCAGACATTACTTTTTACTCCCCAAAACTTAACTGCTAATAGCCTGCCGCTGACTAGGAGCCTTACTGATAATATAAACAATTGATTAACACGTATTTTGTGTATGTTCTGTATCCTGTATTCTTAAAGTAAGCTAGAGAAAAGAAAATATTGTTAAAAATCATAAGGAAGAGAAAATAGAATTATAGAATTTATTGAAAAAAAATTCATGTATAAGGGACCTGTTTGTTCAAACCCGTGTTCAAGGACCAATTGTACTCTACAGTTTTGTATCTGTGATTTCTTTGACTGTTAAAACTTGACATAATACAATTGAATTTATCACTTTTTCATCCAAAGTGGAGAAAACGACTAATGCAAAGACATTAAGAGAAAATAAGCTTGGTATATTTGAAGGAAATAAATAAGGCCATTGTAGCTGGAAAATAAAGTATGAGGTGGACCGGGGCCCAGTCATTTTTGGCTCTGTGAGCATCATTAACCTATCCATCCCACAATCCTTGGAGAATCAGGTTCCTTACCCCTGATATCTAGTTGCTCAGAAAGTCCTACTATTTTGATATACTAATTATTTAAAATCTTCTGTGGTTGTCTGGATTCACTGTGGTAGGTAGACCAGATGCTTATCATCATGTACCCAGGACTATCACTAGCTCCCTAATTGGTATCCCTGACACAGATCTCTTCTCCAGGACTTGATATTATTGTAATAGTTCTTTTTAATAAATCCAGTGATATTGCTGCCTTACTCAGTATGTTCTGGGGGTCTGTCCTTTCAAGGTGGTACAGTCCTTACTTACTTTGACATATCTTTGTAGTCTGGCCCTGATCTAATTCTTTGGCCTTACTCGGCCTCTCCTACCTCTATGCCATGGCATTGCTGACTTATTCAGGGTTCAAGCAGGCGTGCCTCACTTTCCCAGGGCTTCGTGCTTCTGCTTTATTCTTTGTTTTGTATGTATATAGTGTGCCTCTCCTATGTCCAGCTGCCAGCTCACCCATCTATCTCTTGCTAAACTGTTTCCTCTGGAGGTTCTCTGGATATCTTCTCCCAGGAAGAATTAATTAATTTTCATTTTGCTTCTTGACATGTGATTCACACTCCTTATTATAACACTTCCTGTATTATATTACAGTTGAATTGGGTAAATTGTAAACCCCTGAGTGCAAGAACCATGTCTTTTTCAACTTTTTCCAGCACTTTCATCCAGTTGATGCTGAAAAGAAAGGATTTTTTAATTGCTGTATTTTAAATAATACATGGTTGGAGGATTTACATCATTCCAGTTTGAGTGAAAAATTTTCGTATGCCTAATGTTTTCAATTGGTGACACTGCTAATTAACACCCTCAATGGAAAGAGAACCTGATGGAATTTTGCTTTGAGGCCTTGCTATTTGGGAAGAAGTCAAGAACATAGACCGTGCCATTCAGAGACGCTTTTTCTTTTTTTGGTGGGGGGGCCTAGGGAATGTATCGGTCATGTCCAGGGAAAGCGTAAGGTGCAGTGATAACTGCTTGCCCCTCCAGGCCTACCGGAGAGCTGTGTCTTTCTCCGAAGTAGACCTCACCTATTGAGATAGGAAGTTTGCTAGTCTAGTCAGTTAACCTCTTGTTTTTGCTTGTCATCATTTTTATTGTCATGAACACCTGGTGTATTGATTGGGGTAGGGGAAGAACCATGTGATGCCCAAAATGAGCTTTATCGTACAACTGGTTGGTGTTATTGAGGGAAAGGTTTCAGGGAACTGTAACTTATTAGTGGGAACTGGAGAAGAAGCCAAGTGTTGTGGTGAGGCAGAAAATTCCAGAGTTACTGGGAGCAGAAAGACTATTGGTGGGTGACTCAGTTGTTTTCTAAACCTGTCTCATGTGATTGAGTGTGCATGATGCCTATCTATTCTCGGCAGAGCAAGTACTGGGGAGTCACGTTACAGAGCAAGCATAATGTTTATTTAACCAGCTCAGTGATGATCTAAAAATAGCTTGTAGGGGATTTTTGTTTTCTTGCTACATTTAGCACCATAAGATAGAAAAACCATAATGGATATCCATTGACAAGGGCTTTCCCTTCTAGATAACTTTGAATATGTAGTCGACCAAACTATTTCACTTCTTTCAATATAAAGATGAAAGCTTTGGTATTTAAATAAAAAACTAGGTAAAGAAGATAGCCTTCTAATCATACAGAAAATAATTCTGCACTGTCACACTTTAGCTTGCATTCTGGACAGATAACACATTTTGGGTGCGTCAGGACCATCATTGAGGTATTTTATGTACTGAATTTTTTACCCAGGAACTTTTTTCCTTTTTGTGAGGTTAAGCAAATTCTTTTTTGAAATGGAAATGTTAGTGCTGTATATTTGCTGGATTTTGTGTTGGTATTTAATTATGATAGTAATAGTTTTTACCCTGATTTGCTTGATTTACTTACCTTGCACTCAAGGTGCGTGTCACCGTGTACAGTCATCGAGTCTTTGAGTGTGTTAAAATGTGATTATTGTTTCCCTGTGTACCTGTTTATATGTTTGACTCTGAAAGAGAAAGCACTTGGAGCCTGAGTGTATCCGATAGTCATGATCTGCTCATAAACTTGTCTGGGAAGCATTGAGTCCCTGTGATTTATTCTTTTTGACATTTTGAGTGTTCTTGCTCTTTAAGGTGCAGCATGTGCAGCAAATGGACATGTCTGGGTATATTTTGAAACGGAAAGGAAAACTATGTTCATTAAGAAGAAATAAACGTCAGGATTCTATTTTCAATAATGTTTAATGAAATGGCATTATTTGATTATTCTTGGTTTGTAGTATATTACTTACAGCCCTTGGTGCTATGTACAAAGTGGGAAATACATACCTTTTTATGGTGGTGAAAAAGTGACATACATTAAATAATTGTTACACTGCATTAATTTGTTTTTTTCTGTGTTTCAAAAATTAAGCAAACATGGGAGGATTTAAGTTTTTATTTTAATATTACAGTGTTAGAATATTTGCTGGGATTTCTTTTTTGGCATCTTTTTAATTGGTGCAATCATTAGGAATTTAATATATCTGGAATGGTATCTTAGGTTACATACCTTCTAACTCACTGCATGTAAACAGGACCTGACTTGAACACGATTTAAAAGTAATTCCAACAGTTGCACTGGCCATATGTGATCTCACACGTATCCTTATGCCAATAGATAAGTAACAAGTTGAACATTTCTTGTGTTAAAATTGTCTGGGCCTGAAAACCTAAGGTTCAGCCATGGTGCTTTGGTCATGTTCTGAAGAACAAAGATGAAAATGATTTCATGTAAACTCAGCTAATCCACATGTGATGAATTCAGATTTGAGGAAAAAGAAAGTGATTTTCCAGTTCTTAGCAGATTGGCAGCTGTGCCAGATATCCCACTGAACCCTAATTGACATGCAGAAGGCAGTGTTTTCCTCTGTAGTAGAGGAACTATTTGTTTTTTCTAGTCATTTGTAGTGTTTCTTGATGATATGGGGAGGGGAGGCAGTGCTTTTGTTTTCTAATAACACTGCTTGCTTTGCGAAGTAGGGAAGTATGTATTCTACCTGGATCTGATTCTCCTTATTCTTCTCTTTCCTTGGAAGTAAAAGATAAGAACTAGGTTTTCCCTTTCACTGAAATACATAAAAGGCATTGTGTTCTTGCAGACTGCTAAATGATGGTTTTAAAATCTGTGTGTGATGGTTTTGTATAGCTATGAGTTTCAAGTGGATTATAGTAGCATATCAAATTATCAGTGTTTAGACAGGTCTTTGTTATCAAGTGGTGCTTAAACTTTAACAAGATATAAGCAAGTATGTATGTGCAAGTACACATTAGCCTGACAACTAATCAGTGAAGTTTAATAAATATTGCAACAAACTTCTTGATGGTCACTTTGTGATAGATGCTGTGTTGATACTTAAATATTTTTAATTGTGGCAAAGTATACATAACATAAAATTTACTATCTTAACCATTTTTAAATGTACAGTTCAGTGGTATTAAGTACATTTACATTTTTGTACAACCATCACTAGTATCTGCCTCTAGAGCTCTTTTCATCTTGTAAAACTGGAACTCTGTACCGGTTAAATGATAACTCCCTACCTTCCCCTTCTCCCACCATCTGGCAACAATCATTCTGTTTTCTCTCTATCTTTGACTAGTCTAGGTACCTAATAATAGAATTACATACTATTTGTCTTTTTTTGACTGGCTTATTTCACTTAGCATAGTGTTTTAAAGGTTCATTCATATTGTTGCATGTGTCAGAACTTCCTTACTTTTTATGACTCTATGTATATACACTACATTCGGTTTATCCATTCACTCTCAGTGGATGCTTTTGATTGCTTCCGCCTTTTGACTGTTATGAATACTGCTGCTTTGAACACAGGTGTGCAAATAGCTCTCCAAGATCCTGCTTTCAGTTCACTTGGGTTTATATCCAGAAACCAAGTTCATGGACCATATGGTAATTCTATTTGTAATATTTCGAGGAACTGTCATGCTGTTTTTCATAGTGGCTGCACCATTTTACATTCCTGCCAACAGGGCACAAGGGCGCCACTTTCTCCACATCTTCACAAACACCTGTTATTTTGGGGGGGGTTTTTTTAGTCACCATCCTAATGGGTACGAGGTTGTATATCATTGTGGTTTTGATTTGCGTTTCCCCAGTGATTAGTGATGTTGGTCATCTTTTCAAGAGCTATCGTCTATATCTGTACCTTCTTGGAGAAATATCTGTTCAATAGCTTTTCCCATTTTTCAATTAGGGTGTTTTTTGTGTTATTGAATTGTAGAGTTTATGTATATATTCTATATATTCACCCCCTTTCAGATATATGGTCTACAAATATTTTCTCCAATTTTGTGAATTTCTTTTTCACTGTGTACTGTGCCCTTTGATGCCAACAAGTTAGTTTTGATGTAGCCAGTTTATTTATGCTTTCTTTTGTGGAATGTACTTTTGGTGTCATAACCAAAAATTCATTGCCAGATCCAACATCATAAAACTTTCCCCCTATATTTTTTTCATAATTTTTTAAATCCTCACCTGAGGGTATGTTTATTGATTTTAAGAGAGAGAAGGGTGGGATGGGGGGGAGAGAGAAATCAGTGTGAGAGAGAAACATCAGTGGGTTGCCTCCCATTTGTGCCCTGACTGGGGATCGAACTCACAACCCTAGGCATGTGCCCTGATGGGGTATCAAACCCACAATCTTTTTTTGTGTATGGGACAACACTGCAACCTACTGAGCCACACTGGCCAGGGCTCCCCTATATTTTCTTCTAAGATATTTTTATTTTTAGCTCTGAGGTTTCAGTCTTTGATCCATTGTCAGTTAATTTTTGTATGCGGTGTAAGGTAAGTGTCCTGCTTCATTCTGTTTCATGTGGACATCCAGTTTTCCAACACCGTTTGTTGAAAAGAGTGTCCTTCTCCCATTGAGTAGACTTGGCACCCTGTGAAAAGTCATTTGGCCATACAGGTGAGGGTTTGTTTCTGGGCTCTGTTCTCTTCCAGTGGTCTAAATGTCTGTCTTTATGCCAGTAAAATGTTGTTTTGACTTCTATAGACTTGTAATAAGTTTTGAAAACAGAAAGTGTGAGATTCCAACTTCGTTCTTTTCCAAGATTGTTTTGGCTATTCAGGGTCCCTTGAGATTCTATATTAATTGTAGGGTTGATTTTTCTATATCTGCAGACACGTTCATTAGGATTTTATTGGATTGTTAAATATTTTGGGTAGTGTTGTTGTCTTAACAGTATCAAGTCTTTCCAGTCCATGCACATGGTATCTCTTTTTATTTATTTAGGTCTTTCATTTCATTCAGCAATATTGTATAGTTTTTCGGTGTTCAAGTCTTTTCACCTCCTCGGTTATGTTTATTTCTAAAATTTTAGTCTTTTTGGTACTATTATGAATGGAATCGTTTTCTTAATTCCGTTTCAGATTTTATTGTTAGTGTATAGAAACATAATTGATTTTAGTGTGTTCGTTATCCTGCAACTTTGAATTTGCTTCTTAGTTCTAACAGTTTTTTGTAGAATCTTTAGGACTTTCTACATAAATAGCGTTGTCCGTGAATGGAGATAATTTTACTTATTCCTTTTTATTTTAAATGCCTTTTATTTCTTTTTCTTATCTAGTTGCTCAGACTAGAACTGCCAGTACTATATTGAATAGTTTTGGTGAGAGCAGGCATCTTTGTCTTACTCCTGATCTCGGAGGCAGATCTTTCAGTCTTTCACCATTGAACATGATTTTAGATGTGGGTTTTTCATATATTGTCTTTATTATATTGAGGTAGTTTCCTTCTATTCTTGGCTTATTTAAAAATTTCTTATCATGAAAGAATGTTGGAGTTTGTCAAATGATTTTTCTATATCAGTTGAAGTGATCATGCGTTTTTTCCTCATGTTCCTTCTGTTAGTGTGCTGTATTACCTTGATTGATTTTTGTATGTGAATCACACATTTGTATTTTAATTTCCCTCTTGGTTGTGATGTATAATTCTTTTAATGTGCTGTTCAATTCTGTTTGTAGTATTTGGTGAAAATTTTTGCATCTGTGTTCATTAGGGATATTGGTCTGCAGTTTTCTTGTAGTATTTTTTTCTGGCTTTAGCATCAGTGTTATGTTGGCTTTATATTATTGGTTTGAAAGTGTTCCCTCTTCAATTTTTTCGGAATAGTTGGAGAAGGGTTGGTGTTAATTCCTTAAATGTTCGGAAGAATTCACCGCTGAAGCCATCTGGTCCTGGCCGTGTGTTTCTTGCAAGGTTTTTGGTTACTAATTAACTCTCTAGTTTTAGACCTGTTCAGTTTCTCTATTTTTTCATGATTCAGACTTGGTACATTGTGTACTTCTAGGAATTTGTCCATTTTATCTAGGTAATCAAATTTTTGGCGTACATTTGTGTAGTAGTCTTGTTATAATCTTTTTTTTTATTTCTGTAAAATCAATTAAATGCCTCTGTTCACTTCTGATTTTAGTTGCATCTTTTTAATGATTAGTCTGTCTAAAGACTTGTCACTTCTGTTGATCTTGGTTTTATTGATTTTTTTCCCCCAGTATTTTTCTGTTCTGTATTTTTAAAAATATCTGTTCTAATCTTTACTATTTCCTTTCTTCTAATAGCTTTGGGTTCAGTTGATTTTTCTTTTAAACCCCCTTAAGATTTAAAAATTAGGTTATTGATTTCAGATTTTTTTAATCATTTGTTTTTCAATTACAGTTGACATACATTATTATATTAGTTTCAGGTGTACACCCCAGTGATTAGACATTACATAACTTACTAAGTGTCCATCCCATTAAATCTCACACCCACCTGACACCAGACATAGTTATTAGAATATTATTGTCTATATTCCCTATGCTGTACTTTAAATCACCATGATTATTCCGTAACAACCAATTTGTACTTCTCAATCCCTTCACCTTTTTCACCCAACCCCACCTCCCATATGACAACTGTCAAAATGTTCTCTGTATTTTTGAGTCTGTTTCTGTTTTGCTCTTTCATTTATTTTGCATTTTAGATTCAATTGTTGGTAAATGTTTATTGCCATTTTCTTGTCCATATTTTTTCTCTCCTTCCTTCTTTCCTTCTTCCTTCTCCTTCTCTTTAATGTTCCATGTAATACTGGTTTGGTGTTGGTGAACTCCTTTAGCTTTTTCTTGTCCAGGAAGCTCCTTTATCTGTTTTTTTATTCTAAATGATAGCTTTACCAGGTAGAGTAATCTTGGTTGTAGGTTCTTGCTTTTCATTGCTCTGAATATTTATTCCTCATCTCTTCTGGCCTGCAGTGTTTCTGTTGAGAAATGAGATGACAGTCTTTAAAAATTTTTTTTAAATTTATTGACTTAGAGAGAGAAACATTGATTTGTTGTTCCACTTGTTAATGCATTCATTGGTTGATTCTTATATGTGCCCTGACCAGAGAACAAACCCATGACGCTGATGTATCAGGACAGTGCTTTAACCAACTGAGTTAATTACTCATGGCATCATCGGGCAGTCTTATAGTAGCTTCTTTGTAGGTAACTGACTGCTTTTCTCTTGCTGCTTTGAAGATTCTCTCTTTGTCTTTAACCTCTTAATTATGATGTGTCTTGGTGTGGACCTTGTTGGGTTGATCTTGTTTAGAACTCTCTGTGCTTCCTGGACTTGTATGTCTTTTTTCTTCACTAGTTTAGGGAAATTTTCGGTCACCACTTTAAACAGGTTTTTAATTTCTTGCTCTCTTTATTTTCCTTTTGGCACCCTGTGATGTGATTTTTGGTATGCTCGAAGTTACCCCAGAGGCTCCTTACACTGTCCTCATTTTTTTGGATTCTTCTTTTTTTCTTCTGTTCTGATTGGGTGTTTTTTGCTTTCTTATTCCAAATAGCTGTTTTGATTCTCAGCTTTATCTACTCTACTATTGATTGCCTGTAAATTATTCTTCATTTTGGTTAGTGTATCTCTCATTCCTGACTGGTTCTTTTTTATAGTTCATGTTCTTTTTTATGCTGTTAAAGTTCTGAGTTCATCTACTTTCCCCATAAGTTCATTGAACACCTTTTTAGTTAGTATTTTGAGCTCTTCATCTAGTAGATTGCTTGTCTATATTTTGGGTAGTTCTTTCTCTGGAATTTTGTTCTGTTGTTTCACTTGGGACGTGCTTCTTTGTCTTCTCATTTTGGCAGTCTCCCTGTGTTTGTTTCTGTATATTAGGTAGAGCTGCTTTGTCTCCTAGGCTTGGTGGAGTGGCCTAGTGCAGTAGGTGTCCTTTGGGTCCAGTGGCACGGTCTCCCCGTTCACACTAGCCGGGCACTGTAGTTGAGTCTTGATCACTGTTGACATGTCAATGGGAGGGGTTTACGCCCATGCTGATTTACTGCAGGGACTCTCTGCAACCACTGGGAGAATCAGCTCTGCAGGGGCTGACCCTGTGGAGCAGGACTTATTTTAGTAGACTCTGGTGCCTGCTAAGTCCGCCTGTTGAGTGTGTTGTTTGTCGAGGTAGTTGGGTGGTACTTCAGTGTGGCCTGAAGTTGTCCACCTGGTACACTGGCTCTGGGACCTCCCAGGAGTTGCAGGCCAAGGTCATCCACCACCTGTGCTCTGCCTGGGGCCACCTAGAGTGAGCTACAGAGTGAACTGCAGATGGCTCCTACTTGTGGTAGGCTTGGATTTACGCAGGCGAGGCCAACCTGTTAACTAAGGCCAGCTGCACTACTGTGGGACCTGGAGCCAGTTAGCGAGAGGTACAGGGCATGCCGAGGACAGGTGCTGTTTGTCTGAGAGATTTTAGGAAAATCTGAAACATGAGTCAAGACAGGTCATTGGTATGGAAAATCCACTGGTAACAGCTTTGGTGGGCCCAAAAGTTGGTGTGTCAGGATCTCAGGGAATCACCAGGGTAGAGTGAACAGTGATAACCAGGCTGATTGAGACCCAAATATGCTGCCTGCCTGTGGACTTTGTTGGGGAAGGGCTCATCAAAGGAACAGTGGCCTCTGCCATCCTGCCACATACTTGGGTGTGGAACTACCCTATTAGTGTCTCTGCCCCTCCTACCAGTCTCTATGTGGTTTCTTTGTATCCTTAGTTAATAGGACTTCCAGTCAGCTAGATTTCAGGCGTTTCTGAATGGTGGTGGTTTTGTAGTTTAGTTGTACTTTTAATGTGGTTGTGGGAGGATGCAAGAACCAACTGCCTTTACGTGTGCCACTGTCTTGCCCAGGAGCCTCAAATTGTGAACTTGCTGAAGGTTAAAAAATCGGCAACCACATATCCTTGGCTTCACTTGCACACATAGACCATAGCACATAGCATCTTTGTGTTAAGAGTTCAATAAATATTCTTGATTTAGTTTTTATTATGATTTATGAGATGACATTTCATTTATATCCCCAAAATATTTAGAACTTTGCAAAATACAGGCATCCTGCTGGATTTTCTAGTTTGCTTTACCTTTTTACATCACTTGAAGGGGAAGCTAAAGAACATGCTATCTTCATTATGTTTTATTATAAAATAATCAGTTCTTTAGACCCAAGAAAAAGGAAAAATACAAAATACAGAAGTGAATAAAATAAGACCTACCAGTTGTATCCATTCTCTCCCCTTCCAGTTCACATTCCTCTTAAGTATGTTAAATTTGCTACATAGTTTCCTAAGACATTTTAGCTTTATGTATGTGAGTATACTGTATGTATATGTTAAAAAAAACTACACACAACTAGGGTGATTTTATACTGAACAGTTCTTCGGTTTGCTTCTGTCACATAAATATATGTTATAGATATATTTCCATGACTGTGTGTAGATTTACCTCATTTTTTAAAAAAGATTACACTATATTCTCACATTGATTGAGTGTAGCATATTTTCACCTCTCTCTTGTACATGGAAGTTTAGATTGTTTTTGTGTTTCCTCTCCCCCACCCCTCCCATTATGACTGTGACTGCAGGATAAATTCATTGAAATGTTAATTGTGGAGTCAAAGGGATAAGCTAATTTAAAATTTGGAAAGTGTTGCCTGATATCTCTTTGAATGGCTGTAGCAATTTATTTGTCAGATTGTGTGTGTTTGCACACATGTACTCAATAGTGAACTTAATCTTTATGGCAGTATTTATTTAAGGTGAAGTAAGAGTCTTAAGAGAAATAAACTTTATTCTCTGGGTTGAATGCGAAGTGCTTAGAATGGTGCCTGAAACATAGTAAGAGCTATGTAAATGTTTTCTGTTATAATTATTTTTGTTGGCTTAAGTTCATTTTATTATGAAAATTGAAAATCCTTGTGAATATTTTTCACATGTCAGTATTTTGAAAATCATCACATATGGATGCCAAGTGCTTTGTTGGTGTGTTCTGTCTTATAATGAATTCAATCTCAGATTTTTATCTTTAATTGTCCAAAGTGTTTTTTATATAGTTATTATGGATGTAAAGGTTCTATATGTAGCACAAGGGCTATTTTGAGTGGCTTGTCTTCGGTGGCATTGTGTTATCAGTTTGTCAGGTAACATCATTTGCTAGTTGTTTTTGTTACTGTTGTCTTCTTATCTCCCCAGTTAATAAAAAGGGATCAGTGACTCTAGGGTTCACTGAAATTTAAAAGTAATAATGAAAATGAGGATGTAAGTCTACAACTCTTTTAAACTTGTAAGCTGGATAGGAGTATAAATGTAAAATATTCATGTATATGTCCTTAGAGAAGTAAATCTTTGTGCTAACTTTGAAGGTATCCAAAAAGGGGAAGTGCAAACAAAACATATAATGAGTACTGAAATGACACTCCATTCATATATCCATAGCGTTCTATGTATTTAATGTGATGATACACGTTCACGGAATAGTTCCATTCAAGTTTTTGCAATATTTTTCAGTGAAGCATCCTATTATATTAAGCAAATTATTCCAGGATAACTTAATCCAATAACCTTGGTTAATCATGTCATTAAATGCAGAGAAGGGATGAAAAGCATAGAGGCACCTTTCACAGGTACACTCTTGGCAATAACAGGTACAAGCCACATCATTCCTAAGAAATTTCTAAAACTAGTCACAATTGAAAAATGCTCCAAGAGGAAACTGAGTGAACTATTGGCAAAATTCTTTATCAGTGCCCTTACTAAAATCTTATTTCTAACGGCACAATAGCATATATTATAAAAGAGGAATCACTTCCATGTATGGGTGTCATCAGATACTATGCTTTGCCTTTAGATGAAGCTACTTGTATACAGAGTATGAATCAGCTCTTGGCATACATGTAATTTAAATTATAAGGAGTACTTAAGGGAAAAAGACAGGGATGTCTACTTTTCTTATTCAACATAGTACTAGAAGTCCAAGCCACAGCAATCAGACAAGAAAAAGAAATAAAAGTCATTCAGATTGGAAAGGGAGAAGTGAAACTGCCTTTATTTGCAGATGACATGATACTATACATAGAAAACCCCAAAGATACCATCAAGAAGCTACTAGAACTGGTAAATGTATTCAGCAAAGTAGCAGGATACGAAATCTATTGTCCAGAAATCAGTTGCGTTTTTATATACCAATTATGAACTAACAGGGAAATTAAGAAAACAATCCCATTCACAGTTGCTTCAAAAAGAATAAAATACCCAGGACTAAACCTAGCCAAGGATGTAAGAGACTTGTACTCAGAAAATTAAAAGACACTGAAGATGAAGAAAGAAATTGAAGAAGGTACAAATAAGTGGAAGCACATACCATGTCCATACTACCCAACATCATTAAAATGTCCATACTACCCAAAGCAATGTATAGATTCAGTGCAATTTCTATCAGGATTCCAAAGACGTATTTCACAGAACTAGAACAAATATTTCAAAAATTTTCATGGAACCACAAAAGGCCCCTCATAGCTACAACGATCCTGAGAAAGAAGAGCCAAGTTGGAATCATGCTGCCTAACATCAAACCATACCATAAGGCCATAGTAATCAAAACAGCATGGTACCGGCATAAAAAGACACATAGATCAATGGAACAGAATATAGAGAACCCAGAAAGAAACCAATACCTTTATAGTCAATTAATATTTGACACAGGAAGCAGGCACATCCAATGGGCTAAAGATCGTTTATTCAAAAAATGGTGTTGGGAAAATTGGACAGATATGTGCAGAAAAATTAAAATAAACCAGCTTCTTACGCCACACACAAGAATTAAATTCAAAATGGATTAAAGACTTAAGTGTTAGACCTGAAACCATAAAAACCTAGACGAAAACATAGGCAGCAAAATCTTGGACATTGCTTGTAGCAATTTTTCATCTCTCAGGCAAGGGAAGAAAAAATAAATAAATGGGACTTCATCAAACTAAAAAGTTTTTGCACAGCAAAGAAGAACATCAACAAAAATAAAAGGAGAACCCTCAAAATGGGAGAACATATTTGCCAATACATCTGATAAGGGGTTAATATCCAAAAAGTATAAAGAACTTACAAAACTCAACACCGAAGAAATGAACAACCCACTTCAAAGATGGGCAATGGACCTGAATAGACACTTATTCTAAGAGGACACACAGATGGCCAATAGACATATGAAAAGATGCTCTATATCACTAATCATCATTGAAATGCAAATTAAAACTACAGTGAGATGTCACCTCACACCTGTCAGAATGGCTGTCATCAATAAGCCAACAAACTATAAGTGCTGGCGAGGATGTGGAGAAAGGGGAATTCTTCTGCGTTGTTGGTGGGAATGCAGACTGGCGCAACCACTGTGGGAGGCAGTATGGAGATACCTCAGAACATTAAAATGGATCTGCCTTTTGACCCAGCGATCCCACTCCTGGGAATGTATCTGAAGGAACCCAAGCACTAATTCAGAAGAACATAAGCTCCCCTGTGTTCATTGCAGCGTTATTTACAATCGCCAAGATAATGGAGACAACCCAAGTGTCCATCAGTAGATGAGTGGATAAAACAACTATGGGACATTTACACAATGAAATACTTCTTGGCTGTAAAAAAGAAGAAAATTTTACCCTTTGCAACTATTTGGATGGGCCTGAAGAACATTAGGCTAAGTGAAATAAGCGAGTCAGAGAAAGAGAAATACCGTATAATTTCACTCACATGTGGACTCTAATGAACAAGCTGAACTAACAAGCAAAATAGAGACAAACTCATAGAGAGTAGGATGATAGTTAAGGGGGTGTGGAGTTAGGGGGTGGAGGGATTGTGCAGAGAGGAAAAAGGACTCATGGACATGGACAACAGTGTGGTGATTGCTGGGGGGAGGGGAGTATTAAGGGACTAAATGGTAATGGAAGAAAATACAATAAACATTAAAAAATAAAAAGAAGTACTTGATTATATTTTGTACAAAATAGTAATTCCAAACTAATGGAAAGTAAGTTGGTTTTGTTTTTTTTTAAATAATCATTTTGAGAACAGTAATGTAGTCTCAGTATTTCCAGAGCATGAGCTATTTGTGTTACCAGGAATGGTGTTATTACTAAATGAAAGAACTTGCCCCTGAATGCTGATTCACATACTGCTTTTTCAGGTAGTTGTAAGGGTGTTGCCTTGTGACTCCAGTGTTGAAAAATATTAGTGAAAAATTTTAACATGGTCAAATATGTCTATCATGAACATTTTCAGCATCTTTTATGAGAGGGCAGGTTCTTGCCTGACTTTTGGAACAATGTGAGGAAATGGCATTTTTCTATGTTTTTGTAAGTGTTACATCTCATTGTGTTTAGTATGTTAACAGGCAGAAACTTAATGCTTCAGTGTATCACCAACTAAATGTTAAAAGTAAAGTATCAAAATTTCCTAAGACCAAAGAGCCTCACAACTTAGAATATGAGTTTTTAAACACTTAAGGATTTTTTAACATGATAAAGAATGAAATTAATGTTGTATTTTACAACTATATCCAAATTTCGTAATAAAGTTTGATGAAATACTTTCCCAATTTTAATGCATTCAGAATTGATAAGACCTATTCACCACTCTTTTTAAGAAACCTCTGAATAAATTTTGAATCGTAGTTGATGTAATTATTATCTGTTTGGTAGAGGCAAGATACTTGCTACAATGTTTTTTTTTAATTGTTTCTTATTGATTATGCTATTACAGTTGTTCCGATTTTTCCCCCTTTGCCCCTCTCCACCCCGCACCCCCCTCCCTCAGGCAGTTCATGTCCACAGGCCATGCGTATAAGTCCTTTGGCTACTCCGTTTCCTGTACTGTACTGTACATTGCAGTGGCTGTTTGTAACTGCCTATTTGTACTTCTTAATCCCCTCACCTTTTCACCCATTCCCCCACACCTCCCTCTCCCATCTGGTAACTACCAAATGCTCTCCCTATCCATGATTCTGTCTCTGTTCTTCTTGTTTGCTTAGTTTGTTTTTTAGATTCAGGTGTTGATAGGTATGTGTTTGTTGCCATTCTATTATTCATAGGTTTGATCAGTTTTTCTTATATAAACCCCTTTAACATTTCGTATAATAATGATTAAGTGATGATGAACTCCTTTAGTTTTTCCTTGCCTGGAAAGCTCTTTATCTGCCATTCAGTTCTAAATGATATCTTTGCTGGTAGAACAATCTTGGCTATAGGTCCGTCCCTCCTTTTCATGACTTTGAGTATTTCTTGCCAGTTCCTTCTAGCCTGCAAAGTTTCTTTTGAGAAATCAGCGCACAGTCTTAGGAGAATTCCCCTGTAGATAACTAACTGCCTTTCTCTTGCTTTTTAAGATTCTCTCTTTATCTTTAACCTTTGGCATTTTAATTGTGTTGTTTCTTGGAGTGGACCTCTTCTCATACATTTTGTTTGGGATCATTTTGTGCTTCTGGGCTTACATGTCTATTTCCTTCACCAAATTAGGGAAGTTTTCTTTAACTTTTTTTCAAATAGGTTTCCAATTGCTGGCTCTTTCTCTTCTTCTTCTGACACCCCTGTGATACAAATGTCGGAATGCTTGAAGTTGTCCCAGAGGCTGCTTATGCTGTCGTCATATACTTTCCTTTCAATTCTTTTTTCTTCTTCTTGTCCTGATTGGTTGTTTTTTGCTTCCTTATGTTCCAAATCATTGATTTCATTTTTTACTTCATCCATTCTACCGTTTCTTCCCTGTAAATTGTTTTTCTTTCAATTAGTATAACCTTTGATTCTGACTGGATCTTTTTTTATGCTGCTGAAGTCCTCACTAAGTTCCTTGAGCATCCTTAAAACCAGTGTTTTGAATTCTACATCTGATAGTTTGCTTATCTCCAGTTCAGTTCTTTTTCTGGAGTTTTGATCTATTCTTTCATTTGAGCCCTGTTTCTGTGTCACCTTGTTTGGCAGCCTCCCCGTGTTTGTGTCTGCGTATTAAGTAGAGCTGCTTTGATTCCGTGTCTTGGTAGTGTGGCCTAATGTAGTAGGTGTCCTGTTCGGTCCAGTGGCACAACCTCCCCTATCATCCACGTTGGGTACCTTTGTGTGGGCTGAGTACACCCTCCTCTTGTAGTTGAACCTTGATTGCTGTTCACAGATCAATGGGAGAGATTTAGCCAGGCCAGTCACCTGCAAGGGTTGGCTGTGACCACTTATCACCAACCTCTGCAGTCTATGGAGGATCAGCTGTTCAGGGGCACTGGAACACTGGGCTTGGGGACCTGGCATGGGACTGAGACTCCTAGCTCCCAAGATATTCCTCCCGAATTTTTATCTACCACACGTGGGTGTTGGACCTGCCCATTCCATGTCTGCGCACCTCCTACCAGTCTGGGTGGATGTGGTTTATTTAATTCTGTAGCTGTCAGACTTCGATTTAACTCAGTTTCTGATGGTTCTGAGTGATGGTTGTTCTGTATTTTGCTTGTAATTTTTATGTGGTTGTGAAGGCGAGTCATGTCTGCCTGCACTGCCATCTTGACTGGAAGTACCCGTGTTTTTCAATTTGTGGCAAGATTTAGTAGAACTAGAATAAAAAAAGAAATCAGCCTAAGGTGGGACTTTCAATGTCAGTTATAGAAATGGCTTTAAGGTTGCTGTGTTGAAGGTTCGTAAAATGTCCTTTGTGTCTAATAGGAAACTGTTAATTTTTTTATTAATCTCTTTTTGTTTTCATTATTTGGAAGTATAATAAATCTTTTCAACATTTGCTTCGTTAATCCTAGCCAAACTCTTTATTACATGGTCAACAAACACCAAAAATTAGGTTTGTTTTTAGAGCAAAGTTAGAATACTTTCTATACATACCATTTGTTTAGTTAGCTTGGGGAGGACACTTAAAATCTGCAACTCTTAATCACCTCATTTGTAAAATTGGAACTGTCGTAGTTGAAGGTGTTTGTATAGTAATTGACTTTACCTCATTTAATCTTAGCCATACCTTGTGAGGTAGGTATGTTATTACTTTTTACATTCATGGGAAAGAAAAATTACTTGCCTAACCTTACAATAGTTGTAAATGTCAGTTTTTAGGATTTAAATCTCAATTCTTGTGATTCTGTGCCCATTGCTCTTGCTAGCATTTCATTTTGAGCATAAGTTGTTGTTTTTTTTCCTGAAGTCACTACCACATGGTATATTAGTCTGTACCATTTAACATGGATTTATAATGAAAAGTTTATGTTCTTATTTTCAGCACACTTGTGAGTTAGTATGTATTACATTACCACTTATTCTAGGCTTTTATCTAAAGTTCTTATTGACTGTAGATTTGTATGGGGCTGCATGAAAAGATGTAGGTGTAAGCAGTGGAAGAGAACAGCGATATTATAGAGGTTAACTGAGTGAACTGTTAATTTGGCTCTGGGATGTCTTCTTCAATGGCTAATTTTGTTTATAGGTCCTTTGGAAAGCTCACCACAGAAGTAACAAGTTCTCTCAGCCATGTTTGATTTTGTTTATACATGGGCTGTCCATTTCAGAAAGAGATAATTGACAGTGAGTGATATTTATACTCATGGCATCAAGTAATTGCACCTAGATGTATCAGGAGGTTTAACCCCTAAAAAATGCCACATTTGGTTCTGTATTGCTGGATATTGTGATAAAGATGAGTTTAAAAAGTAGATCTGTAAACCACATTAGTAAATACTAAACTTTCAAAAATACTTTTAACTTGAGTTACCATGCAATATTTATTCACAATATGATGATTGTTTTTGCTATTCTTTGACAGACCCCTTATCCCTCTGGACAGAATGCAGGTCCAACCACGTTGGTATACCCTCAAGCCCCTCAGACAATGAATTCGCAACCTCAAACCCGTTCTCCGGTAAGTAAGCAGAAGCTTGTTCTAGATAATATCCTCCAACCAAGTTTGTGTTTGTAGTAGCTTGCGATTTCTTTGGCTAATATTTTTACTTGACTTTGGAAATTTGTCCCAAAGACAATTTGTTATTGTTGTTGTTATTACTACTGTTATTATTATATTGGTTAGCATTACATTTTTCAGACTCCTTGCTATGTGAATAATTTAAATTTATTAAGAAAAAGAAGAAATGGACCTTTTATCTTTTCCTTTTCAGTGGCATGATTTAAAAAAAACTTTCAATTGCATTCAAGTTTATTTTCTTAATTTGTTAGTCGTACTGTTCAAAATTCAGGAGAAGATTAAAGCACAATGATTTTTAAATTAAAATAAATTTCATTAATTAGACTCTCAGACTCCATTGGTTTGTGAAGGACTTCTGAATTGGTGTCACTAGAACAGTTAAAACCATTTAATAGTGTGGATATATGCATGATATATACACCAATGATGTATTCATTTTTTTTTAACGGCAAATAAATTGTACAAATGTAAATACTGTCATCCTCCTCGCTCATCCTTTACATGGATTGCAATAAGAATTGCAAAAACTGTGAATTTACTCAGGGTTCATCCTTTCGTTTCACGAAAGAATACAGTGGCTTCAGCTGTCCATTCCTTAGAACGTTGTTTCCTGCCTTGCATGATTAGTTTTTGCTAGAAGATGCTTCTGTAACATCTCACATTGTATCTCTCATCCCTACTTGTACCTCAGCTCTGTGTTTTCCTCAGAATACAGGGATCTTCTTTTGATTCCCCACCCCTGCTTTTTTTGCCTGTACAGGAATATTTCATTGCATTTAGCTTCTGTTCATTTAGTTTTATGCATGAATTTAGGAATGTGAAAATGTATGAAAGAATTGCTCAAAGAACTGGGAGATCATAGACTGCATCAGAATGTAATCTCTTTCTTACCCTCTTTCTGTCTTCCTTTTCCGTATTCCCTCTTCTCCAATACCTGTTCTTAGATCCTGGTTCTCCCCAGGGGGTGGAGGAACCATTCTAAAGAGGTGGGGCTTTGGTCCTAGTTGCTTGTTTGCTTGTCTTTTTTTATTTTTTTGCTTAAATGGTCAGCAAGATGTCTGATGCAAGCTTTGTTCTGAGAGTGCTTTGGGGATGTGGACACTTGACTACTTGGAGTGGGCCTGAGATCTCACCAGTTTAATTTAGATAGGCCCGGGTTCTAATCATTAAACGTGGAACGTTATGGTAAGCTGTTATTGCAAAGAATTCTGTGGCCCTTTTTACCTCTAACCCCCCTTTTTTAACATTGGGGAAAAAGATTAAAATTTACATGGTTAGAACTGGCGCAAAACCTGACTGAAGAGCTGCATCTCTAAACCAGTTTTTTTGACAGCCCAGCAGAACAGTGCCAATACATTGCACAGACAACTGGAAGAGGAGGAAGGTTTTGGAACAGACTCCCGTTTACAGGTCCTTGGCTGGAAGAGGCTGGATAAAATACTGCATTGTAAGCAATATAACAAACTGTACTTCTTGCAGGCAGTGGTGCCTCTGGCACTCATTATTTTTGACCACATCCATTTATTGGCTGATGAACAGAAATGCATTGATTACTTCCTCTCTGAAAGTCTAACCTAGCATGGCAGTTTCTGCCAGGCCTAGTGGGGAAAAGAATAACAAATTGGGCGGGTCTTCTCCATTGGGAATTAGATAGGAGTGATTTGGGGTTTAGATTTTTCTTTATTTTAAACTTGAAGAGGGATATCCTTTCAGATAAATTTGATTTTAAAAGACAAATTTAAAGGCTTCTTTTTCCCTCTTTCCATTTTATAATCAAATATCAAGGGGGAAATTGTCTGTAGTTGTCAGCCATTTTTCTGTGGTCATAAACTCTTCAAATACTATCCTCTCTGCAATTTTTGCCATCCGCTCTGCTAGTGACCATTACCCATCCCCATTACTAAAAACCATACCCATAACATCCCATTACACACCCCAAAACAAGTGCAAGACTAGCAGACCCCAGACTACTCTTGCTTGTTGTTTTGGGTCCAGTTTTCTTTATTTCGTTTGTGTTGGTGCTGGGAGGGTTAAGTTTGGGATACGAAATTTGGCAGATTGCATTTTCTTCCTACATCCCAAGTTGCCATAGTCTAGTCTCATCCATCCCATAGCTATCCCAACTGGTGAGGAGAGGTAAGCTGTTGCACTAAGGAAGGGACCCTTCCCATGGCTTTGTAGAGCAGCTAAAGCTTACTCCATTCTATTTCTGCATTAATGGGCCATTGGCAATTGCACAATTTAGGCTTTTCTGTTCTTCCCTGGACAGCTGCCTTTGCAATCCAACTGGCTTAAGGGTCCCCCACCCCCCTTCCCTCCTTCAGGTTATCTTTGTGCCTGTATTTCTAATTGGTACTTCTTAATATCTTAGTTAAATTCATATTTTTGAAAATCTTGTTTGAAAGTAAAAAATACTGATAAGGTATTTATCTGTTCTATTTTTCTGGTTGTACTGGAATTCTTTAAACAGTAGTTTAGTTTTAAATAGCCTCCAAAATAGTGAAGCAATTGAGTGCTTAATTGGGAGAAACGGACAGTTTGGCTTTTGCAGTTACCTGTTGCTTTAGTTATTTTGACATTTTTGTGGTGCTAAGTGCCAGAGTTACGTCAGTGTTATGTTGGCCATGCCCAGTTACCAACTGTGCACAGGAGAGTGAGTGAGTGGGTGGGTGGGTCGCATTAACATTGGATTCAAATTCACGGAAGGCTGCTTTTCTCAATATCTACAGTCCTCACCATCGTAAAGACCCCTCTTCAAAAAAAGAAAAGAAAAAGAAAGTTTCTATTTTTAATATGAGCCAGCAGCGACTACAGTTTGTTCTGTTGCTTACAGTTACCCATAGGATTAAGACTATTGTCATTTCAAATGAAAAACTCAATAGCCAATGGTGACTAGTGCAAAATAGACTAGGGTACTTTCCCACTAACTTAATTGTGGTTTTTAAAAAATATATGTATGATTTTTTAAGGTACTCCTTTTGCTCATAGAAAATTCTTTCGACTGGAACATTCGAAATATATAAAGCTTTAACTTTTATTTTAGAGCCTTAGAAATGGGACCTTTCTGTGGAACAGTGATAAGACAGGTACTGCTGTACTCAGGTTAATTTTTAACATGGCCATTCTCTTTTTTCTTCAAAAGTGTCATGAAGGAACATCTTATTTCCACCCCCTACTTTCATACATGTGGGTGGTGTTGCCTATTCTTGAAACTTTATGTTCATAGTAAAGGTATGCTCTGTTTTCATAATTGGAAAACTAGAAATATAGACGTCCGTTTCTTTGAAGAGAAAATGTTCTGCAAGAACTATAGTGGCCATTATCATCATTTTGAAAAACTATTTTACAGTGTTTAGCAAATATAATGGATGACTTAACACATCCTAGTGATATAGGTCATAGAGAGCTCATCAAGTTATGCTGAGTAACTTTAAAATGTGTTAAGGTACTTTTAATTATCTGAACAATAGGTGACATTTTAGCTTGTAGGGTGAGCTCTTGACGGAACTGTCTTCAGGTATTTCCTATATTGTGACATGTGCTTTACTATAATTTTTTGAATATTTTTATATGAAACAAAGATAGTTGAGGAAATAATTACAAATCTCTTGCAAATACTATTGCAGATAAGTAAGTTCTAGGTATAAAGGATTGTTTCTTACTTAATCTTCTGTTCAGTTCATCTGTAGTGATGAAATGACAGAAGGAAAGCTCCGTAGGAAATGAAACCACTGAAGAAATATGTTTTAGTTCCTTAAATGTATGAAATTAAAATCCTGTATGGTTTGCATTCAAAACTGCTTTCTAAGTATTTTCTTTTCTCTATTAAAGAGGGTGGTTAAATTATAATAGTTAGTATATTAGTAGCTAATACATACATGTACCATAATATTTTTCTGACCTTTTTAGTAAAAATCACATTAGAATCTAGCCCAGTTTTGCTTTGATGAAGAATTATTTGATCTTAGAGGTTTAGTATTTAAAATTTTATGGGTTAATAAGCCTTTTCATCCACTTTAAGCTAGAGAAATTAAGAGTGGATCCACCTTACCTGCTTTCAAATACTTTATTGAGTTAGCTGAGAAGTTATGTTTTCTTTTCCGTTTATTCTCAGTGTCAGATAGCAGTAGGTACATATGTACAGTATTGTGCTGTTGTGTATAAATAGTGAGTGAGAGATTTGACTTCTTTTACTCCTTTTTCTTCTTGAGCTTATATAGTACAACTTTGATTAATCATGTTGGAGTGATGTTCTTCATTAGCTGTTTGCTTTGATATTCCTGGTATTAAATTTTACTAGTTCATTGAATTTAAACATGTAATTTTATATATTTATAGGTTATATATAAATATATATAGATTATAAACATACTTAATGTAATATAATACATAAATATAATATATAAATAAAATTTTATTCCTTTACTCCTAGAAATAAAGGAAGATACTAAAACTTCCATTTCATGTGTAAGATACCCCATTTAATTTAAGTAAATTTGACATCAGTCTTGTTACATTCTTTATTTCCTATGGGACAGTACTATTATCTCCTGGTATTTCTTGTAATGTAAAAGCCTTTCTTACTCCCTCCAGCTCTATCAGTTGCATAAGCACACTTGACATGTCATACATTTGTTTTACTATAACCACTCAGTATTTCCAAAAAAAAAAAATTTTTTTTTTTAATTTTAGGGTTTTTAAAAAATTTTTCCTCCTATTGGAGAATCACCCTTACTCATGCCTAACAGCTTAGCTGTTTCTCTCCCAGCTGATAAATGGCAAATTATTTCTGGTAGTGTTGTTAACCTGTTGAATCTTAGTACCTGTCTGTCACTGTCCTGCAGCAAAGCTTTGACTGTTTGTGTTCTTTTTTTTCTTGTGGGTTTTTTTTCTTTTGGCATATTGTGTGACATTTTGGTTTTTGTTGTGGTGTTTCTGACTCTTTGTGCCTTTCCTTTTGTGTTTGTTTTCCCTCCTTTTCTCAGTTTGCAGCGGGGCCTCGACCTGCCCATCATCAGGTACTGTACCCTTGCCCCTTCACTATCATCTTGGACTAGTAGTTGGGGGCGTTAGTAGCTGCTTACTCTTAGAATGCTGCCATTCCACGGAACCATTCAAACTGCTGTCTTCAAGAGTAGCTTCAATATGTGTAATTCAGTTCTTTTTGTCCTTATTTCACAGCATTTTGTTATTAACAAACCCATTTGCTTTTGTTTATGGAACAATTGAGAAATTAGTTATTTTTTCTTTCTAAAAAATAATTGCTCTGAATTTAGAGAGCCTTGAAGATACTAAATTTTGGAGATACTAAACACTTACAGATTTTGTGGATTAAGTTTAACATTAACTGAATGGAACAGGCACCATTCTAAGGGTTTGCTTTTAACATTCTGATGTAACTTGTATTGATGTGTATAAAATAACCACTTGTTTTCTAAATATTAGTATTTCTAAAACCACTTAACCTCAGTTACTAACCTAGGCCTAATAACAAATTAACAATAATATACATTCATTTGCTACATAGAATTATCTTTATTCTTAGGATATATTGAAAATAGATACTTTAATTAATTTTAACATTTTTAGCCTATTGACTCTTTTAAATGAATTAATTGTATAAATTAAAATTTCTACAAAGTATGTGCTGACACTAATTTGTGTAGCAGAAATATACTACAGGGTATGGTTTGAGAGAAAGAAAAAGACTTGCAGGGTGTTTTTTCCCCCGAAATAGTTTTTTATGCAGTGTTCTGAAACGTTTTCTTCTGCTAACGTAGAAAGAGCCTATCAGGCTCTGGAACCTGATACATCCGGGTTCCTATTACCAGCTTTATTATATAATTAGCTGAGGTAAGCAGATCTTTTTCTGAGCCTCAGTTTCCTCATATGTAAAATGGGGATAGATTCTTCTGTATTAGAGATAATATACTTAAGTCATCTGACACAAAGTTAGCGGTCAATATCTAGCTATTTTTAATGTTATGCAACATAATACTGTTTGATAAAAGGAAAGCAGTTTACCAGTGTTTATTTAGCTGTGGTATCATACTTAGAATTTGTTTTACTGAGTAAATTGGGTATTGTTAATTGAAGGCTTTCATTGTCTGACAGCATTTTAATATAAGGCTCTGTTTCTCAAAATACAGTCTATCCAATTTAGAGGATGTGAAGCCAAGCAAATTCTGACATGTTAAAGGCATTTTGCAGGAGAACTCAGATGGTTGTATAAAGTGGATGGCAGTTCTTTGGGTTTGATAGAGAACTTGGCAGTATATTCTGGTATCAAGAGATATTATTGTGATGGTACTTTGAGAGCTTAGATTTTGGCATTAGCTAGGCCTCAGTTTGACTCTTCTTACTAAGTGTGTGTTCTTGGGTAAGTTATTCACCGTTCTCAGCATCAGTTTTGTCATCTGTAAAATGGGGATAGTATTAATACTTATCTCAGGACTGATGTGAAAAGTAAATGAGATCATGCAAATAAAATAATTAGCAGTGTGCTTGACATATACTGAGAATCTAGGGGGTAAAATGACTAATAATTAATAAAAAAAAGATAACCCCTTAGGTGAAATGATTGGTTATAATTTTAAAAAATTAATCAAGTGTCATAGAGTCAAGGCTTAAGTTTTAGTCAGGGGTTAAGCCAGATACTCCTGACAGATAAACCTGGGAGATCTCTGCTGAAGAAGCAGAGTAAAAAGAAACTGTGGATTCATAAAGATTTTTGAGCTCTTCGATACAATGTTAGGTGTATAATCTCTGTTCAATAGCAGTGGTCCTCAAGTAGGGGTATTGTGTCTTTATAAACAGTCAGATTTAGGAAAATATGTTTTTTCAATTTTCTTCTACGCCTAAAGGCTTCTGGTACATTTTATCTTTCCTTATTTCCTACAACCAAAGAAAACTTTAAGGAATTTCTGCAAGAAAAGGATGATTTCAGTTCTGAAAAATTTTTTCACATGTAATATAACTCAAAAAAAGTATTGGAAGATTGGTCCCTCATTTAGCTGTAGGATGATGCTTGTGAAATTATGGCATGTTTCAACTAATAAAAAAATAGAACTATACATGTGTGAATACTTACTATTTAGCAAGAAAAATAATTACTTTCCAACACTATTTCTTGAAGATGCTTCTTGAGATGGAGGAAGAACCCAGAGCATTGTTTTTGGATACTAAAACTTCAGGTAGCTGGCTGCTTTTTACTGTAGCATACCTCCTTTATAAACATAAGTTAAATTTTTTTTTCAGTATACCACAAAGAATTAAGTGAAAAGAAAATATGTAACCTTGGTTCAGGCAGCAGCAGTAGTTACCTTAGAGAAATAGAGGAAGGGCTTGAAGTACCCAGGCTGAGCAGGGGTAACTGGGCCAGTCAGTGTTCCAATACAGCAGTGAATACATTGTTAGGGAAAGCTTGCTATTCTGTATCCATGAGTGTAGGGGCCAGTTTGGTTTGTTTCACCGTGAAATAGATATGGGTATTTTCAGTGGGATAACTGACCATTTACGAAAAACTGCTCTATAATTGCAGTTTATTTAGCAACCTCCGGGCTCTAAATGCCAGTAGAATTCCCCCAGTGACAATTAAAACAAAACAAAACAAAATACACTTTCATACATTTCTAAATACCCTCAATGGAGGTGTGATACTATTTACCATTTGAGAATACTGGCTAAAGTCTGTATTTAAAAGAATCTTCTCCTCAGATGTAAAGTGAGATAGAGATCTAAACCCTGAGGGATTGATGGGAAAAATACTCAGTGCAAAGCAGGGTGGAGAGGGCTACTTAATGAAAGCAGTACAGTAAAAACAAACATTGAGTGACATACAGAGAATACATTTTTAAAGAGAAAACATTCACGTCCTGGTATATTTTTGATTTATCATGCTCAAGATTTAAAGTTAAATTGAAGGCACAAATGCTTTTTTCATCTATGGTGGTTTGCTTTGACCAGAAAGAATTAAATCAAATTAGAATTCGAATTAGCCTTGAACAGTTAGAATTAGTGAATAGATTTCTCATTTATCCTTTATTGCGTTATTTCATCACTGGCTACCTTTCTGATTACATATGCTTTTACACTTTGACTTTTTTTAAAAGGAAATAATTGATGCTGGATAATAATGTGTCCTATGATTGCTGTTTCTGAAGCCCAATAGTAAATATATAACTTTTCGTGGATGCTTAATAACAATTGATCCTATCAACATTTCAAAGAAAAACGTATTAACTGTTCTTAATTAATGCGTCATTTTGATCGCTGTCAACTTTGGCTGGTCTACCCAACTGTGGAGCATTGTCCAATGAGAAATCTCTAGCACAAAACTTCACAAACCACTTTTAACACGTTCGAGCAGCCACAGCATCTTCTCCATACACTGTACAAATCTTTTCTTGTGTTTCAGTTGCATTTTTACCTTTCTTGAAATAATAAAGCATAATATGCTGAAAATGTTGCATATTTTCGTCCATCTCCAGTATTAAAATGGCTACACAAAATTTCACCAATTTTAATAAGTTTTTTCAAAAATGCGCACTGGTATGATAGCTGTCACAATACAGTCTAACAAAATTGTTTCAAATGAAGTTAAAGACAACTAAGTGCCACTAGAGCCATCTTACGGAAAAAAAACAAAATTTTTGGCCAACCCAATGGAACCAAGAAACTGTTAATAGGACGTGTTTCTTATACTTTTATTTAGAAGATTTTTATGTGTAGGCAACTTGGGCTCCTTTTGGGTCCCTCAAGTCAGGAATACCTTGCTCTGCTTAGGGTCATTTCAGCCATGTCTTCTTGTTTCTGTTTTTGGCTTTTGTAGGGAATCTTTAGATGATGATGATGATGATGATGATTTTTGCATTTTATAACTTGAAGAGAATAACAGTTTTCTTCAAAAGTAAAAGAAATCCTAAGTGATTTTATATGCAAAACACCCTTGGCTTTAGAACTATGTCAACTATTTTTGCTCTGATGTTTGAAAATCCTAAGGTAATTAGAAACTGAACAGAATGTACACTCAGAATTAAAAACAAGTTGCTCGGTATAGTGTAGATTCTGGCTTGTGTTATTAATTTCATGTCTTTGGTCATGGAAATTTGTTCAGTTGTGGTTTAAAGTTACTTATATTTCTTTACCGGACTTAATGGGCTTCACAAGAGAGATCAAGTGTTGGCTAGGTACTGTGGCTTCTAGCCTTTGCACTGTGAGAAAAACCAGGCATTGGTATTTAAAAATATTCGTAGGACAGAAATATTTTGCAGTGTGTTGATACATGATTTTAATTTCTATGATGTTTACAAATGCTGAATAATATACCATATTCAAAGCAGTTGGATTTAGTGTAAACAAATAATAAAACTTCATAAAACTTAACAGTATTTGGCCTCAAGGAATATGTTACCTGGTGGCAGGCATTGAAACCATGCATGTTTTCCTCTTGTAGTTTGGTTCTTTTTGCAAGAAGATTTTAAAAAGAAAGAAAGAAAAACCACTGGCTTATGTTCCTCGTGCCTCCCCCCTCTGCCCCTTACCACCATTATGGTCCCTGAAGGTTTCTGTATTCAAAGTTGTGCTGTTACATTTGAAGTCTTAGTTCCTGGCAGAGAAATATTTCTATTACTCTAGGCAGTTTCTTTCATTTAGAAAGTAAAATAAATGAAGATTAAGGCTTGCCCCTGGGGCCAGACTGGGCACATCAGAGTTTAATGGATCTTCCTAGGAAATCAGATTAAGCATCTGTGTATTTTTATGACCAGAACTCTTAGAGTCTTTTTCAGAACTTGATAGAAGTCAGTGATGGGCAGTTTTATCTGCTATCTTAGTTACAAGGAGTTGTGGGGTTGTAGCAGAGAAAGTGCAGAAAATACAGGTTTGGACTAGACATTAACTGGGATTCAGTCTTAGCTGTACTACAAACTAACATTGGGCCTCAGCTTATGTCTCTGCAAAATGGATAAACTAGGCTCATAAATGATATAATATTGAGGTGTTACAATAACAGCACCTCTTTCCCAGGGTTCTTGTAAGTGTTAAAGTACCTGACTGTCACAGTGCTTGGTTCATAAGTCATTGGTAAGTGTCAGTTTCCTTTAAGCAGTGGACCAGCCTGACTTTTCCCCCTTTCCCAGGCTATTTTTACCTGAAAAATGAAGTGTTCAAGTGTTCTACAAGGATGCTTATTTCCGAGGCTCTGCATTGTGATCTGACAGAGCACCTTCTTGTCCCTGACAGAGTGCTTAGGGGTTTCTCTCCTCCATTTGACATAACCCTCTAGAGCAGCGCTGTCTAATAGAACTTTCTGTAATGATAGAAAAGTTCTGTATTTGTGCTGTTCACTATTGTAGCTACTAGCCACATTTGGCTGTTGAGCACTTAAATTGTACAGTGCAACTGAAGAACTGATTTTTAAATTAAATATTAATTTTAAGTAACCAAATATGGCAAGTGGCTATTATGTTGGACAGCTTAGCTTTTTGGGGCTTATATCTCCTAAATCTCAGTGAAACCTGAATTATGTAATATTGACCACATGCAGGAAAATACAGAAAAAATTTACAATAATAATCATTGGGAGCGGTAAGCCAGCAGAAAGTGCGGTTGACACTTGAGCAACATGCCATTATGCAGACACTTTACTATGTGTCAGAAAGTCACAGCACTGTTATTTTTTTTTAGAATACTTTAGAATTTTTAACAATGTTAATGTAAAATATTCTTAATTGCAGATCTTACTATTTATCCCTCTAGTAGGCTGAAATATATATATATATATATATATATATATGCAAAAATCTAGGGATTTCAGAGGCTTTTTTCGATATGTTTTTTTATTGCTTTTCAAATTAATATATACACTCAGTTTCTTTTCCCCACATTGTTAGAGCTAATATGATTGAATAGGATTTTTCTAGTTGCTGAAAATGAATGGGTGGTTTTCAGCTTTATGATATTATGTAGTTTCTTAGAGATATCTTTGTCTTTTGATAATTTTAGAGAGCAAAGTCATGAGAAATGATATATCATAATTACCAGCATCTTCAAAAAGTATTTATTACCAATGTTATTGACCAGGAAACTTTGAGTAATGGTATAATTCCTGCATCGTTAGAACAGTTTTTCCGAGAGGAATGCTTTTCTTCTGGCTTCTAGGATGTTTCTGTGAAATCAGCAAACATGAGTACCCAAAGTTCATCCTCTGTTTTGGATCTTCCCAAAGTACCGCCTCAAATGAGGCCTGTTGCCTTCTTTTGCATTCTCCTGGCATACTAGTGGACCACTGAAAGATAAAATACTTAAAACAAATTAAAATCAAATTTGGAGATGATAGTTGTCCTGTACATGGATGGTTCTTTATGCAGCCCTTTTCAACATTTTTTATCAGTGCTTGGATTAATAACATGTCTCTCACATTTGCTGATGGTCATGAAATTTTGACATTATGTGCTATATTCTGAATTCAAAAAAGTTTGTACAATCTGAAATCATGGGTTGAAATTACAAATTTTATACCACTTGTTATATCACGTACCACTCTAAACACTATATATGTGTATGTATATATTTTGATTTCACGATTCACCTCTAACCAGACACATTTTTACATGATTCTTAATATGAGCTTCAAAACACAACTGTATGAGTACACAGTTCCAGGTTATATATGAAGAAGATTTACAGGTTTTAAATAATTGTAACTCGGTACCAGTCAGTGTAAAATGTGATTGACAAAAGAGCTCCTGTGTTTCTTAGTTTTGTTGACGAAAAAGAGAGAGGTGTATTGCTCTTTCATTCAGCAAGAGATTTATTGAATGAAAGTCAGGTACATTCCTTGCAGACGCCACCTGGATATTTGTGTTTGGTTCTCTATTTAGTGATGCTTTGAGCAAGGGAGCAGATTGAGAGAAAAGCATAAGCTGGTCAAGGAATTCAGCATCTTGGTTGGAGGGTCAAAGGGTAGAGAGTGGCACTTGGCTTGGAAGCAAAAAAGACAGTGGTGTGAAAGTTGGCAGTGATGGCCAGTCTTCAAATAACCTTATTACTTATGGAAAAGAAGGATTCGACTTTGATGTGATTTTAGGTGTAGACATACCAGAGGGTAGATGATACAAAGAGAAAAATTTGGAACTGATAGAAAGAAAAACTGATGTACTGTCAGAACTCCATTTAACAATGAAATTAAACTGTGTCTTGAGTTGCTAATGTTTTATAACTCCAAGGGCATGTCATATAAGAAATTCAAGCTTTAAGCATATGTTTAGACTAAATGGCCAGTACCATCCGTCCATCCAGAATAATTTGATTCTTTTAATGACTCTTTGCTCAGTGGAGAGGAAAAGGGATTCAGAAGTATTGCAGGCATTTTGGGAAAGCCCACTCACATTCACAGATTCTTTTTAATCACCTGTAGTTTGCTGCTGTGCCCATCCATGTAATCCTAATTTCCTATACTATTATTAAATCTAATTCTTTATTTACAGTTGAATAGTTAGTTTAGGAGGAATTACAAAAAAAGAGGACCCAGCCCTGGTTGGTTGGTGTGGCTCAGTGGATTGAACACCAGACTGGGAGCCAAAGGTCCCCGGTTTGTGGTCAGGGCACATGCTGCCTGGGCTGTGGGGATATGGGAGAGGCAACCGAGAGATGTTTCTCTCCCTTTCTTTCCCCCTCCTTTCCCCTCTCTCTCAAAAAAAAAACAAATAAAGAGGGCCCATCTTTTTTTTTCTTTTTCTTTTTTTGCATTTCCAGCCATCACATCTTTTCTAGTCCTGTAGATATTAGAGTGTGTGTGTGTGTGTGTGTGTGTGTGTGTGTGTGTATGTGGGGGGAGGGGATTTTTAAAAAGGGAGTAGGGGACAAGCTCCAGATAGCCTGTCATTGTAAAAATCTTTGTTGTGTCAAGGAAATAAAAGCGTATGAACAGGTTTCAGTTGCTTTAAGTGGGATAGAGAATCGGAGCCCTATAGATAGAAAACAGTTTGTTTTCCTGAATGATAAACACATTTTGTGAAGTAACTGATGTAGCATTTTTCTCACCAGGAACCACTTATGGTTGAGGGATATTCCACTCATTAATGTAGTTGGATAAAGAATTGCCACATCACTTCAGCCTTTAAAAAAGATTTCTTGTGGCTGAGCACACCTGTTTGAAAACACGAGGGATGTTCCATTTCATGAGAGATTGAGTATATAACAATTAAAAAGTACAGACCAAGAACCTGACTGTATTTAAATTACAGATGAGAGACCTTAGCAAGTTACTTAACCTTCCTTTCCCTGTATTTCCCCATCTAACGGGGGTGTTAATAATAGCACCTGCTTTAGAGATTTGTTATGAGGCTAAGTTAATATACAGTATATGTAAAGTTTAGTGGTACCTGGTAGCTAGTAAGTGCTATATAAATCTTAGCTATTGTTATTTAATGTGCCTCTATGAATACATTTTTCTCTTTAGCTTCAAAGCTGAAATCTTAGTTTATAAAAAATTATTGTATGTCCACATGACCTTAAATTTTGTGTTTTAGTTGCTCACTCAGCTGTATGTTAACATTAAGAATATCGTTGAAACACTTGATTCTTTTTAAAAGCTGCTGAAGAACAGTCTTATACTATTCAGAAATCTCTTCGAATAAGATGTAACCTTAGTTTTTCTAGATAGGCTAATTAAAAATCCTAGTAGAACACTGGGAAATAATGATAAGGAAAGTACTCACATACAGTAAAACTATTAAAAATACGGGAAAACTTTGCCCATTTCTATTTTCCTTGCTCTGCCTGAGTGAATGGGTTAGTTTTCTCTCTCTCTCCCACCATAACCCTATGTTTTTTTCAGGCAATAACTATTGAAAAATTTGATGATATATAGCCACAGTGGATCATCACCTGTACCCGTTTGATACTCTCCTTGTCTTGGCTGCCCTCTAGAGTTGATGGAAAAGGATTATATAGAATTAATCTTTTTATCTAGTGTGTCTAACATCTGTAATACTCAGTAAGTTGAGCAGATAAATGACTCCTCTTTCCTTGAGATCTGTAACAGTTTTGTGACTCCTGATAAATTGTTACAAAAATGATTGTTTATTCCTGAAGTGTTCTTGCAACTCATATACATTAATGAGTAATAGATACTCTCTGCTACGTAATTAAGAAAAGTGAAATTTGGTGTGAAAAGTTTACTAGTTCAGTGTCCCTGGTTGCCGCCAACAGAAATTGTTATGTCTGTCACGAGAACTGTCAGTGGAGATAACTGGAAGACTTTTGCTCTTGTGTGGCTCAGACCAGGCTTCTCTGGTATCAACTTTGCCTCTTGTACTTTCTTTTCATCTCCGTCAGCTACTCTCTGTGGCCTTCCCCATCTGATTTCCTTACATTCTCGGGCTATACCTTACTGCCTGTTGCTTTTAAGTGACTTAATCGCCTTAGTGTTTATTTTCATTTTTTTACCCTGGGTTATGAAGGCTGATTTGAAATGAGCCTTGGGCACTGGATCCCAGCTCTTCCTCTTCAGCACAAGGTGTAAAGTTATGTCTTCTACCACCTGCAGATAGTATAATGATTAATAATAGGACTGGCCCTGGCTTAGTGGACTGAGCGCCAGCCTGCGAACCAGAGGGTCGCTGGTTCGATTCCCCAGTCAGGGCACATACCTGGGTTGTAGACCAGGTCCCCAGTAGGGGGCATGCAAGAAGCAACCACATGTTGATGTTTCTCTCCCTCTTTTTCTCTCTCCCTTCCTCTCTGTCTAAAAATAAGATAAATAAAATCTTTAAAAAATATATAAAAGGACTGGATAAGACCTGAGTGGGTCAGCTTTGCTTTTGTTTGGACCAATAGCAACATGTCTGGAATTTTGAGGCAACAGATTTTGGAATGAGAGCACATATTCAACTGGTATTATAGTTCCCTATTTTAAAGCTGTAAGTAGCCTGTTATATGCCTGATTAGTTGAAAAGAGCAGGTGTTTGTCATGAATAGTCTGATACATGTTGTGAGCTTTAAAATGGTAAATGACACTTTTATTATTAGATGTTATCTCCATTGAAGCTATAGAGTGCATCCTAGAGAAGCTAAATAACTAATCACATAATGGCCATCCGTGAGAGTCAAGAGCAGGAATCAGTAGTCCCAGCTGTACTTGTGCCATTAAGCAGGCATTTCCCTTCAAGCTGTTAAATAACTGTGGCTACCATTAGAGTATTTTTTGCCACTGGATTTATTTACTTTTAATTAAATGTGATTTGATTCTTCACTTCTGCTGTTCTTCAGTTTTCAAGGGAGAATTGTCATTCTGATTTTCTAATCTTCCTTCTCCTGTTATTACTAAATCGGTATTTTTGTTGAGCTGCATGCTATGCCCTACCCCTTTCTACTGATCTATAAGCTTTTCCATTGGCTTTCTTTCTGTTTCCTGCCGCTTTCTTGCTTCATAATTGAAGGGAGGATTCAGACCTATCCAGGTAACAAACTACTGGTTCTGCATGGCCTCTTTATTACTCTATCCCATTATTATTATTATTATTATTATTATTATTATTATTATTATTAATTACCACCGCCACTACTACTACTACCACCACCACTGCTGCTACTACAATGAGATAGATTGTTTGCTGCTACATTCACAGTGGAAATTTAATATTGATATATTGTTTCAAGGCTTTTAAGTCTTAAGTGAGAACCATAAATAAGCACAAGTACTGGTTGCCATTTGAGAGATTTGAGCTCTCCTCCTTCCAGCCTGTCCTTAAGCCTGTCTAGGTCCTCCATTTTTATTGCAAACTATTTGAGAAAGCCAAATTGGTTTCATTTTAGTATGGGGTTGCCACTTTTTGAAAAGGAAGGCTTTTACCCCCAATTAGGGCAATCAATTGCATGTGACAACCTACAGATAGTTTTAATTTAACTTAACCCCGATAAACTGAGACGAAAATTTTTATGTCCAAAGAGATTCTTGCTCTTCTAAATATTTTGTAAATAACTTAAATGGTAGTTTTTTTTGAAATGGCTTTTAATTTTTAATAAGTCAGTCAGCCACCTACTCTTTATGAAAGAATCAGTTCTTTTATACAACAAAACAACTTTTAGAGAGACATCAGCTACTACCCCTTTTATTATGTTTTATTATACATTTTAAAATTATTAATTATGGTGTGGAATTTTTAATTTAAATTAGTGAGACTTCATTTTAAAAATGAGACTACCCTCCTGTTTTCAAATGTGTGACACTATGATTAAAACTTAACCTAGTGTGACTAGTACGGAACATTTTTTGTGAACCCAAGCCACAGGCAGTTTTGTCTGTTTTCACGTATATTGTATTTCTAATTCAGATCGGTAAGATTTTTACTAGTGGAAACAAGGAGAAAATTCAAGATAATAAAATTTACTTATCCCCTTTGTTAAAAAAATAAATAAATTTTTTTTTCCCCTCCCTTCCTCAGTTTTTCCAGAGGCCTCAAATACAGCCTCCTAGAGCTACCATCCCGAACAGCAGTCCTTCTATTCGTCCTGGTGCGCAGACACCCACTGCAGTATATCAGGCCAATCAGCACATCATGATGGTTAACCATCTGCCCATGCCGTACGCAGTGCCCCAGGGTCCTCAGTACTGTATACCACAGGTAAAGTATCTCTCAGGTCCATGCGGTCCAGCAGTAGAGTGGGGATTAACTCAGATTCTCATCAGAGGGAGCAGGAAGGGAAGGGTGGATGACGGTATTAGTATTTAGTTATGTGTGAACTTTTTTGTTGGGTAGAAGTCTACCCATTTTGTAATTTTCCATATTTTAAAGAGGTATTTCTGTGCCTCTCTACTTACAACTTTCTAAGATGATACAGAAATTGTTTTTGTCTCCTAGCTTTCTTCCCATACCTTCCCCACAACCAGCTGCTCGAAAACAGGCTCAGTAATTAAGTTGTTCGATGATACCATTCCATG
Organism: Mormoops blainvillei; assembly: GCA_004026545.1. Classification (NCBI taxonomy): domain Eukaryota; kingdom Metazoa; phylum Chordata; class Mammalia; order Chiroptera; family Mormoopidae; genus Mormoops; species Mormoops blainvillei. Next base: position 319,976 of record PVJD01000703.1, read on the forward strand.
TCAGTGAAAGCTACCAACCTGGAATAATTTTACAATGAGCTAATGCTTGCCTGTGCACTGATGTTTGCTGTGTAGTTTCAAGGCAAGGCACACCTTTCCCTTCATCCTCATTGCATCTTGATTGCAAGCAAGCATTTTAAATGTGTTTAATGAAGTGGCTTCGCCTCATTTAGATGATTTTCTTACACACACTACACTTTATTTTTCATAGTAAGCTTACCTTCATATTATTTACAAATGTCTATAATTTCTCCCTTCTAGTACCGTCATAGTGGCCCTCCTTATGTCGGGCCCCCACAACAGTATCCAGTTCAACCACCAGGGCCAGGTCCTTTTTATCCTGGACCAGGACCTGGGGACTTCCCCAATGCCTATGGTAAGTATGAAAAATGGAGTAATGTCTGTCAGTTTGTTGTGTTTAATCAGTTTTGTTGTTTGGGAGGCCAGCTTAGGCAGTGAGGTTTAGTGGTCTGAAGTTATTTGTAGATGAAGTGTTACAAACAGTTCTTACCTGAAAACTACTTCTTAGAGAGTGGCTTACGAGGAAAGAGTATTACAGAAATGTATTTAGTTAGTGACACCTTCTGAAGGAGCAGCCAAGAGCCCATGCGTCGAGGTTTTGATATCTGCCACCAACTCCTCTTTTACTGGGTTTCTTGCTGATGGCATAAACATACCTTACCTTCCTTCTCCAAGCATTTACCATCATTTACAAAACATTTATTAATGTTTTTCCACTTAGAATGTAGTATCCATGAAGGCAGGGGATAGGATGATTGAATATAATTCAGTATACCTGTGATTCTTTTTCTGCAAAAATTGTTACAAAATCTGTGTCATGAGGAGGTTTTGAGGATTAAATGAAAATGCCTTGAAAAATTACAAATATTTGTAATGTATGGAAATAAGTGTCATGAGTATACTTTGTGTGAACCAATACTGAGGAGTAATGAAAATAACCAGTTTTTTTCAATAAATTTCTACCATATACTATACTTTTTTTGTTCCATAGAAAGTGAATTATGAGGGATAAAATCATCAAATACTAGAAAAATTAAGCTTTAAGATTCATTAAGTATTGATTTTCTTTACTAAAGGACATATTAAAATTTTAACTTGTACTTTTAAGATGGTAATCTGTTATAAACATGTGTCCACTAACCAGTTTCTTAACATTGGGATTTAGTGGCTTGATTAAGAGTCTTTGCAACAGAATTAATTACTATTAGAAAAGCCCAAGAAAGTTTCCTTTAAGTTTTGAGGCGGCAAAACAGGCAAATCATCCAAGTGCTAACTTCTTTTATAAAATAGACAGCCTCTCTTTGACCTTGGTCAGCATAGCTTGTGAAACTGCCATTTTAAAATGATATACTTTGGTAGATCATTAAATGTCTTGGATATATGTTTATATAAAATGGCTTTATAATCTTGTATTTTCATTGAACTATTGAATGTTTTTAGAACAATACATGTAATATGTATATAAGTGTTAAAGTAAAATAATGTATGTGCACTACCCAGCTTAGACAGTTGCTAGGACCGTTGAAGTGGTACTTATGTGTCCTTTGAGCTCAGCTTTCAGTTTCAGTTTTCACAGAATTCTAGAGCCTTTGTACTGGTACTTATTCTGGAAATTTAAATCCAGTTAAATTTATTTTAAGTGTAACATTGGCTGTTGGTATTCATTAGAAATTATTAGAATATATTGAAAAAACTGTAGGATGAGATTATCACAGTAAACATGCTAAAATTAATATTTCTCTTTCAACCCCATGTTGCAAAGGGAATGCAATTGTATCTTCTAATTTGCCAACTAATTTTGAAAGGTGGTGCCTCACTGAATTGTAGTCTATTTTGTATTTATAGATTATGTAAATGACTTTTTTGACTGAGAAAATGTCTTCATTAAAATTCTTGTGCCCATGCTGGCCCTCTTTCTTGCTCTTAATAGTACTGTTGCAGTATATATAGAAACAATATAGATGAGTTTACTAGTAGGGAGATAGTTTTCTGATTCACATACAATATTGTAACATATACTGGCTTTTTTTCTATTACATATAGACTGCATTTGCTCATTTTTATTAAAAAGTATATTGAGGTAGAGGGTACCTCATATATTGTTCATGTCTGTTTCCTTTGATGGACACTCTTATCTGTGAGGAAATTCTTACGGAGATCCAATGGCCATCTAGGAGGCATTTTATCACCTAATTTAAAACACTATTTCCCTAGCTCCACTGAGATCAGAGAAAGACTTTAAAATAATTTTTCATTATGAAAGTAATCAAGTTAATGATGAAAAATACAAATAATACAGAACATGTAAAGTTGAAATAATCCAGGTTTTCTCCCTCATTCGCTAAAGAAATAATATTTAACAGACTGACACATACTCTTCCATTTATAGTTAAACAATTTTAATTCAGATTCATTTTTTATAATGTTCTAAAACTTACCGGTTTTTTAAATCTCACTATATTCATGGACATCTTTCCATTGCATTACCTATAGAATTTCAAGATATGTAGATTTCATTTTAGGAATGAAACATAATTTATTAACCCAATCATCTACTGATAGCAGGTTGGTTAGATTATTTTCATTATTTGGGCAGATATTTTAATTTCAAAGTTTGCCACTAGTTAATATACTTTTATCCAGATTAAAATGTCTTTTCTAATCATTCCCATCAATTATAGGTCCTTTAGCTATACACCTTGGGGGAGCTGTTCTGGTCTTACGGCCTGGAAGCCAGAAACATTCCCCTTTCTATTTCTTCTTGGAATCTTTCCTACTCTTACCTTTCCATTTCCAGTTCTTCTGACCTTGATGCCACCCCTTTCTTCTGCCATTTATCCTGTCCTAACCTTGGGCTGGGGCAAAAAGTGGGTTTGGGGGTGGGATCCTAAGTCTTTGTTCTGCAAATGGAGTCATCTCTTCTAGGGCAGAGACACCTTCCTGTGGCTGAACTGACCAGGAACAAATACTAGACTTGTTTCTTGTCCTACTGCTGGGGTCTGTGAGTTGGATGGTGTTTTCCCCAGATTTGTTAGTTCTTCATCCTTAGCGTTACAGTTTTTTACAGCATGCTAATAATATTTTACTGCCCCCCACCCCCGCCACCGTTTGGTTTAAATCTTGAATCGTGATTTTCAAAGAATGTGTTTACTTACACTGAAGTTCAGTAACCCAAGTCATAGAATTCTGTTTCGAAAATATAATTCTTTTCTACAGTGTTACTTTTCAGTTTTTCTCTAGTGTTTCTTAAATATTTTAATACCTGTTATATCAGAAAAATACCTCATGGAGACTGAAATAATTCCCAACCAACCTAAGGGTGTGAATGCCCAAGATGGAAAATTTAGGTTTGAGAGAAAAAGGGTATGTATGGTTAGAGGTGGTGGTGATGTTGAGAAAGAAAAAGAAATTGAGAATTTACAGTGGTAGAAGGTCTCATCCTTCTGTGCCTCAAACCAGGGTAGTCTCCTTTTGTCTCACACTACCATGTCATTTTCCCTTCCCCTGTCATCTTCCCACTCTTTCCCTGCATCTTTATGGGGCTTGGGCACCTCATTCAGTTTGTAAGAGCTGAGGAAGTCGTTGTTCCCAATAATATGTTGAGATGGGAAAGTTTTTGGCATCCCCAGTTGAATATGTGTGTTCGTGGAGTGGTAATACTAGATTTGGTGATGTGGTTGAATACTGACATTATTATTATTTTGGGTATTCTATAGGACAAATTGATTTTTATGTGCCGACCTGTGTATTTAACTGCTATATTTTTCTTTGTTTCTATGGAAAATTCATGTTTTTGAAAGGTTTTTGGAAGACCTGCCATGTGTGAGGCATTGTGTTCAGCATTTTGAGGAATGTAGAGGTTGAGATGTTCTCCCTGCCTTTAAGGATCTTATAGTACATTGTTTAATGTTTGTGCTGGGAGTTTAACCAATGAGAAGAAATCTAAATATTGACTAGACCAGTGGTGTCCAGCTCTTTCAATATTCTAGGAAAGTAAAATAAATATAAAGTAAAAAAAAGGAAGAAACACACAAGACTATTACATTTTTAATTTTGAAAATCAGGCTTTTAAAGAAAACTGCTGTTTACCTAAGTATCATTTCATATAGGAAATGATATTTTAACAACAAAGGAGTAGGTCTGAATTTCAAAAAAGAAAGTCTTTTCTAAAGAAATGTCAAGTTGGTAAGCATGTAGTGTTTTGTGTATGTGTGTGGGTATTTGTGTATTTCGTGGTTATTATTGTATAAATCTTGCCTAACGTTATCGACACCTTTTGAATAGACTGGGGTTTGGGGAACCACTGATCTAGGATGACGGTCAGCAAACTTTTTCCATAAATGGCCGGATAATAAGTATCTTAGGCTTTGTAGGCCATGTGATTTGTGTTGCAACTATTCAGCTCTACCTTTGTAGTGGGAAAGCAGCCATGGAAATAAATAAAACTACTGTGTATGATAGTCTTCCAGCAGAACTTTATTTACAAAATAAATGGCCTTGGACTAGATTTGGCCCATGGGCTTTAGCTGCCAGAACCCTGATCTAGACAGACTTACCTCATTTCATGAAGAGGTCCAGAGACATTAAGTAACTTGTCTAATTCATGTGCGGGGTGCAAAAATTACTCATAAATTTAATAGAATTTAATATTTTTAAATGTCTCTGACTATATAAGATGTTGGATTCATTTAGAAAAGAAAACTTATTTGTTGGGGCATAATGCCTTTTCATCTGAGGTTCATAGTTGACTCAGTGTTTTACTGATTGTGTTTAACCCCACTCTGTTGAGATTATCCTGCTCTGCCAGATTTAATCATTTGTAATTTATTGCATGCGTGTTATGTGGAAACTTCAGTCTCCGTCATGTTGACTCAAAAATGTTTCATTAGCAGAATCTGATTTTTTAAGGGATGGTTCACCTTTTGGATCTTATTTCCCTTAGCTTAAAAAATGTGGCACGGTAAGCAGATTGTATTGCTTTTCTAGCAGCATTTGAAACCAATTTTAGGGTTTTGTTTTTTGAGTTTTGGAGTTAGTGACATAATAGAGTAGCATAAATCGCTTATTTGAGCTCTCTTTGGAGAATAGTTTACTCACCACTAAAGGATGGCTAAGGTTTTTTTGTCTTTTTACAGTGAACTTATTGAAATCCCAGTCATGTCCTCTGATTAGGTCTTTCTCAAATCTGGTTCTCCAAACCTGATTGACATTGTAGTTCTGGTACTGCCAATCATACTACTTCTAAGAAATTTCCAGTTGAAGATTATGATGGTGGTGGGGATGGTGATAATATTGTCACATGATGAGAATGATAATAGAGCTAACGTTATTTGACTGTTTGCTAAAGTACCAAGGATTTTACCTGTATCAGCTACCTTCATAAACATTTCTTTTCTTCTGTTTACCATGACACAACTATTTGTGCTCCCACCAAAGGCCAGTCTTCCACTTGGGCACTAGATCCCATCATGTACACATTTAAGGTTATTACTCTTAACAGTTCTAGTCTCTGTTTTCTACATTACCATCTTTTCCTCCCTCTGCTGGATTAGTCCCATCAGCATACAGGTATATTTTTTTCATTCCAATCTTTAAAAAAAAATTATTATTTTTTTTTGCTATAGCCCATTTTTCCGATCCCTGTTATAACAAAACTTTTAAGAAAAAGAGTTATCTATATCAACTTTCCTCATTTAAAAAAAAATCTCACTCACTATTGAAAGTATCCTAATCAGAATACAAGCTCCCAAACAACTTTGTCGAGGTCACCGGTGAATTCTTTGCTAAATCTTGGTTGACATCTCAGCACCATTTGACATAGTTAAGCACTTTCCCCATTCTTGAACCATTTTCTTCATTTCAGTCACTGCCTTGGTTTTCTTTTTCATCTTCTTTGCTGGGTTTTCATCATACCTATTACCTCATGGTTTAAATGTTGTCCATATTCTCCTCATTCCAAAATGAATATCTATTCACTGACTCCAGACTCAACGTCTGTCTCTTTTTGCCTACTTGATCATCTCCATTTGAAGGTCTAATAAGAATCTCAAACCTTACATGTCCCAAAGTGAGCTCTTGATTTTTCTGCCCTCAATTCTACTTTTCTTCCAGTTTTCCTCATCTCAGTTAATAAATGTATGACACATTATATAGCACCTTCATTCTTCCACTTGCTAAGACGGAAAACTTTTGAGTTTTCTTTGACATTTCTTTCTTTCACACACCCACATCAACAAATCTTTCAGTTCCATCTTCATAATTTCCAGTGTTTGACCCCTTGTCACGATATTTATTCTACACACTCTGTTTTAATAATAATTGTAATAATAGCCAAAGTTTTATACATTAAAAAGTAGGATATTTGCCAAACCTTAATAGTGGCTTTCTGTGGCAGGGTTTCTCCATAAGCAGGGAGAAGAATCAGACCACTCCCCCACCTCCCAAGATGATCAGATATGTTCTCCTGCTCCTGATCAGACCCACATGCAAAATGCATTTTCACTAGCCCTTGTTGAGAATCACTGTTGCCGGTAATGGACCTCCACAGTAGATTTCTTAAAGCAGTGCTATGGTATGATTAGTGTTTGCAAAAGGTAACACTAGTGGCAATCAACAGGGATTGGTTGTTTATTTATTTTCATATTAGATACCAAAGAAAAGATAGGAGTGTATGAGTTTTTTTGGAATCATTCTTGACCACTTTGTTAGCTGGAGGGGAGCTAGTGGAAAGAGATGAATAAGAAGAATGCTTGTTTTTGTTACTTTTTAAAACTGATGGTACAGTGACACAGTGCCACTAATAGTTTTACAGTGATTGACAAAATAACTGAATGCTTCTTTTTATTCTTTTCTAATTCCTTAGGAACGCCTTTTTACCCAAGTCAGCCAGTGTATCAGTCAGCACCTATCATAGTGCCTACGCAGCAGCAGCCCCCTCCAGCCAAGAGAGAGAAAAAAACAGTAAGAGATCTGTTTTCATTTTCTTATTTTAAAATCAAATATCCATTCACTTTTCAGATAAGTTTACTCACAGTTGTAATCATTATTCATTTCAGTTCACAAATTGACTGCCATTTTTGTTCTTTTATATCCTCACCACTAGGCCTAGGGGATTTGTATGGGCATTAACTAGAAATTGCAAGTACCATTTGCTTATTCTCAATTTTCAACGTGCACTGAGTTAGGCATGCAAAATGACAACATGCCCTCCAGCTTCAGAACTGGGAGGATTTAGTCAGCTAAGGTCTTACTAAGTGAGAGGAATTTGAGCTTGGTTCTCACATCCTGATTGTCCTTTAACTCTAGTTCTAGTCACCTCTACATCCAAATGTGAACTGATGGGAAAAAATAGCACAAGAGAAAATGAGCAGAATGTTAAGGACAACAATGAAAATCCTTCCTGTGGAACATATTTTAAGAAACAGAAAGCAGAATTTAGGAAATGTATTCTAATTGTTTTTAGTCAAGCTATAGGGGCTTTGCCTCTGTCTAGTAAGGCAGATCCAAGAGTATTAGAGTGCAGTCATAAAATTCACATTGCAGAACATTGTATAGAAGAGTGGCTTGCAATCTTTTATCCATCAGAACACTGAAAATAGTTTACGTTTATAAGAGACTTCCCCATTCACACAGATGAGATAGCCGACATGACTTTATAGCAATACCCTTGAAAATACTCTCATTTAATAAAAATTAGCGAAGTTCAACATTTGGTTCTTTATTATCAGAAACAAATGACTTGTGCACACATCCTAATAAGCAGGACATACAGGTGCATCATGACACTGAAGTTGAGAAACTGTGCTTTCGAAATATTGAAACAGCGTGGTAGATGTTGGACTTGAAGACTTTCAGAATGCAGAAACATTAATAAAGGAGACAATGAAAATGGAGGATAGTAATAATAAATGTTACTGAAGAAGAAGGTAGAACAGATGAAATAGAAGCAGTACTTAAAACTGTTTAGGAACAAGCTTTTCAACCTGAAAAACAATAGCTGATATTAGAAATCTTACTGAAGAAACTGCTTCCAAAAAAGCTTCTAGATCCAGATGGTTTTATTAGTGAATTCTTTGAAATTTTCAATAAGTCAGGGCTACCTTGATTAAGCTCTGGAGGTAGTGATAAACCTTTGTCTCAGCACTGTCCAAGGATGGAAGTCCCAGACGTAGGTACTCCAACTCTATTATAGAACTTGTCCACTGACATCTGTAAGCATAACTAGCCATCAAAAAAATTAAAGAACACCATACACACTGTTCTGCATCTTGCATCTTCCACTTATCAGTACACCTTGATGATCATTCCATAGCAATACATGTAGATCAGTCTTATTCTTTTTAGTGGCTGTTCAGTATTTAATTGTAAGGATGGGGCATAATTAAATTACAGTGTTTTTCATCATCCTTTGATATGTTTCTATGCTGCAAAAACATTGCAGTGAGAATCCTTACATACATATATAAGGTTATCTACAACATAAATTCCTGTTCCGAAGTGTAGAATATGTACATTTTTCATTTTGTTAGGGAACCATATAAGGCCTTTAAAATGTTATTGTACAGAGTAACTTACATATTTTAAAACTAATTTATGAATTTCGTCTTATGTTAATCATTGTAAATAAAATCAGTCAATTTAGCAATGCTTAAAAGATAAGTGTTAACACTTTGCCTTTTGACCTAGAAATTCAGCCAACTAAGTCTCATTTAGCTTGTTATTTTAATTAGTTCGTGTCAGAACTAATGGCCTATATTTCTCTGAATGACCCCATATGGTTCTGTGATTGAAATAAAATCAAATGTGGTATTATTAGCTTTAATATTTGATAGGTTTTCCAGTTTTGCACCTTTAATGCATTATATGCCTATAAATCTACTACATAGACACCCCTCTGTAAATAATGACATCTTATTGTAACCTTATAGATAAGAATTCGGGATCCAAACCAGGGAGGTAAAGACATAACAGAAGAGATTATGTCTGGAGGTGGCAGCAGAAATCCTACTCCACCCATAGGGAGGCCCACATCCACACCTCCTCCTCCCCAGGTGAGACAGGGTGGGCCACGATGGATGATGGTGTGTATGTTTTCACCAACCTCTGCGGAACTCTTTCTCTTTTTTTTTTCCTGTAGCTACTTCTGTACTTTCCATTTCCATCAGTTGTCTCATAGCCTCAAATATTGAAGTGATATTGAAACATACTGTTTTTCTTTACAAATTGTTGTAACTACAAATTTTTATTGATAATATTTCTGTGTATTGTGTTTACTTATATTCAGAGCATAGCTGTTGCTACTTTTCCTAATGAACTATTGCATGATACCAAAAGGAGCCACATTCCTATGGAAACTTCATTATTAAATGAGTATTTTATGTTTTCAATATGGAGCCTTAGGAATTAAGTGCTGCATGCTTCATTAATGTAGACAATAAGGTTGAGAATTTGAACATTTGTACTGAACAGTGTTGTTTGAGATGACTGTGTTGCTCACAGTCTATACTTAGATGTATTATATAGGTATGTTATATTTCTTACCTTTAAGTACTACATGAATGAGCTTCTTGAGTGGAAGGTGTCCTCTTTAATTATTTACAGAGGTCATTAGTAAATTATATCACTTAAGCACCTTTTATGTTCCTGTTGTAGAATGTGATTATCATGGTCTTATAAGAGTTCAGTTTCTTGCATTTAGAAATCAAGACATTCTAAGAGGAGCAGGAGTTTAGTAAACTAAATGGAATCCTCCAAATTTGACAGGATTTTTATTTCCTCACTAGTTTACTTTAAATTTTGTCATACCATTCAGAGGATATGAGTGATTTTCAGATCTTCAGAAAGCTGCTTGCTTTCCCATGTTTGGGTGGGTGGTAAGGCACTCCTCAGAGCCCAGGTTACAAACAAGTGATACGGAGAATCAAATATACTGTATTTCAGAAAAATAGAACATTAACTTTAGTAGTGTACGTTTTAAAAGTTCTTAAAAATTGAGATCACAAATACATGGGATTAAACAAAAAAACAAAAACAGAAAAAAGATCATAGACACAGACAACAGTATGGTGATTACCAAAGGGAGAGGGAGGGTGTTGGGGGAGGTAGAGTAAGGTGGAGGGCGGGCTACATGGTGATGGAAGGAGACTTGACTTGGGGGTGATGAACAGACAATACAATATACAGATGATGTATTATACAGTTGTATACCTGAAACCTAATTTTATTACCCAGTGTCACCCCAATAAATTCAGTAAAAAGTGAAAAAATAAGGCCCTGGCTGGGTAGCTCAGTTGGTTACAGGGGCATGCCGATACGCCAAGGTTACAGGTTCGATGCCTGGTCAGGGCACATACAAGAAACAACCAATGAATACATGGACAAGTGGAACAACAAATTGATGTTTTCCTCTCTCTGTCCCCTTCTCCTTCTCCCTCTTTCTTTCTTCCCTGCTCCCTCCGTACCCCTCACCCTTCCCCTCTCTCTCTAAAATCAGTAAAAATAAAAAATTTTAAAAAATGAATAAAATGCTATCTTTACTGGGGATGGGAGGGAAGGACAAGTACATGTTCATCTTCAGAGACCTTGAAAATCTGTGAATTTTGAGTAAGCCTAAAACTTGAGCTTTTGTGTAATGATGTGCTTTGCTCGTAAATGATGATAGTCTCTGACTGACATTTGTCTCAGTTTTCCATTATTAAAATAAGTATAATATATAATCATCTAGATATATGAATTGTAAGATCATATTAATGATTGTTAATAGAATTTTGCACCATTCCCCATTATTTCCCTGGGGATATACCAAGTCTGTAATGCTCAAAGTGGCCTTATATTTAATCTTGTCTCTGAAGGTAAAAAGGGGACAGGCAGCATTTACACATTTAAATTATCTACTTATGCACTCTGTTAGGTAGAGGTATATCATAGCAAAAATTGAGGATTGTTTGTTCAGGGCAGTCAAATTTTGGTCTTTATTTTTCCACATTAATTAAAATACTGTTACTGTGAAGCCATATGGTTGACAACCTTTTGTTGATTTGTATATAAATTTTCAACTTGAACATGTTTAGTTGTATCTTTTGCATTTCAATTCCCTGTGGGGTTGGTTTGTTTTCCTGTGATCTTACCAAGTTTGATCCCACCATCATCTGGTTACCCCTCTGTCCTTATCCACAGAAATTCTTTTCCACTTTATCTTTCGCCAGGGATTACAGGCCTGAATACAAATATATTTTTGTATCATAAAGCACATTAAATGTACGTATTTATTTGATAAAGGCCATCAGTCAATAATTATAATGTTGGTAGTACTTTTTGAGGCGTGATGTTATCATGAAGCATTGGTTTATTTTATTAGTTAATTTGCAATTTAATCCACAATTACCAATCTATTGTTTTTCCAAATGCATGAAATTTATGGAATGAACAAACAGGTTTTATGGAATGAACAAATAGGTTTTTAACAGAAACATGCACACTGCAAATATTTCATTTTCCTGAAATTCATAGAGCAGTGCACATAGAGCAGGAGAGGACACCTCTCATTAATGAGGACAACAGTCATTACTGCCCAATTGTTATGTTGTGTAAAATTCTTGACTCAGTCTTTCAAAGCAAACTAGAAATCTCCATTTATGTAAAAAATCTGCAAGTTTTAAATGTTGGCAACTAATTCTACTAACAAATAGCACTATGCCAGGTTGTAGCAGCCTCTTTAAGGGAGACAGAGGACACTTACTATTACATAGCTGGTCCTTTTACGAAGTGTGTACAGAGAATTATTAAAGGACCAAGTTGACCAAGTGGAACAGAGTTGCAGCACAGACTCAAATATGTTGGAACACAGAAACCCAGTAATGGTGATACAGGTGATAGTACAGGGGAGAGGTTTAAAGCTTTAGCTTAGAATCATACATACATGGTTTCAGGTCCCAGTTCTACGACTTAATTTTGTAACTTCAGCCAAGTTACTTCATATTCCAGAGCCTTAGCTTCCATATTTTAAAAAATAAGGAAAAGAAAAGCTATCATATAGTTATTATAAGGATTAAATGAGATGAAATACTTAAAATTGCTTTAAGCTAAGGATATAATAAGCATCCAATAAATATTACCTTTTATTAGTATTACACTTTTTAAAAATATTTTATTGATTGTGCTATTGGAGTTGTCTCATTTTTTCCTTCCCCTTTATCCCCTCTGCCCTGCACCTCATCCCATCATCCCCACGTCAACCTTTCCCCGCCACCACTTTCCCCAGCCCTACCCATCCCCGCCTCCTACCCTCGATCCTTCCCCCATTTGGCTTTGTCAAGGGTTCCTTTGTGCATGTTCCTTGATGACCCTTCCCCTCCTTTTACCCTGTTATCCCCCTCCCTCTCCCCTCTGGTTACTGTCAGTTTGTTTTTTTATTTCAATGTAGTATTGCACTTAACTATTTAAGGGAGGCACAGATAATTACTGGAAGAGCCCGGGAGCCTTCACAGCAGAGACGCCATTTGATCTGAGTTCCCAGATTGGTATTCACTAAATGGAAAGAGAGAGGGTGTTCAGGCAGACGGGCATCATGTGCGAAAAAGCAAAGGAAATCGGATGAAAGGATACTGTTGTCATTTCAGGTGATAAATGAGAAAGTCAATTGAAGAAGAGAAAGCCAGTTAGAGAGATATTCAGCAGTTGGTTACTAAGTAATGATTATAAAAAGGAAGGTGACCATATAATTTATCAGCTAAATTGGGAGAGTTTTAGAACTGAATGGGAATGCTATTAGTCATTTTGCTAAGATAACAGGCATAAACCTGTGCTGTCCAGGAATACAGGGATGCGTGGTTCCCCTGTGTAAGCGAGAGGTAAGGGCCAGAGATGTCTCTTCAAGCTTAGTTTTGTCTCTTCAAGCTGGTTTTGTAGTAACACATAGCATGACGCATACATGAGGATGTTTGAAGAGGTGGATAATGAGTTTGATTTTGGCAAGCAGTCGAGCTAATTGAGGGAAACTGCAGTGGGTTTATGTGAGGAAACAGGTTTTTTTCTGCTGCTGTTTTGCCCTAAAGCTTTTTTGTTTGAAATTCTCCTGCCTCCTAAATTTTAAAATAAACTGTGGAATACTCTTGTATATTTATATTCCAAATATATAAAAAAAATACATACATGTATACATGTGGCCATTAAGATGATCACAGACAGCGGTTGGTGCCTGGATGGCCATCATAAAGTACTAGAACGCCTGCTGTTGGCCTCCCCCCTGTCACTTAGATATATGACCTTCATTCAGTATATTAAACCCTTTAAACCCCAATTTTTTCATCCCTATAATGAGGGATTGTACTATGTAACCTCAGAGTTCCCTTATAGCTCTTAAACATTAAAGTGGAGAAGAAGGGGAAATTTTTGTTCCTTTGAGTCAGCATCAAAATCTCTCAGCTAATATATCTGTTGCTAGCAATAAGACGTAAGGAATATTTCTGTATTAAGAATGTGCTACCTGTCTGTGAGTCGTCGTGGTACCCTGTAGGCTAAAGCTAAGTGTACGAGGCTGTACAGCCAAGGCTTCCAAAATTGTCTGCTTCCAAAGGGATAGAGTTGTATATCAAAATCACTTAATTTTTAAAATGAGCTATATACCTTTCTCTTCTTACTCCCTTTTGTTCTTTTTTCTTTTCTATGTTAGAATTACTCTTATAGTGAAACACAATTATAACTTGGGAGAGAGCCATGTGCCATAGGGTGTAGTGGCCGAGAAAAGTTGGAAACTTGATTGCTGGCACATCTTAGAAAAGATATAGCCACTCCTTTCATTGGGGAGAATTCAAAGTCAGCAGGTTGTTCAGGTTTTTGAAGACCTTCCTATAAACTTGAAACCTAGCAACCTTAAAAAATTATAGTGCAGGGTTGTTGATTTCATCACATCTGTCTCCAACAGGGTTTTGTAAAAATGTCCTGAATTTTTAATAAAACTGAGGTTCTCCAGCTTCATTGCCTATAGAAATTTCCTAAAGCAAGAAAACAAAATTTGGCATAAGGTCACTTTTGAGATACTTAATCTCCTTTTGGAAGCCAGTGGAGCAAGTATGTGTTAAGTTGTTTTGGCATCCCAATAATAATCTCTCTATTTAAAGGCCCATTACTAACATTACATTTTATTGCATTTAAAATGATTCTTTGTTTTTACTTGATCTGTGTTTTTTCATAAATCTTCAGCATATTTTGTGAAAGCCTTTGCAGTTATAGTGGCATGATTTTACTGTAGATTCTCTAAATTTTGAATCCAAATTGTAAAGAAAGCATGAGTTGAGTTTTTGCATGTATTGCAAAACTCCTATCCCTTACCTCTTACTACCAGTCAGACATTAAACAGTGGTATTGCAACTTATAATCATCTAGCAACTATGATTATAGTTGTAGGGGATCACAAGTATTATAAAAGATCTTAAGAAACTATTAGATTAAGCCTTTTGTCTAGTATTGAAAATGTGCTTTCAGAATTAAAATGGTATGAGTTTTGTGTGTGTAAAAATGATAAATCTTCGTTGAAAAATAAGAGTAGTAAAGAAAGAAACTGTAATCCTAAATCTTACTGAAAGTTAACCATTATTTACTAGTTGGTGAACATATATGCATGTATATATACACACACACACATATCTCCATTCATATAATTTTATATATTTAGGTTCATGCTATTTTTTAACTACTTCTTATTTTCCTTTGATCATGTGGAAATCTTCATGTTTGACTTGGGTATTATTGTAATTTTTAAGGCTACATGCTATTTCTTTGTTTGGAAGTACTCTAATTTATTTAATTGATAGGTATTCCTGTTCTTTCCTGTTTGTCAGTAATATAAACAATGCTGTGATGAACAAGTTGTGTACCTATTTTTGGGTTATGGTTTTGTGACCTTCCCTCCTGAAATGTTCCAGTTAAATACCATTTCTTACATTGTTGCTTACATGAGAGATTAAAAATATTTCATTTAATTTTTATTTATTTGTGGAGTTAAGAATTTTCATCTGTACTGGTCATTTGTGTGTGTGTATGTATGTATGAGTTATCTGTTCATGTCTTTTGTACATGTTTCTTTTGGAGTGACAATTTTTTCTGAGTTGATGATTATTTTCTGATTTATAAACATTCTTTACACGTTCAAGAAATCCCCTTGATATGTCTAATATCTTTTTCTAGTTTAGTGATTGCTTTAACTTTGTTAGTGGTACCTTCTGTTATATACAAGTTTTAAATTTTTAATATTTACAAATCCCTGCCTTTTCCTAAATAATTAATGATTGGGGCTAATATTTTTAAAGATTTTTCCCACCCAAGATAATAAAACTACTCATACCTCTAGTAGCTAGGTTTAATTATTTTACCTCTGCCTTTGCTTGATGTGGAAATTATTTTCATATATACAATGAGGTTTCAACTTGGATATTTTTAACCAAAAGATCTTTCCCTTATTTCAATATTATTTATTAAATAGTTCATCTTGCCTCCTTGGTTTTAGATGTTAATTATTTACTGAATTGTTACATACTTTTAGGTTTAATTTATCTAATGCCATTTTTATACTGTCTTAACTACTATAGCTTGATAATATTTTAATATTTTAGAGAGAAGTCCATCCACATTATTCTTGTTTTTTAGTTTTTTTGGTTTCACCACTCCTACCCCCAGTGGAACCTTAAAATCATTTTAAGTCCTCTAGGTTAGGCTGACAGTTTTTACCTTGAGAGTCTGAGTTTCCCGTATCTTTTCTGACACCTTAGCAACCTTTCCTTACCTTCAAGGATGAGCTTCTATTGCAGATGTATGTTTTTTCAGGTTAGTGTTTAAAGAAAAAAGGTTTTCATCATTTGATTGCCTTTAATTTGGGCATATATTTTGTAGTATGCCACATTGTTCTTTTATTATTTTAAATTCTTTTGCATCACATATTTAGGTCACCTGTTGGTTTAAAAAGCCATTTGAGTTTGTGAACGCTGTGTTACTGTTTCTTCAGGTTTTTGGTTGTGCTCCTGTTTTCTTTTTTTCCAGTAAATTTTAACAGTTTATCCCAGTTGCTCAGATAATAAGCTGAGAAATGATCTTTAAATCCTCTTTACCTCACTTTCCATATCTATTATATAAGCAAATCCTATCTGGCTCATTCTTACTACCTTCACTGCTGTTAATACTCTTAAACCACTTCCCTAGGTCTCTCCCCTAGACCACACTAACTTCCTTACTCATCTCCTTGCTTCTGTCTTGCCATCCTCCCTCTGTTCTTTAAAAAAAAAAAAATTATGGAGGTATAATTGACATATAACATTATATTAGTTTCATGTTACAAAATAATGATTTCATATTTGCTTTTTTAAAAATCATATTTTATTGATTATACTATTACAGTTGTCCCAGTTTATCCTCCTTCCCCCACCCCTGCCCAGCTCCCCCCTTTCTTAGGCAGTCCCCACACAGTGGTCCATGTCCATGGGTCATGCCTATATATATTCTTTGGCTACTCTGTTTCTTATGCTGTATTTTATATATATGTCCATGACTATTCTGTAAGTTCCAATTTATACCTCTTAGTCCCGTCACCATTTTTACGCATCCCCAACCCCCCTCCCATCTGGCAACCAAAAAAATGTTCTTTGTATCTATGATTGTGTTTCTGCCTGTTTGATTAGTTTGTTTTTTAGATTCAGTTGTTGATAGAAATGTATTTATTTCCATTTTATTGTTTATAGATTTGATCTTAAAAAAGACCCTTTGACATTTCATATAATACTGGTTTCGTGCTGATGAACTCCCTTAGCGTCTTCTTGTCTAGGAAGCTCTTTACCTTGTCCTTAATTCTAAATGATAGCTTTCCTGGGTAGAGCAATCTTAGTTGTAGGTCCTTGCTTTTTATCACTTTGAATATTTTTTGCCAAACTCCTAGCCTACAAAGGCTAGAAAATTTTTGAGAAATCAGCTGACAGTCTTATGGGGGCTCCCTTGTATGTAACGAACTGCTTTTTTCTTGCTGTTTTTAAGATTCTCTCTTTGTCTTTAACCTTTGGCATTTTAATTATGATATGTCTTGGCGTGGGCCTCTTTGGGTTCATCTCATTTGGGACTCTCTGTGCTTCTTGGACTTGTCTATTTCCTTCACCAAGTTAGGGAAGTTTTCTTTCATTATTTTTTCAGATAGGTTTCCAATTTCTTGCTCTTTCTCTTCTCCTTCCAGCATCTCCATGATGTGAATGTTAGTATGCTTGAAGTTGTCCCAGGGACTCCTTACGCTATCCTCACTTTTTTTTTTAATTCTTTTTTCTTCTTGCTCTTCCGATTGGTCGTTTTTTCTTCCTTTTATTCCAAGTCGCTGATTTGATTCTTGGCTTCATCCACTCTACTGCTGATTCCCTATAAATTGTTCTTTATATTAATTTTGTATTCTTCATTTCTGACTGGATGTTTGTTATACTGTTGAAGTTCTAAGTTCTTTGATCATGCTTATAGCCAGTGTTTTGTTTGTTTGTTTGTTTTTAAGATTTTATTTATTTATTTTTAGACAAAGGGGAGCAGAGTGAGAAAGAGAGGGAGAGAAACATCAATGTGCCGTTGCCTCTCATGCGCCCCCTACTATAGACCTGGCCTGCAGCCCAAGCATGTACCTTGACTGGGAATTTAACCGGCGACCTTTCGGTTCGCAGGCCAATGATGCTTAATCCACTGAGCCACAGCAGCCAGGGCTATAACCAGTATTTTTAACTCTGCATCTAGTAGCTTGCTTGTCTCCATTTTGATTAGGTCTTTTTCTGGAGTTTTGTTCTGTTCTTTTATTTGGGCCATGGTTCTTTGACTCCTCATTTTGTCAGTCTCCCTGTGTTTGTTTCCATGTATTAGGTAGAGCCTCTACACCTTCCAGGCTTGGTAGAGTGGCCTAATATAGTAGATTTCCTGTGGGATCCAGCGACATAGCCTCTCCTGTTACCCAAGCTTGGTACTTGAGTTGTACCCACCATGTGGGCTGTATACACCCTCCTGTAGTAGCTGAGACTTGGTTGCTCTTGGCACATGCAAGGTCAGCCACTGCCTGTGTTCTGTCCAGGGTCACACAGCAAAAGTTGCAGAGCATTCTGCAGATGGCCGCTACTTGTGCTGGGCTTGGAGGTGCCCAGGTGAGGGCACACTGTGAGCCAAGACCAGCTCCTGCAAGTGCGGGCCTGGGCAACTTAGTGATCGTTATGATGTTTGCTGAAGCCAGATGTGACTTATTTGAGAGAATTTAGGAAAATTTGAAGCATGGACCAAGATAAACCATTTGTATGTAAAAGCCACTGGAAACAACTTGGGTGGGTCCTAAAGTTGGGTGGGGCAGGGCCTCAGGAAATCACCAGGGTAGAACAGACAGTGTGAGCCAGGTTGATGGAGCCTCAGATATGGTGCCCACCCGCTGTCTCTGTGGTTCTGTTGGGGGCGGGCTCAGAAAAGGAGTAGTAGCTTCTGCCAGCACCTCTGTCTGGGATAAAGCTGTCTCCCAACTCTCACCCTCATGCCACACAATTCAGTTCCTCCCTGTCTGTCTCTGGTGCCTTTCAATCTGCTGCCCCCACGCCAGAGCTCAGAGGGAGTGAGTCCAAGTAAGCGTGTTTGGGTTCTTTGAGAAGAACTGTCAGGGAATCCAGGAGTTTCTGTCTTCGACTGCCTTAATCCCTGCTGGTTTGTACAGCCAGAAGTTATAGAGACCTGTCTACCTCGCACTGGAACCCTAGGCAGGGGGTCTGGTGTGGGGCTGGGACCCTTTGCTCCTGAGATAACCCTTCTAATTTTTATCCACCACATGTGGGTGTGGGATCAGTCCATTCCCCTCCTCTTCCCCAGAGACATTCCCCATGTCTCTTCCCCTCCTACTGGTATTGATGGAGTTTCTTCTTTAAATTGTATTTGTAGGACTTCCATTCAGCTTGATTTCTGACAGTTCTGAATGATGGTTGTTCTGTAGTGTAGTTGTAGATTTGATGTGGTTTTGCGAGGAGGTGAGCCATTGCTCTTTCTGTGCCACCATCTTGACCAGAAGCCTGATACTTGTGTATATTACAAAATGATCACCATAATAAGTCCAGTTAACATCCACCTAGCTATGTATAGTTACAAAAAGTTTCTTTTGATGAGAGCTTTTAAGACCTACTCTCTTAGCAACTTTTAAATATACAACACAGTACTATTATTAAGTACAGTCACCAAACTGTATATTTCATCCTCATGACCTATTTATTTTATAACTGGAAGTTTCTACCTTTAGATGTTTTTTTCACCCATTTCACCCACCAGTCTATTCTCGTATCTATGAGCTTGGGTTTTTGTTTGTTTGTTTGTTTCTTTGTTTGTTTTAAGATTCCTCGTATAAGTGAGATCGTACAGTATTTGTGTTTGTCTGACTTATTTCACTTAGCATAATCCCTTAACATCCATCCATGTTGTCACAGTAGCAAGATTTTGTTGATTTTATGGCTAAATAATATTCTGTTATATGTATATGGTTTATTCTTTCATATGTTTCTCTTGGTAGAATATAAGCTCCATGAAGAAGAGGATTTTTGTCTGTTTTAGTCACCAGTGGGATCTCAATGTTTTGTACATGCTAAACACCAGAGGGCAAACACACACACCCCTTTCTAATGAAACTCCATCAATATCGGTAGGAGGGGAAGAGACATGGAATGGACTGATCCCACACCCACATGTGGTGGATAATGAATATGGGAAAATTCTCTCCCACTTAGTAAGGAAGCATGTTTTGTTCCTTTTTTCTGGAATCATTTATTATTATTTTACTTCTTAATCATTATTATGTTTCTCAGTAGGGGCTGTACTTGGTTGTCTTCAGGATTTATATATGTTAAACACAAAGTATTTGTTAAAGGATTGTTTTAAAGTCATTGAATGAGACTGAAAAATCAGTTAGTCACCCCATTGTATCCACAGGTTTACATGGGCAGTTTCAACCAACTGCAGATTGAAACTATTCAGAAAAAAATGTTGCCTTGTTGCTGACATGTACTAGTTGTCAGTCCTATGATGGTTGTGTCTGTACTGAATGTGTTTACTTTTTTTCTTGTAATTATTCAGCTAACAATACAGTATAACAGTTATTTGCATAGCATTTACATTGCAGTACATATTCTAAGTAATCTAGAGATGATTTAAAATATACAGGAGGACATGTGTAGATTTTATGAAAATACTGTGTCTTTTTACATAAGGCACTTGAGCATCCCCAGATGCTGGTATTCGTGAGGGCTCCTGGAACCAGTGCCCTGAGATATCAAGGGTCAACTATATATCTAAAATGATGAAGTGTGAAGCATTCAAATAGCCTCTTAAGCTAACAATTAGTTATATCGGAACCTTGCTTATATTTGTATGTATAAGTATTTGGAGTCTCTGACTTTGTCTCAGTGAATTATAATAGGGGTTAGGAAACATTTTTGGTGAAGGTCAGATAGTAAATATTTTTGGCTTTGCTGCCATAGTTTATTTTTATTTTTATTTATTGGGGCAATACTGGTAAAAAACAAAATTAAACAGGTTTCAGGTACACGGTTCTACAACCCGTTATCTTTACACTGTATTGTGTGTTCACCACCCCAAGTCAAGTCTCTGCCCATCACTGTTTATCCCCCCATACCCTCTTCATCTCCCCCGACCCTCCTCTCCTTGGCAATCACCACACTGTTGTGTCCATGAGTTCTTTCTCTTATTTTCCTTTTTTGCTCTGTCTTCCCCCTCCCCAACTCCCTGACAGCCATCAGCCCACTGTCTATGAGTCTGTCTCTATTTTGCTTGTTAATTCATTTTTTCATTAGGTTTCATATGAGAGTGAAATCATATGGTACTTATCTTCCTCTGACTGGCTTATTTCACTTAATGTTTTACAGGTACATTCATCCTGTCACAAAGGGTAAAATTTCCTTCTTTCTTTGGCCAAGTAGTAGTTCATTATGTAAATGTACCCCAGCTTCTTTATCCACTCCTCTACTGATGGACACTTGGGCTGCTTCCAAATCTTGGCATTTGTAAATAACACTGCAGTGAACATAGAACATATTCTTTCAAACTAGTGTTTTGGATTTCTTTGGATAAATTCCCAGAAGTGGAATTGCTGGGTCATAAGGCAGTTCCATTTTTAATTTTTTGAGGTAACTCCATACTGTTTTCCACAGTGCCCACACCAGTCTGCATTCCCATCAATGGTACACAAGGGTTCCCTTTTCTCCACACCCTCACCATTTGTTGTGTGATGATTTATTTTTTGTTTACTTTAGGGCCATCTTGATATCTTTTTAAATTTTTTATTCTATTACAGTCCCAATTTCTTTCCCTTTTGCCCCCCTCCACCTGGCCTACCCCTCTAGCCCACTGTCAGCCCCCTCTCTGTTGTCCATGTCTCATTCATATGTTCTTTGACTATTCCCTTTCCCTTCCACCATTCCCTACACCACCACCCCCCTGCCCTTAACTCCCCTCCTACAGCTGTCACTCTGTTCTGTGTTTCCATGTCTCTGGTTCTGTTTAGCTCATTCATTTATTTTGTTTATTTGGTTCCAGTTATAAGTGAGGTCATGTGGTGTTCGTCTTTTGCCAACTGGCTTATTTTAGTTAGCATAATAGGCTCCAGTTCCATGCATGCTGTCATAAAAGGTAGGACTTCTTTCTTTCTGCTGGGTAGTCTTCCACTGTGTAAATGTACCACAGTTTTTTAATCTACTCATCCACTGATGGACACTTGGGCTGTTTCCAGCACTTAGCTATTATAAATAGCTGCTATGAGTGTTAAGGGGCCATAAGTTCTTTGAATTGGTGTTTCAGAATTCTTAGGGTATATTCCCAGCAGTGGAATTGCTGAATCATAAGGCAGTTAGTCGCATTTTTAATTTTTTGAGGAAATTCTGTACTGTTTTCCACAGTGGCTGCACCAGTCTGCATTCCCACCAATGGTGCACGAGGGTTCACTTTTCTCTGCATCCGCGCCGGCACTTGTTGTTTGTTGATTCACTAATGATGGCCATTCTGAGAGGTGTGAGGTGATATCTCATTGTGGTTTTAATTTGCATTTCTCTGATGATTAGTGACATTGGCATCTTTTCATATTTATTGACCATCTGTATGTCCTCCTGGAAGAAGTACCTGTTCAGGTCCTTTTCCTGTTTTTTAATTAGAGTGTTTGGGAGTTTTGTGGTGTTGAGTTATATAAGCTCTTCATAAATTTTGGATATTAATCACTTAGCAGATACATCATTGGCGACTCTGTACTCCCATTCAGTGTTTTGTTTTTTCATTTTGTTTATTGTTTCCTTTGTTGTGCAAAAACATGTGTTTGATGTGGTTTATTTTTTTCTTTTGTTTCCTTTGCCCGAGGAGATACCTATATCACAAAAAATATTACTATGAGAAATGCTCAAGATTTTACTGCCTGTGTTTTCTTCTAGTATTTTTATGGTTTCAAGCCTAATTTAAGTCCTTAATCCATTTTTTATTCGTTTCTTGTGTGTGGTGTGAGAAGGTGGTCTAGTTTCATTTTTTTGCATGTATCTATCCAATTTTTCCAACACCGTCTACTTACTGAAAGACTATCTTTACCCCATTGTATGTTTTTGCCTCCTTTGTCAAATATTAATTGGCCATAAAGGCGTGGGTTTATTTCTGGGCTCTCTTTTCTGTTCCATTGATCTATATGTTTGTTTTTATGCCAGTACCATGCTGTTTTGATTACTGTGGGCTTTTAATAGAGTATCAGGTAGCGTGATTCCTCCAGCTTTGTTGTTCTTTCTCAAGATCACTTTCTCAAGATTGCTTTCTCAGGGTCTTTTGTGGTTCCATATAAATTTTTGTAATATTTGTTCTAGTTCTGTGAAATACACCATTGGTATCTTGATAGGAATTAAATCGAATGTATAGATTGCTTTGGGTAGAATGGTTAATAGTAATGATGTTAATTCTTCCAATCCATTAATATGGCAAATGCTTCCACTTCTTGGTATCTTCAGTTTCTTTCTTCAGTGTCTTAAAATTTTTTGAATACAGATCTTTTACCTCCTTGGTTAAATTTACTCCTAGTTATTTTATTCTTTTTGAAGCAATTGTGAATGGTATTGTTTTCTTAGTTTCTCTTTCTGATAGTTCATTTTTGGTATGTAAACGTGCAACTGACTTCTGGATATTTATTTTGTGCCCTGCTACTTTACCAAATTTATCAGTTCTAGTAGTTTTTTGGTGGAATCTTTTAATGTTTTCTATATACAGTATCATCTGCAAATAATGACAGTTTTACTTCCTTTCCAATTAGAATGCCTTTTTTTAAAAAAATTTAAAGCCTAGATGTATTTTTTTTAAATTTTTTATTGTTATTCTGTTACTGTTGTCTCAATTTTTAAATTTCTTCTTTATTTATGCCTGATTTCTTTGGCTAGGACTTCCAGCACTATGTGGAATAAGAGCGGTGTAAGCAGACATCCTTGTGTTATTTCCCATCCTAAGGGAAACATTTCTGGGTTTTGCCCATTGAGTATGGTGTTGACTGTGTTTGTCATATAACAGCCATAGTTTCTTTCATTGCTGCCATTGTAGCATGAAAGCAACCATGTATAATATGTAAATGAATATCTGTGGTTGTTCCAATAAAACTTCATTTATGGACAGTACAATTTAAGTTCCTATAATTTTCATGTGTCAAAAATTATTATTCTTTTGATTTTTCCACCAACTATTTAAAAATGTAAAGAATTTTTATCTCATGGGCCATGGTTTGGTGACTCCCCTACCTATAATTACCTCTGCATTTAAGCTTCGTGTCATATGGAAGATTAAAATAGATCGTAAAGGAAAATGGCCCCAGAGTAGAAACAGTATGGGTTTTGTAAAGAGAAATGAATTTTAAATTTTACGATGAAGTATTTAGGGACAATTCAAGATTTTGTTGTCTATTTCACCTATAGATAAACACTCTGTTTTAAAAAATTAATTCTTGCAGTATTTAGGCCCAAATCTACTATTATCCCTTAAGGTTAGTACTTCAAATTTAATATATAAATCTTCAACAGAATAGATTCTCACATAGAATTTATAAAGGAAATACATTTATTGGGTAATATCAGGTATCTAATATCTTGCCATACTTTAAGCTTCTTTATCAATGTAGTTGAAAAATTTTTTAAAATTTTTCTGCCAATCAGACCTTTTAACTCTGACTTCCTGGTCATCTTTATTGAATTATTTTATTTTGATGCCAGTTGCCCTTTCATAATTATTTCTATAAATTTTCCTACCCACCAATAACGAAAGTGACTGAGGTGCAGTGATTTTTGAAATTCCTTAAAATGCTTTCTGCAGTGTAGATCATATACCTAAGTCTCTAGATACTCAAAAGCTTCATTTCCTTTTTGGGATAAAAATTCATACAGTATTAGATGTGATGTTTTGAGTTACACTACCCCGTGTGTTTCCTGATTTTTCTAATAAATTAGATAAAATAAGCCATGATTGTTTGTGCTTTGGAAAAATTAGGAACCCCTTTGTAACAGACTTTATAGTTATTTCATTAGGAGAGATGAAATTAGAGGTTAAGCTAAAATTTGAGATTATCCTAAATGAGGAAGACACTAAAATGTGATGAAAGTATTAAATTATATAGTATGTTCATATGTTATCTTTTTCTTGGTACTGTTAGAGGCTTAGAGAATGTTAAAACTGAAATTATATTTAGTGCCTTTTCATTTTACAGCTAAGGAAACAGAGAAGTACTTTTCTAGCATTTTTTGGCTATATAATTATGAACTGGCTGCCTGGATTTGGAACTGTAATTTAACCATGTTATCTCATTCCTTTCTTATAAGTGCTTTATACATAAGACCTCCCTTGGGCTTTGCTAATTTAAAAAATGCCTATGCAGTTATCTCTTTAATATCTTTGAAGATATTTTAATCTTAGATGGAAAAATTCTCTTAATCTATACATATTTATAGGTATCAGTAATCTTTTAGCGTCTTAAACATCTCACTTTATCTATGGATGTCATTTCGGTGGCCTACTTTTCAGCAGTGACCCTTTTTTTTTTTTCGGTTATTAATTTCCTAGGCAATTGGAGTAGTTAATATCCTCTTTTCAGGCAGATGACACAATTTACAGTTTGTTCTTTCTTGGGATATATTGATAACTTTAATAAGTGCTAAGTAATAATAGAATCTTACCATTGTTCTGAAGCTATTTGCAGTCATAAAATTTAACTGAGTTCTTACTTTCATTTATAACTATGAAGCCTTTCTAATTTTTATATTTTAGTAATACAGTTTTTTTCCACTGAAACTAAGGACTTAAAATAATTATGGTACTATTGTTCATTTATTTGGCTGTGATTCAAAGTGAAAACAATAACTTCATTTTATATATGTGGAAATATAATTTTAACAGTCTTCATTTAGAAGTAATTGTGGAATATGAGCAGTTTCATGATCTAATGAATAGATGAACTAGTCTTTTCCCCATTCCTGTCTATGATAACATAAATGATATGTCTAAACAGGTATATTTTCTTTGTTTCCACTGTACATGAGACTTAACTTACCTGAAAATATTAATATTTTATTAACTCCCATTTTAAAAAAGATTTTATTTATATTTAGAGAGGGGGGAAGGGAAGGAGAAAGAGAGGGAGAGAAACATTGATGTGAGAGAGAAACATTGACTGGTTGTCCCTTTCACCCACCCTGACCAGGGACTCAACCCACAACCCAGGCATGTGCCCTGACTGAGAATTGAACCAATAACCTTTTACTTTTTGGAATGACACCAACCCACTGAGCCACACCAGACAGGGCTTAACTCCAACTTTTAAGTGGCCCTGTCCATCCCAAAATATCCACACTTTAATCCCCACCCCCCAAAGTAAATCCAAAACAAAAAAAAAAATCATAATTGTGCAGAGAGCTCTGCTTGGATAGTGCTGATAGAATTCAGTGCAGGAGACTGTATCTATCAAAAAATTGACCTCAGATCTCAGGAGAAGCACTGCTTCGTTTTGTGGCTTTTTTGTAACCCTCAAATCCGGAACAAATACCTGCCCAGAATGTGATGGAGTGTTCCTGTCCTTTGTGGTGTAATTCTTGTCCCCTCTACGTTGAACAGTAGCTGCAATTTTTTCACTCTACTCTGTGCTAGGATTTTGAAGGGCATTTTTTATTTCATTATACTGGCTGAATTAAAAAAAAAAAAAGTTTCTGCTAAGCTTTTGAAGCTTTGAAGAGCCAGATGTTTTATTCAGATTTCTGACTGTAAGTGCCTTTGGAGACTTTGCAAGTTGCATTTCACCTGTGTGATTATTTGGGCAAATGACAAGAACTACTATTATTTTATTGAATCAGTTAACTGGTTTTAAAACCTATCATGATTTGTTTGTTCTGCTTGTGGCAAATGAGCTACTTTGCTTGGTAGCTTCTAAGTAAAGTTAACCAAACTCCTTTGGTCTTTGACTGGGAGGATGTGAAAGTCCCTCTCAGATATAACATCTATTGGTAGGTAGAAAGTCTGTTTCTCCTTAAAAGGAACCCTGGAGAATTCAATGTACTGTTTGTTGTGCTGTCTTCTCTTTCTGTGGTTAATAGTAATCTTCTCTTTTCCTTCCCCTTTTCTGCTGCCCCTTTCCTTTTCTTCCCCATCTTCCCATGTACTTTTTGAATTTATTAAACTGGCCTATATATTTTTTCCTTGCTTTTTTTTTTTTTTTTTTTTTTTTTTTTTTTTTTTTTTTTTTTTTTTTTTTTTTTTTTTTTTTTTTTTTTTTTTTTTAATTTTGTGATCTCCTGTCCCACTCTGTCTTCCCCACTTGGCTTGGGTTCCATATTGCTAGTTTTTATGTTCGCACGCTCATTATCACCCTTTTTTGTACTTCAAATCCCAGCAGCTGCCCAGCCAGGTCCCCGAGCACAGCCCTGTGGTTTATGGGACTGTGGAGAGCGCTCATCTTGCTGCCAGCACCCCTGTCACTGCAGCTAGCGACCAGAAGCAAGGTTTGTGTATGACTGTTTTCCTCCCTCTTTAGTCCCTTTTTATATTAACGCATTGCCCTTAGCATTTAAGAGTAAAACAGGAGGATTTCTTGAGGATTATTTAGATACCCACATTTAAAGAAAGCTTTGAGTTGGAAAGTCAAAGTGTTCAACATCTAGGAGAGTAAAGTAGGGATGCTTAGTGGAATTACTCTCTACATTTTATTAATGCCTCAATGTCAGTATATATTTGTAGGTAAAAGCTTAGCTGCCTTAAACTTTTTCTGAAACAAGGTTGAGAGAATAAATCAAAGTATATATTGCTTTACAAAAAGAATACAGTTTTATTTATATATTCAACATGTTTCTATGTATCCTGCTATTTTAAAAACATAAAATGTTTCTTATAAATCTGGCTTCTGTGGCCTCAGTTGGAGATAGTACTAAGTTCAGATCCTGACTCCATCATGCACTGGCTGTTTGGTCTTGGTGAATCATTATGCTGTGTATCTTAATTACTTCTCTTAGAGAATGGAATAAAGAAGACCTACCTCTTAGGGTTGTTGTGGGGACAAGCCTAATTGGATCCCCTGCCTAATTGGATTTAGGTTGACCTTAGCTAAAATTGGGAAACAGTTCTCATTAGGTGCTGGGGGAAGCAAACAACTTTGAACATGCTATTGTAATGTCGCTGATCATTCTAAGAATGAATGGAAGTTTTATTTGGTTTCCAATATTTTCTTTAAACACTTTAATAATCTAGAACTGGCTGTCAGTAAATACACTTTCTAAAAATTATTCTTTAAAAGCTTTTGGGAATTGGCACGTAATTCAAAATGGAGTTATTTGATATTATTTTTATTTTTACTGGACTGCAAGTTATGATACACAAACTTCTAGCATGCCAAGCAATGTATTGTAGAATTGTATACCTGAAACCTTATATAACTATAGAATTGTATACCTGAAACCTGTAGAACATTGATATTATTAATCAGTGTTACCCCAGTACATTCAATTAAAAAGAAACTTCTGGTGTATTATTTCAGTGTTTTTATAGGATACAAATATAATATGAATTGTACTTTTTTCCTTGGAGTGTTAAGGAACTTAGCAGACTTGAACAGAGACAAGTCCTATGTTGTATTTGTTTTATAAGATAGTTTTAGGCCAAAAGATAGGTAACAAATTCTAACTTGGCATGCTTCTGAAAATTGCACTATCAAATACTTCTTTCAGCATTGCTCAGAGTTAGAGACTCCTGCATGCTTAAAGCTTAAATTTTTAATATTAAAGTCATTCAGCTCCTCAGGAGTTCAGTTCATAGGTATCGTGGAAAACCACTTCTTACCCCCAATGATAAAGCAGTTTTGAGTCAAAATTCAGAATACTTTCAATCTGAGTGGGGACTAGTTTTCAAGTTACTCCCTTCAAAACTTAACTTCGTTACTTTTGCACAGTTACAGTTCTTTTACTAGGTAGAATTATGTTCAGCATACTGAATACTTAACCATGCAAAAAAGTCTTAAAATATTGAGTTGACCTAAAAGTCTGTATGGTTTTTTTCCTTAAAATAAAAGGCACTTTTAAAAAGTTTTCACCAGTAACTTTATTGATTTAGATATTTTGAGTATGTTGGCCATGTCCTGCATGGTCTAATTTTGATTGTTCTCAATTAATGTCTCAATTTGATCTCTGTCAACTTCAACTGGTCTGTCCGACCATGGAGCATTTGTCCAGCAAGAAATGTTCAGTGTGAAACTTGGCAAACCACCTTTGACACGTTCGATCAGTCACAGTGCTTTCTCCATATACTGCACAAATCTGTTTTTGTGTTTCAATTGCATTTTTACCTTCCCTGTGATAATAAAGTATAATATGTCAAAAATGTTGCATATTTTCTCCCATCTTCAATATTAAAATGACTATGCAAAAATTCACCGATTTTGATAAGTTTTTTCTTTAAAATGCATACTGATATGACAGCTGTCACAATACACCCTAACAAAATTGTTTCGAATGAAGTTAAAGACAGCTAAGTGCTGCTAGAGCTATCTTATGGAAGAAACCAAACAAACTTTTGGCCAACCCTATATATCTTTTATGCAGACTCTCTGTAGCTGGGCCATGATAAAGAATTCATAATATTCCTTAATGATGATAGCTCTGACTAGCTAATATTTTTAGGCTATTAGACACCTACATTTTGTCTCATATAGACCTTGATTTCCAGAAGGAAGAATGCAGAATTTCTGGTTTCCTCTAGTTTTTTTGCATAGTGGAAATTTGAATAATAAAGTCAACATTTAAAATTGATGTATGATATAGATATGGGTGGATTTGAAAATATTCCAGGTTATCTTGATGAAAGGTAAAAACTTTTATTTTAAGTAAATTTCATAGAGCTGATAAGTAATTCTTTGGGACTATTGCTGTCTTCCTCTTAATACCAACTATCTTTCAGAAAACTCAGTAGATTACTACTAATTATAATTTTATATTTGAAATTCTACCAACAGCTTGCCAATACATAGAATAGTTTATGGAGGAGTATTTAAATAAAACAAACAAACAACTAAATGTATGTAATTCAAATAACATTAGAAAGGGCTCACCATTTTTCAGAAAATAAATTTTAAGAAATTTAAAATTTTTAACTGTAGATTCCTTTTGAAATTAAAGAAGGATACAAAATACACTATTTTCAAAGATTGCTATTGTTTTATACCATCAAATTGATTTTTCTTTCCAATGGAATGTCACTTCTGAAGATTTGCACTGGGTAAAGGATCCCATTTTAGCCCCAAAGTCTCTCCCTAACTTGAAATCACCTAAATACCTCTTTTCTCATAAGCCTTTTTGTTTTCTAAATTGGAAGAATGATAATAATAATTTGAAATTATTTACAGGTTCCAGCACTTGCTGACTGTATGACCTTGGACCTATGATGTAATTTCTAAACCCCTCAGTTTCCTCTTCTGTAAAATAGGAACTTAATTGTTTCTGCCCCAGTGGGAGTTACAAGAATTAAAGGACACTATGTACAGTATTTGACTCAGTTTCTGACCCATAATAAGTGCTTATTTAATAAATGTTACCTGCCATTATGAAGTTTCTGGTTTTCTTGACATGGAGAGCCAGAGTGGTTACCTGAAGATCTAGACGCAGGAAAAGACCACAGCTTGATTTGTAGAGAGAAAGACTGTTAAGTGGATTAAAATATTCAGCTGGTGTTGATTGTATAAAGACAGTTTAAATGATTGTTGTTTGTGGTTTGGGAAAGTACATTCTGTCTAGTGTGTTGAGGATATGGTATGGATAATTAAATACAAATAAAAGCTTTTGTGCTTTAGTCTTAGCGCCTGTTGAAAGCAGTTGATGGAGAGTAGATATTCAGTGCATTGTGTTCTGTTGCAGTTCAGTCATTTATAGCAATGTAGCTCATTGGGGGCTCTTACGGAATTTTTAGAATAGGACTATTCTCAAATTGCAAGATAATCAGTATTCCTGATCTCTGCTCATTAGATGACAGTAGCACTGTCTCAGTCACGTGAGACTCATGACAACCAAAAGGTACCCACCCACCTAAGGCAGTTGGTTTCCCCACAATATGAGAATAGAGTAGTAGTTTTTTTCTTCTTTCCTAGATGACATTCATTATATTAACTACAGATAATGGGAAAGAAAAAAATACCTCATTATCCAGAACCATTATTGGTAAACTGTCCTAGACTTTCTCATATGCATATATGTTAGTATTATATATTTTTAAGTTACCGAATTAGGCTTATGCTCTACAGTTTTGTGCTCTGTTTTTAGAAAAATGTATCTTGTATTATAAACAACTTTCCATATCATTAAATACATTTTTAAAAACCTTTTTTAATAATTGCATAATATACTGTGATATACCCAGACCATTATTTTTTTAATAAATCCCTGATTGTTCTACATTTAGTCTATTTCCCTGTTTTTGCTATTATTGTGTTGCCTTTAATATTTCAGACTTCTGTTTTTTTTCACTCTTGCATGATTATTTCCTTAGAAAAAATTTTTAAAATGGAATTTTCACATGTTCATAAAAATAGCCAAATGTTATAAACATTTTTAATGCAGTGTATTAGATTTCAAATTATCTTGGCTCTGCAAAGCATAATCTTAATAATAAAATCAACGTTCCTTATTTATCCCTACTCTATTATACTTTCCAACTTTCTATATTAAAACCTTAATGAATGAATTAAAAAACTTTTATTTCAGAATGAGGAGCTCTCAAAGTAACTTTTTGTTTCTAATTTTTAAACATTAATGTCAGATTTTTCTCAGGAGTATATAGAAGTTTCAGTCCTCGGTCTCCTTTTGTTTAAATATTTTTAGTATCAGAAATTTTATTTTCCTAAATTAATAATTGAATTGACATACTCTTTATTGTTAATGTGAGAATTATTGTTTTCTCCTGTTTAATTTACTGCATCTAGGTATAAAGATGTGCTTTCTCAAGGGTATAGTATAATCTAGGTGACTGACCCACAGGGCAGTTTACTCCAGTGGCATGGAAATTATTTTGATCAGAGACATTTTAATAAATGTATGTTATATACATGGCACCTATATATAATGCATACATAGATATATTTTTTTTTGACATCTTTTTGTCTCTTTCTCTGGCACTTAGTCTGATGGCGGTGAGAGCCTATTGATCTTATTTCTCTGCTATAAAACATAGAGTTCAACTTAAGAAGCACTACCTATACGCCCATAAATTAAAGTGAATTTTCAGTCAAGTAGAAGTAGCTACAGTAAATAAATTAACCTTTAACAGCTCTTTGGTAATATTTACTGTCTGTTTATCTGATCAACAGCATGTTTTCTTTGACTGACTTTGTTCACTACAATTTATTGTAAAGACTCATTTTCATTGATGCCTAAAGATTTATAACAGAAATTGTAAAGCTCTTTCCATTTTAGATTGTCTTTTTAGTAGTGCTTAACATTTTTCTTTGCATTTGATGAACATACTCATGAATAACTGATTTTCCACTGGAGCTAATATTTTCCTATTGTGCTAAGGAAGCACTAGGCTAGAAAAAAACCTAAATCTTTGGTTTCACCCCATCAAGGATGAATTGCATTATCAGTTTACCAAGAAATTTAAAATATGGAAATTTTCATGAATTACAGGCTCTTAACCTTTTTCTGGTACCTTTATTATAATTATCAATTTATTTCTCTCTTGCCCTGGCTCTTTCTGTGTCTATACAGAGACACACATTTTATGTATTATTCTGAAGTTTTTCAGACAGATACGTTGTGTTCTTTTTTTATTGGACATGATTATCTGAATATTAATTTTGTTTTCTCCTTAAAGAATTCTTTTTACAATGAAGGCACAAGATAAATTTCCAGTTTTACATGTTCAACATTATTTCTGGTTATATACCTCTTTTGAAAAGTGAAAGTTAAATTAATTTCTAAATGCATTTTTATGTTCAGGAACTTGATTTCACTGATAGAAATAAATTTCATTGATGATAAGTGAACAAGTAATGTATATCCTTTATAAAAATTCCCCAAAGTATACAAATATGTAGAATAAAAATATCAGTCTGTAATAATTTAATCTCTATTTGCCCTTGAACTGTCCTGCCACTATAGTGTATTCTTGATGGAAAAAATTTCTGTAGGGAACAAGAAATGGTGAAGATGGAAGGTATCTCTACCTTAAAGAAAAGCCCCACTCCCATTTTTCAAGAATGGTTTAGCTTCAGTTTTGATGAGATTTTCCACTGTATTCTTTTTTTTTTTTTTTTTTTTTTTAGATTGAGGGGAAAGGAGCGAGAGAGGGAGAGAAGCATCAATGTGTGGTTGCCTCTCACACGCCCCCTACTGGGGACCTGGCCCGCAACCCAGTCCTGTGCCCTGACTGGGAATTGAACCAGCGACCCTCTGGTTCACAGGCCGGCACTCAATCCACTGAGCCACACCAGCCGGGGCTGTTCTCTGTGATTCTTGTATTTTTGGTTTGATGGCTTTCATTATTTTTCGAAAATTCTCAGCAATTATCTAATATTCTGCCCATTCTCTTTCTTCATTCTGGACCCAGTGACACATATATTAGGTAATTTGATATTGTCCCACAGCTCTTGGACTCTGTTCTATTTTTGTTTTTCCACTTATTTTTCTCTCTGTGTTTTAGTTTGTATAATTTTTATTGACCTATCTTCAAGTTTACTCACCCTTTCCTCAGTTTGCCGAGTCTACTGAGGAGCCTCTAAAAGGCATTCTTCATCTCTGCTACTATGCTTTTTTATTTCTAGAATTTTCACTTGACTCTCATAGCTTCCTTGTCTGCTGAGATTTCCCATCTGCTTATGCAAGTGGTCCATTTTTTCTATTAGCACTTTTAATATATAAATCATGATTATTTAAAATTCTTTGCCTGACCCTGACTGGTGTGGCCTAGGTAGTTGGGCGTCATCCCACAGGGCAATGTGTTGCTGGTTCAGCTTCTGGTCAGAGCACATGCCTGGGTTGTGAGTTCAGTCCCCAGTTGGGGCACGTGTGAGAGGCAGCCAGCCAGTGTTTCTCAGTCCACTGAGGTTCACCAGCTGGGGTTGTATTCTTGACATAATCATTTGGTGAATTGATTCCATCTCTTTCTCCAAAATAAAGTTTATATGTATTGGAAACCAGCTAGAAGAAATAGGACAATGTTTTGAAGTGGCAGAATATGTCTAAT
This sequence comes from Mormoops blainvillei, assembly GCA_004026545.1. NCBI lineage: Eukaryota > Metazoa > Chordata > Mammalia > Chiroptera > Mormoopidae > Mormoops > Mormoops blainvillei. The sequence continues at coordinate 353,741 of PVJD01000703.1, forward strand.
ATTTCGACCTTTCTTCTGCTACTCATGATTTAGGGTAAGAGAGTAAAAGAATTGGCCCCATATGATACAATATAATCCCTGGTCCACGAATTATTTTTAAAACTCTTTTTCTTTTTCTTTTTCTTTCCCAGAAGAGAAGCCAAAACCAGACCCAGTGTTAAAGCCTCCTTCCCCAGTGCTTAGGCTAGTCCTTAGTGGAGAGAAGAAAGAACAAGGGGGCCAGATGCCTGAGACAACTGCAGTAGCGTCTGTACCAGAGCTTCCTCTGCCTCCATCACCAACTGCTGTTTCTCCAGTTGCTCGAAGTACTATTGCTTCCCCGACCTCTGCTGTTCTTAGTAGCCAGCCAATATTCACCACTACTCTAGCTGACAGATGTGAACTCTCCTCCTCAAAAGAAGACACAGTTCCTATACCCAGCCCTGCATCTTGCACAGAAACATCAGATCCTTCACAAACAGATATAATTGATGATGATATATGCAAGAAATCTTGTAGTGTAGCACCTAATGATATTCCACTGATTTCTAGTACAAACCTAATTAATGAAATGAATGGAGTTAGTGAAAAATTACCAGCCACGGAGAGCATTGTGGAATTAGTAAAACAGGAGGTGTTGCCATTGACTCTTGAATTGGAGATTCTGGAAAACCCCCCAGAAGAAATGAAAGTGGAGTGTGTTTCAGCACCCATCACTCCTTCCACAGTTCCTTTCTTTCCTCCATCTCCTCCAACTCCTCCAGCGTCTCCTCCCACACCAGTCATTGTTCCTGCTGCTGCCACTGATGTTAGTGCTACTAGTGCTCCCACTGCAGTCCAGAGAATCTTAGGAGAGGACGAGAGCATAAGAACTTCCTTTAGTGAAGATGCAAAAGAGATTCAGAACAAAACAGAAGTAGAAGCAGATGGGCAAACAGAAGAGATTGTGGAGTCTCAGAACTTAAGTTCAAGAAAGAGCCCTGTCCCAGGTAAGCTGTTCTGCCATTAATTATATGCTCACAGAATGTCAAAAAGAAACAGTATTTGAGTTATTTTTTAATTGGCTACTTTCCTCGACTTCCAGAAACATCAAATGAATGCTGAAATTCCTAGTCTTTCTTCACTGGTGTATTTGTATTTTAGTGCAACCGGCAAGAAAGTTGCTCCATTGTCTAAAAATGCAAATGAAATTTCAAATATACAAAATGCCCCCAAGGTATATGTCACTCACTGTACATGTGTTGTCTTTGTTTTTTTTGCCTCGTTCATATGAATCAGTTCCTAAGTGGTTAATTTTGTTGCTTTGGGGCTGGAGACCAGTTAAAACTAGTGTGGCCTATAGTCCCTAGTTCTGTCTTCTCAAAATTTTAAAACCCAGCCGATCCTAAGCTTAAAGCAACCCCTCTGTGCAAGACCTCTTTAATCCTGGATTTAGGAACATAGCAGTGGGAACATAGCAGTGGGAATTAGTCAAAGGTTTATGACTAATTCTGAAAACTAAAGTGCCCTCTTTGACTGACTTGCAGACAAGTTTATTGCTCTTCCACTTATTTTAAAAGTTTTATTTTCTCCTGTAATATTATTATGAAAGTAGTCTTCCCAATGGAAAATTATTTCTTTTTAATGTACTGTCACCTAGGATCTTAGGAAATAATCGTTGGGTGTTTATAATTTTAATTAGAGCAGTTATCTGAGGCTTACCATCTACTCTAAAGTTAGTAGCACATAAGAATATGCTTTTAACAGGTCAGCATAGCCCATCTTCTACATTGGCCTATGCTGTATAATTTGCTGTCTGTATACCTTTAAGTTACACAATTTGACAAATGAGTGCACCCCCAGAAGTTGATCTATACAAGCACTGGGGAGATTTTAGTGACTAACATCCTCAGTATTTATTGTCTGTTTTGGGCTCTCTGACAGGGAAGCTTGACAAGTCAAAAACCGGATCCCTATTTTTAAGATGTGGCTTTACCACCCAGTTCAGTTTCTGAGACCATTTCCTCATGAATGTCTGTGGAAGGTTCTGGTACCTTGGAAAGTAGAACATCTAGTTCAACATAGTAAACCAGAGCAGAAAAGCAAACAATGCAAGGCAGTTAGGACAGGGAGAAATTTATTATAAACGTTTGTAAATCACCTGTTTCCTCAGTAGACTGGCCTCCGTATTCACAGTGCCAACACTATTTTGGGAACCTCCTTCCTTAGTACGGTGATGACTTGCAGCTTTTTTGTCAGTCACTCTTTGAAAAAACAATCTTGGTTTTGGTATGGCTACAGGTGCTTGTCCCCCAAAGGACACTTGTTGGTTGGAGAACAGTGACTTGTTTGACCCTTCATTGTTTTCATATACCCATCTGTAAATTGTCATTCAACAACTGGTGATGTGGTAGTTCCAAAAACAGGAGAAGCTAGTGAGGACAAATTTTAAATAAACAGAAATGCAAAGCAATCATATGGAATACAAGTCAAAGATACAAACCGTACTTTAGAACTGAAATAAGTGTAAAACAGGACTGTACCAAAGTCTTATTTCTGCTTGTCGCAGACAGTCATTCTTCTTTTAAGCAGTTTGTCAGTTACGTGGCCTGATGTTGATTGGAAGGCAGTACTCAAGGATAAATGGGCAGATTTTTTTTTTTAATTTTTAATTTTTTAGAGAGAGGGAGAGAGGGAGAAAGAGAGAGAGAGAAACATTGATGTGTGAGAGAGACAGCCACCTACTGCCTCTTACATGCCCCCAACCGAGGACCTGGCCTGCAACCCAAGAATGTGCCCTGACTGGGAATTGAACCCGGTGACCTTTCGGTTCACAGTCTGGCATTCCACCCACTGAGCCACACTAGCCAGGGCAGATTTTGAGGTCAAGAATTCTTCATACCAATGTACATTTTTTCAAAATGGAAATACTGTTAAAATTAGTAATATAAGTCACCAACACTATAGTGAGAGAACATATAGATTCTTCATTTTAACCGGAGGATAGCTCAAAAAGGAAAGACTGCCTTTTGCTTGATTAGGAAATGAGGTAGAGGTTAGTGATGTCAGAAAGTGAACTATCTTGGCATTTTTCTATTTTTATAATTTTTTCACTGTAAGTGTGTTTTAAAGGAACTAGAAGTTCTGTAATTTTCCTTTGTACCTTACTTATACTGTTCAAAACCCAAAGTAAATGAACCTCAAGAATTCATGCAACTCTTAGCATTTTTTTAAATTACAGAGCTATCAGAAACATTCCTGACCTCATTTCTGTACAAATACTTTTAATGTTATTGCCACAAAAGTTAACAATGGAAATTTAAATTATCATCATTCTTCTAGATAGAGCCAACTGAGGTTGTCATATTCTTAATAACTACAATCTTATTTGCACTTACTCATTTATTGTACCTTGTTTACTTTGAGAGGTTATTAAATCATAACAGTTTGGTTTAGATATCAGTCTTTTGTTACTGACTTTGAGAGTAGTTCTTAATGTCTCACCTGAGGATGAAACACTTTAAATCAGGCTTCAGAAGCCATTTGCTTTTCACAGGTGTGATACATAAAAATACACAATAGTTGGTGCAAAGATACTTGTTTAAAGCAGTAAAGTTAGATATTAGGGGTGTGGTCCCACTTCTTCTTCTGGAAAACACTTTCTTGCAACTAACCTCAGTTATATTCCTGACTGGAGCAAAATGCAGCAACTCTGGATGCTTAGCTGTAGAAGAGCAAGTCTTATAAACTGAGGATTGTGTGTGTTTATCTTAAGTGTACTCTAAAAAGCCTCAGAAGTAGGCCAGACTTTGATTACTTGATTCATATGATCACTGCAATAATTAAATGTGCAAATATCTACATTAATTTGGCGATTTCTTTGAGCATTATGATTTCTGTGTTTCATAACTTTTGCGAAGACAGTGCCCACTCATCATCCAGGAATTGATTTTGTACAGTTTTCTGAGTGCATATACTATATAACATGAACGTTTCCACTTTTTAAAATAGAAGTTTTTTTCTTTTCTTTTGTATTATCTGTTTAATATAAAGCTATTATTTGAAATTTTTTTGGCAGAGAGAGGTTTCTGATCTTTCTATTTGATCTTCTGGCTCTTGCCCATAGTATATTGTTTCTTTGTTTATTTTATTAATTTGTTTTATGGAGTCCTTTTTAGCTAAATTTTTCTGAATGTAGATTGAGGGCAAGTCCTCTCAAAGCAGGTTTGTGTCTACTTTATTTACCACATGTCTTGGAACTCAATGTGAGTTTAATGCCCCAAATCTCCTTTTATACCCTAAACAAAGGGTGAAGATGTTCCCTGTGGATGCTGTTTGTCAGGATGACAGTAGTCCCTCTCCACCTAGCTGACACCAAACATCTTTCCTTTTCATTACTCTGTGTTAGTTCACTAGTTTTTGTTCTGTTTTATTGTTTTAGCTACGTTTTTCACTGAGACTATCACTGTGTTAAGAGTCTCAGAGCTTTCATTGAGAATCTCAGTTCTAAGATTTCACTTTGTGGAGATTCAAGATCTCTATCTCCCACGTGGATGTTAAAATGTAAACTCCTTGGTTGTAGGGACTGACCCAGCATCCCACATCCCCAGTACTGCGTATAGTAGCTGTAGAGGTGGTGGCAACTGACTTTGTTTATGTGGCTTCTAGGAGTTTCCCTTATAGTCTCTGTACGCTCAGCTAAGGTTGAGGGATGGTGACCAGATTCTAAAGGTTGCAAGATTAGAGATTTGTTTCTCAAATACAGATATGATTGTATGTTATGAGCAGTATTAATAAAATTCTGACCCATACAGCCAATCAAATTGATGTTCTCTCTTTTGGGTTTGTTTTACTTTAGTATAAAAGGAGCATACTTTAACTCAGGAAAAAATATTTTAATAATAACCCTTGATTTATTCTCACCGGTGAGAATACTGAAAGTACTTTAAAAGGAATAAAACGTGAGTTAGCATAAAACCAGAGAAATAAAAGTCTTTCTTTTAGGGTAGACTAACTTGAAAAAGACTAATTTTTAAAACCATGACCTGCAGGTCAGCAGCAGGAATAGGGAACTTGACATTTACTTGTGCCTTTACTGAACTTACACCTTCTGGGAAATGTTTGAAATATCTCTGGAAGATTAAGATGCTGAGCCCCTAAATAGATTACCAGTAGTTTGAGTGTCCCACAAATATAACCCCTTTTCTAATGTACACCCTTATAATTTATGTTCTCATATCATCTAGAGAAATATGTTCTGGAACAGGACTTATACAATATCCCTGGTTCCATGTCATCTGTCAAAACCAGCAGAACGATCCTTAAAGCAAGGACTCTTTTCAGAGGCTTGAGTCTAAGTGATCCTTGGGTATATATGAATTAAAATTATTGATTTTTCCCACTTTATATGTAAAATATTTTCAACAGAGTTGCCTTAAAAGTACATTTCTGCCATTTCATTTCTACTTTCTTGCTGCCTTCCACAGTGAAATCTTAAGCGTTCTCTGGAGAGCACTGGTGCTGGGCCAAATTCTATCTTTCATGTGCTGCAAAATGAGCCCCGGTACCTGACGGCTGAGCTTACTAATAGGCTCAGGTGCCAGACCTTCTGGCAAGCACCTTGCACAGTTTCTTCTTGCCTCTTTGTATGCTATACACTTACCTACTATTTACAGTAGTTCATTTCTTTGCAAAATGAGCCCCAAAGCTTCATTCACTGGATATTAATTAACTTAGTCATGCATATCTCCATGAATAGGCATAGATTCTTTGTTCAGAATTTTGCCGTCTTTTCCCCAGACCTAGTAATTAACCTGCCTCCAAAAGAAACTGTTGTATTTACCTGCTTCCAGACAGGGCAGTCCAGACAGTTTAGGGGAGTGCTGTTCTTTCAGGCAAAAGGGGACTCTTCAAGAAAACCTACTCTTGCTAAAAGCTTTTTCTTTCTCCAGTATCCATCTTGACCTTGTACACAATAGTCTTAAGAACTGTTTTCAATACCTTTGACAAAGTAATTTTCCCTACTAATGCAGAAAAGTCTCCAAAATGCATTTCCTTTAGTATGTGTCTTTTCTCTGTTATCTAATGCTATATTAATAATACTTAGTAATTTAGTTACAGTCATAGTAAAGTCACCTTACTTTGTTTACAAAGCTGTTTCCAGATGCCTCAAGCATTAATTTTATGACTTAAGCAGTTATTTCTGGGATATAATTATTCCTGTTTTGCTGATAACAGACATGAGCCGTGGAGTGGTAATTTGGGTTTCTCAGGGTCACAGGAAGAGTTACAACACAAGCATTCCTTTACCTCACATTTATCTTACTCTTTCTTACATGCTTTGCACATTGCTATAAAGTCCTTTTAATATTTTCATGATTTAGGGATTATACATTCATACGTATGATCTAGGTTCAAAGGGAGATGTGAAAGCCCACCTGTTTCAACCACAAGTAGTTAATGAGGATATGGGCACTGTCATTGTTCTGGACACTTGAGATTCCTCAATGAAGAATCCAAAAAATCCCTGTCCCAGTTGAATTTTAAAAAGGTTTAAGTTCTATAAAAATAAACAAGCAGGGGAAGGAATGCTGGAGAGGCAGCAGGCTGTGGTATTTAAATATCATGATCAGAGGTGTAGGCCTCAACGGGAGATGAGATTTGAGCAGAAGTGGAGGAGGGTGTTTATCTGAGCCCTCTCTCATCAAAATCTGTGATTTTTCTCATCTGTTTTTCCTTTTGAGAAATAGCACTACACCCCATCTTCTCTAAGCAGAGCACTACTGGACGAGATCACACCACTGTGAATGTAAGCACTCCCTCCCAGCCATTCCTTTTATGGCCTTCCTGTTGTAAAGTCCTGGACTCATCCCAATCCTCCTCACCTTCAGCAGATGGCATGGTGTCATTCTTTAAAATTGGGTGTACAGAGAGTACTTTCTTTAACTTTCTGCCCCAGCTACAAAACTGTCTTTATCCAAACTTTTATCAGTCTCTATTATTAGTTGTCCCTACAGTCTTGTATATGTACACTGCCTCCCTACATACTTCTCATTATAAATGTGCTAAGCTCGCTCTTCCTGTTACGTAAACTTCTCAAGAAGAGTCTACCATTCCTGCTTCTACTGTTTATTGTTCAGCTAATATAACCTGATTCTATGGTAGACTAATATCATCCCTACACAGTAGTTGAACTTCCCTCAGCAGTATTGCAGTGGACATACATTTAGCTTAGTGGTCTTTTTATCACATTTAATACTTACTGATTGTTCTCTTTTTCTTTTTTAGTTAGAATTATTGAGTATAATTTATGTGCAGTTAAATTCATGCTTTTTAGCATTCACTTCTTTGAACTGCGACAGACACATAAAGTCATATAATCATCTCCATAGTCAAAATATAGAACAGTTCCATCACCCAAGAAATATTCCCACAAATTTGGGTCATGTCCTAATTCTGTTGTTATTCAGCACATTCTTCATCTAGTCTGATGGTAGATGGCTCCCAATGGTATTTGCTGATAACTTTTAAATTTTTATCTCCACCCAAATTTTTCTTCTGAGCTTGTCTTACAGTACCAGTTGTCTGCCAAATATCACCACCTGAAGATTCCAAATCATTTCAGACTCAGCATGCCCAATCCAAACTAATCACCTATTTCTCTAAATCTACCCCTTTATCTCAGTTAGTGGCAGCAGTTTTAATTAAGCTAAAATCCTGAAGCCACTGTTGGTGAACTTCTCCCTTGAGTTACTTTTCTCTCATATATAGTCATTTAACAAGATTCTCTGATTTTACCTGATATATTTGTTGAATTTGTACCCTCCTCTTTTTCTCCTTCTTCCACTACCTTAGTCCTGCACTTCTGCATGGGTGCCTCTCATTTCCCTGGCTTCAGTTTTGTCCCCCTTCAAGTTCATTCTCTACCAAGCAGCCATCTCTTTAAAATATAGATCTGGCCTTATTACCCCTCTTTCATGTCTCTACTTAAACCCTGCCAGGTAATGGGGGGGTGGGGGTGGATTTACCTTCAAGATAAACTGTCAACTTCTCACTCTTTACTACAGGGTCTTGTTATATTTAGTAACAGGAGCAATCATCTGAGTATATATGCATAGGATCCGAATGTAACTTTTGATGTATTTGGTTCACCTAAACACTAGCAGGAAAGTGTAATGGTCAATATTAAGACAGCAGCTTGACACTCCTCAGCCTTAGCCTTTCCCATTGTCTATCTCTGTGACCTTGGACAAGTTTCTCAATCTCTCTCGAGTGTGTTTTCTCATTCAAAAAATGAAGAGTATTTACTTTATAAAATTGTGGTGAAGATGAAATGTGATCTATGTAAAGCATTTAGCACAGTGTCTGACACATGCTAACCGCTATATAAATGTTAAATATTAATAATACTTCTATTTCCAGCTAATTTTAAGGGCTCAAATGTTTTCCTTTGAACTGTACTAACATTACACAGAACAAAAGGGTGTCATGATCTCTGCCCTTAGGAATTTATGTTCCAAAGAAGAAAAGTTCAAGAAGATGATACCATCTGAAAAGTTCTAAATTAAATCGTGAGTGTGAGATGGTGGGAAATCCCTTAGAATAGGCCCTATGCAGATATAACTTTGAATCCTCATTATGTTATTTAATCTTCACAATAACAAGACACTTCTCAAGATGCCCTCTGCTTTCATTTGGAAGGAAGAAGTTCTGCTTAGACCTGTGAATTTCATTCAGAGTCTGTACCATTGAAAACTTCAAGGCATTCATTAAAATAGAAGGTAGTAATAACATTATTAATTTCCTGTTTAGGTCAGGAATAGAAAATTAGGAAGAAAACTAAAAGGAATGGGGAAAAAATGAAAAGGATAGCCAAAAATTGGAAACAACCCACTGTTCGTCAGTTGATCAATGGATAAACAAAATGTAGTGTATGTGTACAAAATGGAATATTTAGCCATGAAGAGGAATGTGTGTGTATATAGAATGTTTGTGTGCGTGCGTGTGTGTATAAAATGCAGCCTGTATTATTCAGCCATAAAAAGGGATGGAGTACTGATACACGCTACAACTACAGGGTCAATAGGTGAACCTTTAAAACATTATGCTACGTGAAAAAGCCACAAAAGACCACATATAATAGGATCCTGTTTATATGAAATGTTCTAGATAGGCAAATTCTTAGTGATAGAAAGTATTGGGTTAGCCCAGTAAACATTTAGTTTTTTTTTATAAAATAGAAGACACATTTTTCATTTTTACCAATAACTTCATTGATTTGGATATTTTGAGTATGTCGGCTATATCCCCTGCTATTGGCTTCTAGTGGGTAGTTTTTTTTTTATAAAATAGAAGACACATTTTTCATTTTTACCAATAACTTCATTGATTTGGATATTTTGAGTATGTCGGCTATATCCCCTGCTACTGGCTTCTAGTGGGTAGAAGCCAGGGGTGCTGCTAAACATCTTCCAATGCATAAGACAGCCCCACAACGAAGAATTATTTGACCAAAATGTCAGTAGTACCAAGAAACTTCACAAACCACTTTGACACATTCAGTCACTCACAGCACCTTCTCTATACACTACACAGAATTTTTGTGTGTTTTAGTTGCGCAGTTACCTTTCTTGCAATAATAAAGCGTAATATGCCAAAAATGTAGCTTATTTTCTACCATCTTCAGTATTAAAATGGCTGCACAAAAATTCACCAGTTTGTTAAGTATTTTATTAAATGCTTGCTGGTGTGACAGTTGTTACAATACAGTCTAACCAAATTGTTTCCAATAAAGTTAAAGACAAATAAGCAGTACTAGAGCCATTGTACGGAAAAAACTAAAACTTTTTGGCCAACCCAATAGATTAGTAGTTACCAGGAGAGTGGGGAGCGAGTGCTGATGGGGTATGTTTTAAAGGTAGAAAGTGGTGATGGTTGCCCCACTCAGTACATATGATATAAACCATTGAATTGTATACTTTGTAAAGGTGAAGTTTATAGTATGTGTATTATGTTTATAATCTCAATAAAGCTGTTATTTTAACAATATGGATAGGATTGTATGTGGTTGTGCTACCAGCAATCTGTCAGAGGCATCAGTCTAAGAATTCCACGCTGAAAACCCTGAACCTAGAAATGCATCAGGCTAGGGAGGTTATACCGTAGAAATTTAGAAAGTAGATTTCAACAAAAACACCATAATCAGCAGAGCGAGGCATAGAGGAATGTTGGAATACAACCAAAACCCAAATTGTCTTTTGAGGCATTTTATGTCTGAAGTATGTGTTATTTTTATTCTATCTTCTTATTTACTGTTACATCTTACCTGAGTTTGAGAGGGTATTCTCCGCTAGGTAATGAATGCACTGCTGTAGTAACCAAACTAGTCGCATTATTTGATGTCACAAATAAAGAACACCCTACCGGCCTGGTGAAGCAGAGTTGTTATTTGTGGGTGAAATACATAAGGAGTCTGTTTTAGAAGTAATGACCCTGCATTTCCTTTGTATGTAACTTCTTTTGCCTCAGGCCACCATCTCTAAGATCTCCTGCAACATTTACCTAGGACCCTTCCAGGCCTTTCTTTTCCTTCAGTTATCCATCCCATTCATTTATCCATCTATCTGTTCAACCCCCTTTCTAATCCATTTCTGAGACTCATATTATTACCTCAGCTACCACAATTCTACTTTGAGACTCATCTTGAAAAATATTTTCAGCACACATTTTCGAGAAAAAGGCTTCCAGAGAAAATACTGTTTCTAGGTGTATGTGTCCAGAGTCATAGACAGTATTGTTTCAAAGGCCTAAGATCTGGGCTCTCAGGTTATCAAGGCCCTCTGTTAGTCACTGTCGCTTTCTTGGTTTACTTCTTCTCCCCAGTCCTCCACATCTGTTTAATAGCTACTAATTCTCATAATGTTGCCTTGCTATCTTCTCAACCTAGACCATATTAAAGAACCTGCTCAAAATTTGATTTTTTACAATATGACTGTCTTCACAAAATCATCCATTCTAATAATTCTTTTGTTCTTAACACTTAAATGTATTAATTTAGAATACTTGCAGGGTTTTATCAATATTTATATGTGTACATAATATTCCATCTCTTCAGCTCTCTCATACCTTCTTCAAGATGAGTAAATCTGATTTGTTTTATATTCCCCACAGAGCTTTTATTAAGCATTTGCCTACTCATTTAAGCAAAAGAATAGGTTTTTGTTGGTGTTGATTTGTTTTTGCGTTGTGTATGTCTGTGTTTTAGAGGGGGAGATATGTGACTAACAAATCAGGTCCATTTAAAATATACTATACCACTCTAGTGGGAAAATTTTTTAATTTTAATAATAGCTCTCTTGATGAAGTGCTCACTGTTTATCAGGCACTGTTGTATTAACCGTTTTAACACTCAGAACAACCCTGTTTATCCTATTTTACAGAGGAGATGGAGGCTCGCAGGAGATAATATGTAGCTAGTCAATGACACAGTCAGCATTCAAACTCAGCTCCACAGCCAGTGCTCATAACCATTTCTCTGTATTGCTTCTTATGATAAACTAAATATCTTGTAAAATCTTAAACTTCAGTAATCAAAATTTAATATATAAAATTCTTATGACATTAGGTATTTATATCAGAGATGAATGTAATATTGACATAAATTATCAGTTGGATGAACAACTGATGATAGGGATTAAAAGTTAAATGCACTCACCTTAAATAGCTAATTTGGAACAGAAAAAGAGGCGTTATCCCTAGTCCATTATTTAGTACCTAAGTTTCTACTGATTCCATAATCCATACATGTAACCTAGGCTGCTCCTTAGTATCTAGTGCACTTAAAAAAAAATAACAATGGAAGTCCTTATTTATGTGATAACATGCAGCATTCAGTGAGGTAGTTGATGACACCCAAAAACTGTTAGGGTATAACATGATGCCATCATTTACAGTTGTCATTTATTCAACAATTATGAGTCTCAGAGTTGTCATAATTTAAAATAGTAATTATTAGTTATAATTTTTTAAAGATTTCATATAACATTGGAGTGATATGAAATATTTAAGTCAGTATGTCTATTCATACAGGAAAATACTCCCTTTGAAATGTGATACTACACATATATATTTCATAAGTTGCACAAGTCACATTATTAAATCATGTTATAACTTTTAAAATGGCTTCCCTGTATATGTTCCTAATGATGTCTACTCTAACTTTGAAACCATGCCAAGATATAAAATAGCCTGTGTAGTAGGAAACCAGTGGAAAGGCTGTTTACCCGTTTGCACATATAATACACATAAATGATTGCATATATTTTCCAAAAGATAAGTAAGAAGTATGTACTTAACAATGATTCCCTCTAGAGAGAGAGACCCGGGAACTCCATGAGATGAAGAAGACTCTTTTACTTCATTGTTGAGAGAGAGAGAGAGAGAGAGAGAGATTTGCCCATTAATATGAATTAATTTTGTCATAATTAAAACCAAAAACAAGTTGTATACATTTTGCAGTTTCATGATTCTAATTAAAAAATAATTACTTCGTATATATGAAACATGGATTGTCAATTTTCAAAATTTAGCTATCAGTCTGTTTTTGATAATTTCTGATATTCTTCAGGACCCTACAATGCTTCATTTATGATTAACATTAATTACCATTTCTCAGAAATTTATTTTTTGTGTTCCTGATACCATTTGTATCAGGTCAGTTTTCAAAAAACAGTGCTTAAAAATTTCACTTGTTTGGATCTAAGGCTGAGTACTATTCAATTCATCAAATACCTGAGCAACTGTAATTGAAATAAATAGATGCTGACATTTTTTTCAAATTTTCATAGACTTTGGGTCTTTAAAATGAACTTATTTTTAGATGAATTGTAACTTAAAATACTTTATGACTGCATATTCTGATCCATATTTTGGGATATAATGAAGAATACTCAGGAACTTCTGGCCAAGAGGGAGGCATAGGTAGATACACTTTGTCTCCTCATATAACCAAAAGAAGGACAACAATAAGTTTAAAAACAAAAAAATAACCAGAACTACCAGAAAATCGAACTGTACGGAAGTTTGACAATCAAGGAGTTGAAGAAACATTCATTCAGACTGGTAGGAGGGACGGAGATGGGTAGCAGGGGCAAGAAGACGCAGCAAGGCAGTGGCTGGCTGACCAGCGGTCCTACATTTGCGGGCAAATAAACTGGGAGGAACAACTGGGAAGTGAGAGAGAACGTGCAACCCAGGGTTCCAGTGCAGGAAAAGAAAGCCTCAAAACCTCTACTGGTAAAATCCGGTGGGGGTTGTGGCAGCGGGAGAAACTGCCAGTCTCACAGGAGAGTTTGTTTGAGAGACCCGCAGGGTCCTGGAACGACACAGACCCACCCACCCGGGAATCAGCACTAAAAGGCCCCAATGTGCTTGTGGGTAGCAGGGGAAATGACTGAAAGCTGCCCAAGACCCAAGCAAGTGGCATTGTTCCCTCTCTGACCCCTCCCCCACATACAGCGCCACAGGCAGTGAAGTGGGTTGTCCTGCCATGGCAGATATCTAAGGCTCCACCTCTCACAACGTAATAGGTCTACTGAGACAAAAAAATATGGCCTAAACAAAAGAACAGATCAAAGCTCCAAAAATAGAACTAAGCAATGAAGAGGTAGCCAGCCTAACAGATGCAGAGTTCGAAACACTGGTGATCTGGATGCTCACAGAATTGGTGGAATATGGTTGCAAAACGGAGAAAAAAGTGATGGCTATGCAAAGTGAAATAAAGAAAATACAGAGAACCAACAGTGAAGGGAAGGAAACTAGGACTCAAATCAACCATTTGGAACAGAAGGAAGAAATAAACATTCAACCAGAACAGAATAAAGAAACGAATTAAAAAAAAATGAGAGGCTGAGGAACCTCTGGACAACTTTAAACATTCGAACATCTGAATAATAGGGGTACCAGAAGGAGAAGAGGAAGACCAAGACATTGAAAACTTAGTTGAAAAAATTATGGAGAACTTCCCCAGTATGGCAAAGGAAATAGACTTCCAGGAAGTCCAGGAAGTTCAGAGAGTGCCAAAGAAGTTGGACCCAAGGAAGCACACACCAAGGCACATCATCATTACATTACCCAAAATTAAAGGTAAGGAGAGAATCTTAAAAGCAGCAAGAGAAAAGGAGAGGGTTACTTACAAAGGAGTTCCCATAAGACTGTCAGCTGATTTCTCAGAAGAAATCATACAGGCAAGAAGGGGCTGGAAAGAAGTATTCAAAGTCATGAAAAACAAGGATCTACATCTAAGAATACTCTATCTGGCAAAGCTATCATTTAGCATGAAAGGGCAGATAAAGTGCTTCCCAAAGTAAAGTTAAAGGAGTTCATCACCACCAAGCCTTTATTAAATGAAATATTAAAGGGACTAATCTAAGAAAAAGATGATCAAAACTATGAACAGTAAAATGACAGACACAACTATCAACAACTTGAATGTAAAAAAAAACAACAAAACAAACTAAGCAAACTACTAGAACAGGAAAAGAATCACAGGAATGGAGATCACATGGAGGGTTATCAGCAGGCAGGTGGAGGGGAGAGAATGGGGGAAAGGTACAGGAAAGAAGAAACGTTAATTTGTAGGTACAAAATAGACAGGGGGAGGTTAAGAACAGTATAGGAAAGGGAGAGAAGGCAAAGAACTTACATGTATGACCCATGGGGGAATGCTGGTGGGGGCGGGGCAGGGCAGAGGGGAATAAAGGGGAGAAAAAAATGGGACAACTGTAATAGCATAATCAATCAGATATATTTTTATAAAAGAATATTCAAATTGGGACTTGTCAGAATCAAGAAATATGGATGGCTTATTCTTTTTTCTTAACTGTACTAGCTAGAACCTTCAGTACCATGTTGAATGGAAGAAATAAAAAGTGCATCCAGTTTGAAAGAAATGAAGTAAAACTATCTTTGTTGAGAAACAACATGGGTATTTACATAGAAAATCCAAAGGAACCTCTACCAAAAATATTCTGATGAAACTAGTAAGTGAATTTTAGCAAGGTTGTAGGATACAAGACCGGAAAAAAGTTACTGGATTTTATATACTAGAAATGAAAAATTAAAAATTGAAATAAAGTACAATGTACAATAGCATCAAAAAATATGAATTTGAGCCCTGGCTGGTGTGGTTCAGTTTGTTGGAGCATCACCCCTTATACCAGAAGGTTGCGAGTTCAATCCCTGGTCAGGGAGCCTAGGAGAGGCAACCAATTGATGTTTCTTTGTCACATCGATGTTTCTCTCTTTCTCTCTCTGCCTCCCTCCATCGCCCGCCCACTCCTCTCCCTCTAAAAGCAAATCCTCAGGTGAGGATAAAAATATATATATATATATGAACTTGACAAAATTACAAAATACCTGTACATTAAAAACTTCATAATATTGCTGAGAGAATTAAAGAGGACAGTGGCAAAGTATATTGTGTTCATGGGTCAGAAGACTTAGTATCATAAGACATCAGTTCTATCTATAGATTCAACACAAACCTAATCAAATATCAATAGGCTTTTTTTGGTA